>CM035423.1:1237500-1547500 GCA_020310875.1 Ceratopteris richardii | reverse complement strand
ATAGATAGATAGATAGATAGATAGATAGATAGATAGATAGATAGATAGATAGATAGATAGATAGATAGATAGATAGATAGATAGATAGATAGATAGATAGATAGATAGATAGATAGATAGATAGATAGATAGATAGATAGATAGATAGATAGATAGATAGATAGATAGATAGATTTGGGGCAAGCCGGCACTCAGGGCCATGAGGATGAATTTGCAGATGGCCGATGGTCACATAGAATGACCCTTAGGATTGCTAGAAGGAGTCACTCTCACTACATGTGGTGTTGATTTTGAGCTTACTTTTGCTATATGTGACTTTAGCAAAAATCAGGCCTATGAGACGATTTTGGGAAGATGTTAATCTCAAGGATTACTCTCACAGAGATGTACCCCCCATTCAATGGAATCCCATTCATAGAGCCAAACATGATACTGAGTCAGTGCATTCCATAGGATCAGGATCCTCATGGATGCATGAAGACACCCATTTATGGATGTGTAAAGTAGCAGTAGAAGAAGAGAAGAGAGAAAAATCCAGAGAGGTAGGTGTGAAGGAAACTCATAGATCAATCCAAGACCTAGCCTATGCACCTATAGTTTTCCCAGACGAAGAGTTTGAACCTCATGGTTGGGAAAAAATTTTAGTAACAATGGACGTAGCCATCAATGAAGAACAATGGACACCCCACTGTGAGGAGGACGGCTATGACAATAGAGCCAATCATGTGTGATTCGGTTCTTGAAGAATGTGAACCTAACACTGATGCATTTGAGGATGCAAGTGACTCCGATATAGAGTCGATTATTATGGACCCACCTTTTGCATCAGATGAAGAATACTTCTATGAAGGAGAAGTTCACCCTCAGAGACATGAAGAGCTCACAAATGATGTAAAGCTAACCACGCAAGTGACCCCTAAGAATGAAGGAAAGAAAAGAAAGAAGAGAGAAGTCATACCCGAGGAGGAAGAATCTTTGTTTGAGGTCCCTGAAAACTTTAAGAAGTATGAAATAGATGATAGGAGAGTCATGATATGAATGCCTAAACGTGAGGCACAATCAGGGGAGGCCTATGACAACAAAGAACCCACCAAGAAAATAGTTGTATCCATAGAAGAAGGAGAAGAGAGATGCACCTACATTGGGCATGATCTGATGGAAGAAGAAGAGCAAGAGCTGATAGCTTTGCTGAGAGAATACAGAGATGTATTTGCTTGGAGTTACAAGGACTTGAAAGGTGGAGATCCTGACATATGCTCACATACAATTCCCATGACCTGAGATGTCAAATCCTCTAAGCAAAAGCCATACACATATAATGATAACTATGTTGCTTAGATCAAAGAGGAGATAGATAGATCGGTGGAAGTTGGATTCATCTATGAAATTGAGCACATTGAGTGGGTATCCCCCATTGTAGTGGTGCCCAAGAAAAATGGAAAGTTATGTGTATGTATTAACTTGAAGAAGGTTAATGTAGCCACCATTTGAGATAACTATCCACTTCCTATTATGGAACATCTACTAGAAAGAGTAGCAGGCAAGGAGGTGTATAGCTTCCTTGATAGATTTTCTAGTTACAATCAGGTAGCCATTGCTCCAGAAGATCAACATAAGACGGCTTTTGCCAGAGAATGGGGCATATTTGCTTTTTGGGTAATGCCATTTGGGCTCACTAATGCACCAACCACTTTTCAGAGGCTTATGTGCCACATGTTTAATGAATTCTTGAGGAAGAATTTGGAAGTCTACGTTGATGATCTCTTCGCTCATCCCAACATTAGATAGACACATATACATGAACTCAGGCAAATCTTTGACAAATGTAGAGAATATCAAGTCTGTTTGAACCCAGAAAAGTGTGTTTTCATGGTTAGGCAAGGCAATGTTCTAGGACACAGTGTGTCAAAGAATGGCATATCCACGGATGACGAGAAAGTGAGAGCTATCACAGAACTACCTAGGCCAAAGAATGTCAAGGAAGTGCAAGCTTTCATGGGGCATTGTGGTTATAATCGCCGATTCATTCATATGTATGCCATCTGTTAACGGCCGCCGGATTGGGAATATGTAATTGAATCTTGTTCGCACGAGTGAAAAGCTGTTACAAACAGTTGTAAAAAAGTTATATAAATCAAAGAAAGGTGCGCCAGTGACGGTTCCATGAGGGATCACCAGACTGTTTGTCTGTGTGACTGAGCGGGTCGTTACTGTAGTGTCTGTTTGCTTAATCTCCAGTATTCTGAGTTCCATGTTCGTCTCTTGTCTTGTCTACCATCGGTAACTGTTTCTGTGTGTTAACTTCATAGATGTTCGAGAGATCACCAGATTGTCTGTCTGAGTGATTGGTCTGTAGCATTTCTGTGTGTTGAGTGGAGTAATCCATAGTACCTTGACGACTTTCTGAGTATTATGTGTATTCTGTGCGCAGCTGTGTCTTGTTTTGTCTGTTCGGAGTTTGATCTAGTGTGACGATTCATCTGAGTGACTGAGCGGTGATGTTACTGTGTGCAGGGTTGGGTAATTTGGAGCATCTGTCTTGTTCTGTTGATTTGTTATCAAACTGTTGTCTGAAGTGAATCGGCTGCGAATCTTTATTGCGATTGTGGTGATTAGGGACGTGTATTGTGTTAGTACTCGTTCTGGGAATGTTCTGCCAGTTGTTTAGCGAAGTCTGTGAAACTGTGATAGTGTCCTATGGTACCTATTCGGTAAAGGTTGAATTATCACTCTTGTCTCTGGTATCTTCAGTAAGTTTAGCAATATAGCATCTTAGTGTCTTCGGTACACGTTAGCTGAGCTACGACGAGAACTGTAAGTGTCATGAAATCTTGATAGAGTTCTTAGCATCAGTATATTACTATATCTGAAGTGGTTATTTTGGGAACTAAGTACAGGGCCTCTGTCTAACAGACCCCTACCACTCCCAAGAACCCACTTAGGTGCTTAAATGCGTTTCTGACAGCTAGTCTCGCGTTTAAGCATTTAACACTAGCGCCGTCTGTGGGAAGGTGGCAACAGAGCAGATTGTTGCAAACCTGTTGTAAAAACGTGACTGTAAATTTTTAATCGACAGTAACAGTACGCGATTAGTACAAAAGATGATACATGCCGGTTACTCGATCCGGTGAAACGTATCCAAAGAACCGCCAGCCTGGGGTACTTAATTTACTAAGAACGACTCCGGGAGGTAGAAGTACAGCTAGACCTAACCCAGTTGTCAAGAAAGTAAAGAATGTTAGTAGTGATTCCGATCATATTCCGGTGGAACGTGTTATGCCTCTGGTAAATTCCGGTACTATTTTGGCACAGTCTGTCGAAGATATAGTAACTCTAGAATCTACCAGGATGCAGCCTGAAGTTAGTTTAACAACATGGGATAAAGATTCAAATCTGTTTACGACTAGAAACACTGTAGCCAAGGAAATTAGTGAAGGAGAAAAAACACCTTGTATTGGCAAAAATTCGACCCATTCCGGTGATATTTCGATAACAGTTGCTGAAAGATCGCAGTTTTCCGACGACGGTTTACCCTTTCTCGGTGAATCTTCAGCCCAGTCACCGCTATTGGGAGTAAGTTTCCCTACATTCGACTTCAAGAAGGAAGGTAGCCTGTTCGAAACCGAGATTCGAAATATACAGAACAAGATTATCGAACCGGAAAGTGCACAGGCTGATACAGACTCCGACGGTTCAGATATTCAGCCTCGGAATACAAGAGATAGTCACCATACAACCATCAGCACAATGAATGAACAACAACAACAACAACTATGTCTACCCAGGCCGACTCCAACAGGAGTAACATACACTAAATTCGGTGGATTCCCAGGTGATGACCCAGATGCTCATGTACGCACATTTGAGATAAGTTACGCAGTTCTCAATCATCCACCTGATCCGGCGTATAAGGCTATTGTTTTCCAATCGACATTGGTCAACGAAGCAGCTAGATGGCTTATAGAATATGATATTAACCATTTCGGCACTTATGAAGCAGTAAGAGATGCCTTTTTGCAGAGATTCAGGCTAAAGAAGAATCCAGCCAAAATTTTTGACTACTTGCAAAACAATAGATAGAAGATAAATCAAACAGTACAGGAATACGCCACGCTATTCAGGACTCATTTGAGGCAGTTACCACCAGCACATGCTAACCTATCGGATGACGTTATTACTCAATGGTTCATCAATGGCCTGACTCCACAACTTTAACAGATTATGATCATACGCTGTGTAGGAGCTATGATGCTAGATGCAGTGATCGCAATGGCTTTGCAGTTGGAAAACAAGGTTGGAGGATTTACAGAAGATCTGGAGTGGTTAAAAGCAAATAAAAATATCACCGAAGACCCAACCATACAGATACACTGCACCACATGCAAGAATTCAGACCATACTAGTGCCACTTGTGCACTTAATCAGTTGTTTTGTGCTATCTGTAACACTACCGGACACACCACTGAAAACTGTGCATATAACGCCAAAGTGCAGGGAACAACAACTGTCAATGCAATTATACAGGAACCAGGGCAGCCAACAAATCATTATGTACCTCCGCAAATGAGAAACAACCAGCAACAAGGATATCGAAATTATAGAGGACAGAGAAATAATAACTACAACGGAAACCGCTGGCAGGCCGGACCACCACTGGAAAATCCCAATTTGCCACCACCGCACTGTCATTTCTATGGTGAATTTGGTCACATTAGAAGATTTTGTAAGGATGCAGCTGAGTATGATCAGAGGAAAAAAGAACGTCAAAACCCAATGGCTAAGATGGTACAAATCACACCAGTAGAAACGCACGCTGCAGTAATTCATACCCGATCCAGTAAACAACTACAACCAGCAGAAAGGATGTACGATAAAGCTAGTCAATGGACCACTGCAGAACCTCCAGTCTTCCCAGATCCTATTCCGGTGACCCAGACTCCGTTAACCAAGGAAGGAACACAACAACAGGATTTTAATTTTCAGCAGCAGATACATCATCTTCAGCCAGCGCATCATCTTTAGAATCTGTGGAAAATACAATCCAATCACAAAAGGCCTGGGAAATTTTATCTAAGGCTTCCATTACCCTCCCCCTTGGGCAGTTGCTGGCACTAGTACCGGGAGTTCGACAACAATTCCAACAGCAGTTCAGTCCTGTGCCTTCTTGTATTCTAGCAATGGCAACAGTGCAACCGGAACCCGATTCTACGGTCGATTGTTCAGTTGCTTTAATTACGGTATGATATAAAAATCATAAAATCGCACAGGTACTAATTGATGGAGGATCTGGTGTCAACATTGCTACTGCTGCACTGTGTAAAAGGTTAGGGTGGACCAACATCGAACCAGTTCAGTTTTTTGTCAGAATGGCCGACCAGTCAAGAGTCCATCTCGTAGGACTTGTACGAAATGTACCAATAACTTTACAAGGTACAACATTTAAGATGAACTTTATCATACTAGAATTACCGGAATCCACCCTTGATTCTAATCTCCTTTTCGACCAACCTTGGCTGAAGCACGCTAAGGTGATACAAGATTGGTCTGCACAGGAACTCACTTTCAAAGATAATAATCGTAAATACGTTGTAAAATTAGATGCTATACAACCTTGCGAGTTGCATGCTAGACCGTATTTTGCAGAACCAGTCCATATGCTAGATGGGTTGTCAGATGATGAAGAAGAAGAGTTTTTAAAGAACAATATTGATTTGATCTCCTTAGGAACTATGGATCTACAATCTGTTGTAGATAACTGGAATACCGTAGTTTGTATGGTGATGCCTGTAACAGAAGAAGATAACAAAGAAGATACTACTGCTACAGATGACGCTGAATTGCAACAACTTTTTAAGTCAGTTGACGATATAGAGAAGCCCCGATAATTTTATGTTCCAGAGGATCAATCGGTAACTTATAATTTAGGAGACGAAGACCATCCGCGTCCTGTCAAGATAAAGGAAAACTTGCCGAAAATATTTCAAGCGAACTTAATTCAGCTACTTCGATAATTTTCTGATGTATTTGCATGGGATTACAAAGACATGAAAGGTCTGGACCCGCGCATCTACCAACACAGGGTCATGCTGAAGCCAGAAGCAAGACCGATCAAGCAACCCAGCTACCGGATGAATCCAAACTATGCATCACAGGTAAAGGCAGAACTGGATAGGTTATTGAAGGTTGGATTCATTGTACCAGTAGAGCATGCTGAATGGATCTCACCAATTGTTATTGTGCCTAAAAAGAATAAGCAGTTACGAATATGTGTAGATTACCGGAAACTAAACGCAGCTACGGTGCCGGATCCATTTCCGCTACCTTTTCGGGACACAATGCTTGATAGAGTAGCAGGACATGAAATGTACTCATTCCTAGATGGATACAGTGGTTATAATCAAGTTAGAATGGCTGAACAGGATATACCAAAAACCGCCTTCATAACCAACTAGGGCGTGTTTGCATGTACTGTTATGTGGTTTGGCTTAAGAAATGCCCCTAGTACTTTTCAAAGATGCATGCAAGAAATATTCTCCCCGTATCTTACATCATTTATGCAAGTTTATCTTGATGATTTTTTGTTATTTGGCAAGATGGTAGCACACTTGTTCCATTTACGGTGTTGCTTTGAAAAGTGCAAAGAATACAGACTCTGTTTGAACCCAAACAAATCTGTGTTTGCGGTTTCATGTGGAAAGCTACTTGGCCACATTGTATCTGCACAAGGTATACAGGTGGATCCAGATAAAATTCCAGCTGTGTTAGAAGCTCCTATGCCCACTACACCGAAGGAAGTAATGCGCTTCATGGGCCAAGTAAGATGGCATGGACGACACTTACGATGGCTTGCTCACTTGGCAATACCACTGAACAGATTAATCACCAAGACTCCTCGATAGTTTGAGTGGACTCAAGAATGTCAGATAGCATTTGATCGTTTAAAGTGTTTATTAACACAAGTTCCCATCTTACAGCCTCCTGATTGGGATCGCCCATTTCATGTATTTGTTGATGCTTCAGATATAGCAATAGGAAGCGTTCTAATGCAACAAACCAATAAGTGGTTCAGACCAGTGTACTATGCAAGTCGAAGATTGGCCCCTGCTGAAAAGAATTATTTGTAACAGAAAGAGAATGTCTAGGTCTAGTATATTTTGTCAAGAAATTCAGGCATTATTTGCTGGGCCGTAAATTTACTTTTCATGTAGATCATGCTGCACTTGTTTATCTGGTTCGGAAACAGCATCTAGGAGGTCGATTAGCACGATGGGTCCTGCTTTTACAAGAGTTTGACTACGAAGTTATTCATTGACCAGGCAGTTCACATGCCTTAGCAGATTTTTTGTCTCGCTTAGATTCCGGTGAAGCTCCGGTCGGTATAGATGACACAACACCGGCAATTTATGTCTCTGAACTAACTAATGATGAAATTACAGACCCACCTATGCCATCTACATATTATGATAAGATCTTAACCTTCCTCACTGATGGATACCTTCTTACTCAGACTTCTACGGCAATACGTAGGAAAATTGCGGTTTTTAGCCGCCGATTTTGGTTGATTGCTGGGGAATTATACTATGTGGATCATACTGGAGTTTTACTTCGTTGTATATGAAGTTAACTCAGTCATTAAATTGGCTCACTCAATTCCTTCCGATGGCCATTTTGCTGCAGACTTAACACACCGGAAAATTCTGCAAAGTGGTCTCTGGTGGCCCACTATGTATAGGGATGTATCACAGTTTGTCAAACAATGTGATAGTTGTCAGAGATTTGGACAGCCCCTGCAACATCATCTTTTTCCTTTGCAACATGTCTTGCCATTAGAGCCTTTTCAGAAGTGGGGTCTAGATTTCATTGGCCCTATTACACCACTAGCAATCCTCAGTAATAATCGTTATATTTTGACATGTACAGATTATGCTACCAGATGGGCAGAAGCCTGGGCTTTACGATCTGCTACAGCTGTTGCGGTAGCAAAGTGTTTGCTAACCGATGTCTTTCCACGTTTTGGTTTACCACTGGAACTTGTTACAGATCAAGGCACCCATTTTGTCAACAATTTAATGAAAGCAATCACACATTCGTTCCAGGTCACGCATAAGTTTAGTTCTCCTTATTATCCTCGTGCTAATGGTTTGGCTGAAAGTACAAACAAAACTTTGTTGAATATGCTTCGGAAATTGATTATGGAAGCACCGGAAAGATGGGATCAACTGCTACCTGCAGTATTATGGGCATATCGGACTACATACAAGGTAACAACAGGATTAACCCCTTTCAAACTAGCTTATGGATTAGAAGCAATAGCACCGATGGAGATAGTTATACCAAGTTTACGAGTAGCAATCACTCAGAAACTGCTAGCTGAAGAATCACTGTCATTTCGGTTGGATACACTCAGGGAATTAGACGAGCAACGATGGCACAGTTTTTTGACTATGCAGGAAGTACAACTAAGACAAGCTCGAACACATGATCGATATCTAAAGACTCCAATTTTTTCGGTGGGACAACTTGTACTCTTTTACAATGCAAAGTCAAATCACTCTGCTGGCAAATTCAAGTTGCGATGGTTTGGTCCCTACCAAATTTCTGAACAAGTGGGCCCAACAACTTTTCGGTTGACTACGTTGATCGGAATCCCTCTTCCGAAAGTCATCAATGTTGATGTATGAAACACCACAAGAAATGAATTAATGTGACACTAGAACACCTCTATGGTCACCATTAACTCATTGCCACTCCAAACTTTGAGAAATGATAGCCTAAAGTGAGAACTTTGCTTCTACAAAAATTCCTAGTCACTGAAATGACATACCTTCAGTATTTTGCTAATTTCTCCTATTTCAAGTATTATTTCTCCATGAAACTTTATAGGCTAAAACTAGAAGAGTAGAGCTTTCCAACAAGCTATCATATGCATCAAACGGATCTCTAGAACTCAAGTTATGGCTCTCACAAGATGACCCTGTATGACCTTCCAAAACTGGAAATCTTTCCTGTTATAGTAAGAGCGCTTGTTTAAAATTAGAATTCGATGCCTAGCATCGACTTGCAACGAGAATTCGATGCCGGGCATCGACTTGGGATGTTTTTGGCCACTTTTCAGCAGGGATTCGATGCCGGGCATCGACTTCCCGCATAAAATCTTGATCTTTTGGACACCAAAACTATAGGTGATTTCATGCACACTTAGAATATGACTTATCAACTGGAATTCGATGCCAGGCATCGAGTTGCTCCAACAACATCATGTTTTCAAACACTTCAATACTGAATGAAAAGGATAAATGAAAATATGACTTATCAACAGAGATTCGATGCCAGGCATCGAGTTGCTTGGAAAACTTGATCTTTTTAACTCATCACACAGTAGGTAATTATGGAGATGATGGAGAGAGACTCATACATAGAACTTTACTCAGTTCTTTCTCATAGCTATGAAAACTTAGAAGTTTTACAGATGCTTTCTCACTCAGAGAAGCCCGACTATATTCAGTCGTATAAAATGAACTCCTTCTTCTACTTCTTCTCTC
This sequence comes from Ceratopteris richardii, assembly GCA_020310875.1. Lineage (NCBI taxonomy): Eukaryota > Viridiplantae > Streptophyta > Polypodiopsida > Polypodiales > Pteridaceae > Ceratopteris > Ceratopteris richardii. The sequence goes on along the minus strand of CM035423.1, from coordinate 1,537,958 downwards.
TCTCTTTCTCTCACTCCGCGTCAGTTGATACAAACTAACTTATATAGATTTTCGTATTCTCGTGATTTTAAAAAACTTCTAGAACTAAAGTTAACTAACTTTACAAATATGATACACTTGTGAATTTGTCCCTTCACATAGGCATGGGGTTTTCTTCCTAAGATTTGACCTTCAAATATATGTCCAATTAGTGATTGTTTCTCCAACAATCAACGGTTCGAAGCTACAACCGTATCAACACACATCTAACCCACACTGAAACGCTTCACTTAGCCGCGTTTTTTTTTGGTGTTCTCTTTTCTTTATTTTCTTTTCTTTTTTGACATGCTTAATAAAATAAGTCTGTAGATATCCGCGTTTTGTTAACTAATTATGTCCACAGCCGCCCTGCCCTTGCCAGCTACTCACGCATGAACACTGAAGTTAAGAATTATCATTTCAATACCGCACGATGATTAGTCATCCTTGATTGCTCTCCACCACAACGCATCTACTTAACCTTTTCTGTTTTGCCGAAAATCGCTATTGTGTTTGTGTGATTTGTGCTCTGTGTGCTTACCCTGTGCTTTGCGTGCTTGTGTTTGCTGTCTTTGTCTGCGCCATGGAAGCTTTGGCTAACTACGCCGCCTTCCGTGATGGACTCCCTACCGACGTAGGAGAGTACCTGCACATTCGTGGGCTTAATAACTTCGCTGAACTACCTTGGCATTCAGTGGAGTCCCACCCATTCTTTGCCCAGATAATCTCCACCATCGCCAACACACCTGCTACAGAGTAGAGTTGGCCAATCACCTCCCTACCATTCCGTACATTGATCACTTTCCAAACCTTCGCTGATTCGTTTCGACTCCCTTTGCAAGGTCGACAAAATGGCCCAAACCTCACTGTAGCAACCATGATACAATTGTTCCCTAGGTATTCATCAAACGAATACGCGATTCTGTGTCGACCGGAACCAGAGAGATCCGCCCTTCAGTTTTTAATAGCAATCCTAAACCTCCAAAAGCGAACTTATGGCATATCTCGCCCCTTCTACTCAGCCATAGACTTAGCTTCCCGAGAACCAGTGAATTTTGCCTCATACTTTTTCCACCGCATTCACAAGGAATGTGTAGCAATAATCAAATAGGTGAACAAAGGAGGCACGCCAAGGTCCAGATTGCCGCATATACTATCCTTCCTTTTCTCGGCCATCCTTGCAGCACAACCACCACCCCGAGGGCCTGTTCTAAGACATGAGGAATCTGTACAGTTATGGGACGATGAGGAAGAAGATGAAGAGGAGCTGAATCAACTCTTCAGACGAAAGAGAATCAGAATAAGTTCTTCTGAAAGTGAAGCCCAAGGATCAGCCGAAGGAAACGAAGGGAATGACAAAGAAGAAGAAAAGCAAGACGAAGACACATTCCATGATACCGCCACATCAATGCAGCACGAATCTTCCGCACAATCATCTTCTCAGGAGCAACAAGAACAGGAAAATCGGACTGAAGCCGACAAAACTTCTACGGAAGAGGCATCCCAACAACAGTCTGAAGAAGAACAACAGGCAGATCAAGAACAAGTTGCTAAAGAAGTACTCGAAGAGCTGCTTAAGGCAGTTGACTCCACAGCCGAAGATACTACACAACCCACTGAAAAGGTAATCACCGCAACTACTGTTCTTCCTATCCATCCACCCGAACCACCAGCCGAACCCATTATCTCTATCCAACCCACCCACCCCAACGAAGCCACAACCTCTTCTTCATCATCACCTAACTACTCTCCACCGAACTCCCAACAACTCCTCACAGCATCCTCGTCCCAACCTCATCATCCTCCTCCACTCCCATCCATCCCCATATTCTCTGAGCTAGAATCAATGGGTCAGCTGCTAATCGCTTTATCACAACAACTGCCGCAACAATTGAAGCAAATCACAGACGCTGTTCGAGAAGACTTTCAACACAAATTGGAAGTAATGGAGGCAGATATCACTCCCCTCCAGGAGGAGTTACAGGCAGTAAAGGCTGAAAACCATGCACTACATGCACAAATACAGCAATTACAGACCAGACTTCAAGAATAGGAACAAATTACAACTCAGTGTGATGAAGCCCTGGCAGCAGCAAAAGAGAAGGAGGAACTGCTGCTTGTTGCCGATGCAGAAATGATTAAACTGAATCTATTACTCAAGGATAAGGAGGATGCCAGAGTCGCATTAGGAAATCTACTGGAAGAAACCAGAGTGCAGCTAGATGAAGTGGTACAAAAAGGTCAAGAACAATTCGAGCTGGCAGTGCAAAGAGCTGAAGAACTCCAGAAATGTAAGATACAATTCGACGAGGTAAACGATATTCTACGGCGAAAACTGACCAAGGAAGCTCAAACACAGAAACTGATAACAGATCTCCGATGAGAAAGGGATGCATATTCGCAAATGATACAGTTCCAAAACCAAGAGATCGAACGAAGAGAAAACCAGCTTGACAATCAAAAGGAAAGAGTACTAAATATGCAAAAGCAGGTTGCAGAAATGAAGATTTCAAGAGATGCGGCTTTATCCAATGATTTTTACCTTCAAGAGGCTTTTCTACAGACTCAAGCAGAGATTTTGCTCACCGAAGCTATAGCCTTAAGTTCTGTTAGAGTAGATGCGCAGCTAGTAGAGCCAGAAACCCTCAAGCAAATACTAGAAACTCTAAAGAAAAAGATCGCCCGAACCTTTAGATTAGCTAGGAATATGTACTTAGAAGGTATTATCGATGAACAATAAGTTTTGTAAAACCTGCGGGTTCGAGTCCACCATGCATGCCAGAGTGTTAGCGGCCGCCGGATTGGGAATATGTAACTGAATCTTGTTCGCACGAGTGAAAAGCTGTTACAAACAGTTGTAAAAAAATTATATAAATCAAAGAAAGGTGCACCAGTGACGGTTCCGTGAGGGATCACCAGACTGTCTGTCTGTGTGACTGAGCGGGTTGTTACTGTAGTGTCTGTTTGCTTAATCTCCAGTATTCTGAGTTCCATGTTCGTCTCTTGTCTTGTCTACCATCGGTAACTGTTTCTGTGTGTTAACTTCATAGATGTTCGAGAGATCATCAGACTGTCTGTCTGAGTGATTGGTTTGTAGCATTTCTGTGTGTTGAGTGGACTAATCCATAGTACCTTGACGACTTTCTGAGTATTATGTGTATTCTGTGTGCAACTGTGTCTTGTTTTGTCTGTTCGGAGTTTGATCTAGTGTGACGATTCATCTGAGTGACTAAGCGGTGACGTTACTGTGTGCAAGGTTGGGTAATTTGGAGCATTTGTCTCGTTCTGTTGATTTGTTATCAAACTGTTGTCTGAAGTGAATCGGCTGCGAATCTTTATTGCGATTGTGGTGATTAGGGACGTGTATTGTGTTAGTACTCGTTCTGGGAATGTTCTGCCACTTGTTTAGCGAAGTCTGTGAAACTGTGATAGTGTTCTACGGTACCTATTTGGTAAAGGTTGAATTATCACTCTTGTCTCTGGTATCTTCAGTAAGTTTAGCAATATAGCATCTTAGTGTCTTCAGTACACGTTAGCTGAGCTACGACGAGAACTGTAAGTGTCATGAAATCTTGATAGAGTTCTTAGCATCAGTATATTACTATATTTGAAGTGGTTATTTTGGGAACTAAGTACAGGGCCTCTGTCTAACAGACCCCTACCACTCCCAAGAACCCATTTAGGTGCTTAAATGCGTTTTTGACAGCTAGTCTCGCGTTTAAGCGTTTAACACATCATTGCAAAGCCTTTGTACAAACTTTTGACTAATTTTGAGTGGATGGAAGAATGTGAGAACTCCTTCAATGAGCTTAAAAGACGATTATGTTCAGCACCAATCTTGATGACACCAGATTGGAATAAGCCATTCCATGTCCATGTGGATGCATCCAATTATTCCATTGGATGTGTGCTTGCACAACCTATAGGTGAAGGTAATATGGATCTTCTAATTCCCTATGCTAGTAGACAGTTGAATGCAGCTGAATGAAACTATACCACCACCGAACGAGATGGATTAGGCATGGTATATGCGGTTAAAAAGTTTAGGCACTATTTGCTTGCAAATAAGTTTAAATTTTTTACTGATCATCAAGCACTATTGTATTTGGTAAACAAGCCATGCAACACAGGCAGATTAGTAAGATGGTTTCTCTTACTAATGGAATATGACTTTGAGAGCAAAGGCAAGACTCACTTGAGAGCAGACCATCTCTCTAGGCTCACAACTGGAGAGGCCCCACAAGGAGTATCAGATGACCTTCCTGATGCTTACTTATTTAATTTGGAAGTTGTACCTCAGTGGGATAAGACATTAGTGCGAGTACTGACATACGGGCCTAATCACCCAGTAATAAATGCTCAAGATAGGGAGGTCGTAAAAGCCCAAAAATACCATATCATGGTAGGGAGCATGTACAAGCATACTGATCAAGGGATATTAGCTTCTTGTGTGGAGGAGGATGAGTACGCTAAATGGTTGCAATTAGCACATGTAGGTGCACTAGAGCAACACTACTCAAGGCAATGAATCCTACAGACACTAAGGAGACTTGGAATGCACTGGCCAACTATGGAAGCAGATGTCCATAAGTTGTTTAAGGAATGCCCAGTCTGTTGTATTAGACCACTTGTGGAGCATGCTACTCTGTACCAAGTGTCCCTAATACCATATTGGAGTGAACCATTACTAGCCTTTTTGAGGAGGAAAACATTCCCTCAGGATATGACCTTGGCCAGGCAAAGAAGTTTAGAACAAGAAGCCCTAGATTACACACTCATTGGAGATAACTTATACAAGCATGGTAAAGATGGTTACCTTTGACTATGTGTCCATGAGAGTGAATATCTTAAGATCTTGGAAACTGCTCACCAAGGTGTAGCAGGAGGACACTTTGGACCAGAACGTGTGATTAAGGCAATCCTATTTGCAGGCTTGTGGTGGCCAACCCTTCACATGGACGCACATACCTATGTGAAGTGGTGTGATGTGTGCCAACGGACTCAGTATCCTATACGCAAAGATGAGATGCCATTGAAACCTATGATGGGTGGACGTGCATTCTCTAAGTGGGGAATAGACTTTGTAGGTCCTATTAACCCCTGAGCTAAGAGTTCCCATGCGGAGTATATCATTGTTGCCACTGATTATCTGACTAAATGGGTAGAAGTGAAAGCTACAGCAAAGAAGGATGCTCAAACGACAGTTAAGTTCTTATTTGAGAATGCGTTCACAAGATACGGGCTGCCAATAGAGCTAGTAAGTGAGAGAGGCACACACTTCTTGAATGAAGTCATTGAAAATCTCCTCCAAGAGTTCTTGGTAGTACACAAGAAGTCTGCCCCCTACCATCCACAAGCTAACAGGCAAGCCGTCCAAGCCACACCCTTTCAGATGGTCTTTGGCCAAAATGCAGTGCTACCATTGGACTTCTTGATACCTACATTGAAAATAGCACAAGAGCATGACTAGACAGGCCATGAGCTCTCCTCTAGGATCTTTGACCTTGAACGACTAGGTGAAACAAGACTAAGAGCTGCCGCAGGGATATATGCAACTAAGAAAAGGCAACATGCATACTTGGATGCCCACGTTAAGGATAAAGGCTTGAAAGCAGGAGACTTAGTTTTGGTTTACACCCTGAAACAACATGCACGGAAAATAGAGAAGAGAGGCTATGGGCCCATGATCATAAATAGGATATCAACCAGCGGAGCAGTCCAATTAGCTACACTAGACGGTGATGTTCTCCTTAGCTACATTAGTGGATGCAGAGTCAAATTATACCAAGAACCCCTCACAGAGGAAATGCTTAATCGACTCAACACTGCCAAGAAACGTAAGGCAGAAGAAAAACGAATCCGAGAAGAAGCACATGCAGAAGCATTGGAACGCATCAGAAGAATGAATTTGAGAAGATTGGGTAGAGACCATCGTAGGGCAGATGCATATGCAGCCCCAGGATATCATATGGTTATGTGTGAAGTCTCAAGTATAAGTTCCCCTAATTGATCGACGTTCTTTTGTAACCTTAGAGATAGGACAAGGAAAGAGTGCAAGGATTGTACGGCCTTGATTGACTCAGGTGCAGCCACTAGTGTTGTTAAACTCTCTTACTGTCAAGAATTGAACTTAAGTGTCAATCATGTAGAGGCATATCTCATAGGATTGGGAGGTGTGGAAACCTCTTGCATGGGCGAGGTGGAACTTCCACTCTACCTCCAAGATGTTCTTATGAAAGTTAAGGTGCTAGTGTGTCAAGACGAGGACCTCACTGAGCCTCTTGTCTTGGGTCAAGGTACTGGATCTATGATCATGCAATCAACCTAAACCTAAGAAGTGGACTTCTTCAAGTTCGGGTAAATCAGAACCGCATTACACTTGAGCTAGAAAATGAAGCACTCAAGGAACTAGGAAAGGCACAAACTCCTAGTCCTTCTAGGAGTACACATGAAGATGATGATGCTATTCTTGTCCAAAACTATGTGATGCAGAGGGATGATTGTCTCAACAAAGAAGTCAAGGATACAATGTAAGTCCCTTATTTTCCAAAGGCCATAGGGATACGGCAACCAAAGGCGGATCAAATGTAGAAGAAGTAGATGACCTATGCTCGAAGCCAAAAGAAAGTACGAAGCACGGTGTCTCAGCCACCAAAACAAGTGTGGGTGCGGAAAGGCAACCAACCTGTTGCGGTCCAGTCACAACCCCTGGCTCAACTTCATGTTAGTGATCAATGACATGACACTAATAAGAAGTCTTTCAAAAATTCTTCTACAAAAGTGGTCTATCTGGGTACCCAAGAAGTCGATGAAGGCTGACCCACAATCAAGACAAATTTGGGTGTCTAAGACTTGTTTGCGGGCTCAAATAGCCATACAGAAACCATGCATTGTAAATCATTATTTACACACTCAAGCAGTCAATGTCCATAATCGTTTGGCACGCACAATCACATATCCATCCACATGCACAAGTACGATCACGAGTAAATGGGTGCCTAAAAAGTCTCATTTCCAAGTAGACACTCTTGTCGAGTCTTGTAAAATCCCCAGGAAATCAAAATATAAAGCCACACATTATGTTTGGCAGCCCAAACCTTGTAATAAACCCCTCGACCCCAAATTGTAAATTCATCTCCACCTACTAACTGCATCATCCTCACACTGCATCCTTCCACTTGGCTCATAGGACTACTTGTTCACTAACTACACACACAATCACCAAGCACTCACTGACCTACTAACCTATCACTAACCTCATGTTAATGTTGTAACGGGGATAAAAATGGTTCTATCTTGTCCATTACAATGTTAACACATGCTTCTATATTCTCACACAACCAGCAAACAAGCAGTAACATGGCAGAAGCAGGAGGCACCAGTTCCCAGGCGGGGTAAATAGTGGACATTGAAGCTCTCCTCCTCAAACCACAACTCATTGAGAGGCCTCAAGAACTCAGGGCAGTGCACATTCTGCCAATTCAGGACCCTCTGCAGGGGCACACATCACAAGTTGGCAAACATGCACACTAGTTCAGTGATGTCGCACGTCCCCTTGGAGAGGGCACATACTTCTGGGAAGCCGAATTAGACTCAACCTATTACGGGAGGCCTAGGACATGAAAGGTATGCATATTCCCACAGAGAAAGAAACATTGATTCCCAGAAGAATGAAGCACAAAGATCTCAACAAATTAAAGGATATGGTAGCTATGACACCAACCATCACCCTCCACCTATGCATGATCATGAAACACTTCGCCTTCCCAACTCAAGAACGCTTCACTATGCCACCAAAAAGAATCTGGTTCAGCTTGTACTTGGCGGAGACAAAAAATCTCACAATCAATCTACCCCTCTAGATCATTGACCAAATCCACTTAGCACATCAGCGCTGGAATAAGAAACATAAGAATGTGCTTCATGGATGTTACACACTAACAAGGATCATTTATAGGTGCTTAGCTTATGATGTGCCTATTCAAAGAGCACTGGTGTGGTCCAGAGCTCAGGAATTCTAGAGAAGGCCATCAACAACATGGCCACCATCTAACAAAATGAGAGGAGCAGTCCAACTACCATGTACACCGACAAGGGGTGCCACCCTCACACCAGAGGTGACGCCACCTCAAACACGACATGTCCATCCATTTACGATCCGCTTACCCAGACAGAGTGCAGAAGGACCCAATCTTTTTTTCCCTTCAATTCTCTCAGACTTGGAGTTCCCCCAGGGCTACACCCTGGATGATTTAATTGATGAAGAAATTGCCAGGATGATTAATGAGGCAAATCTTGAGACGGAAGCTGAACAGACCTGAGGACCACAACCAACCGCAACAACTTCAGCTCCTACCCAACCTAAAGTAGTGGAAGTAGACGAAGATGAAGAAGAGATTGATGAAGAGGAGGCAGACGAGGAACACTACCATGAGCAAGAAGAAACTTCAAAACAGCAGGTGCCCAAGCCTATACTGCGCAGATCAAAAGGTTGTATGAAACTATGAAAGGAGTCCAGGAGCACCACAAGTTGTCACTGGAAACAGGGAAGATGCTGATAAGTCAAATGTTGAGTGAAGAAGGGATAGACGACCACTTTATTGAGTCCCTGAACCTTCATGCGAATGTGCTTGGCCTGGATGAAGCCACTCATTCGGCTCTCGCTTACATCCATCGCTTTGAGCAACAAATACCTACTCGTCCCCTTTGCTCTGGGAAGCAGATTCACATAGATGTCATGGCACCAAGAGACACTACTCAGACGGAAGAACACCATGAGGCACCGCCATCACCACATTCTTCACCTCTCACTACACAATTCACTTCTCTCCACGGCATGACCACCCCATCTTCCACCACCACTACATATGTTATGGGAATTCCTCTTTCTTCAAGTACCCAACTTGGAGGGGTTACTATGCCCACCTTCACAACACTATTCACGAACATCACATCCACCCCACCCATTGTCCCCATCTACACGGTCACACACACTTTTGACACCATGGAAACATCACCAGCCACAACACCACTCCCTCCCCCACACTACCACAATCTCCCATAACCCCCTCCCCCCACATCACCTCTTTGTCCACTTCATTCACTTTACCTTTCCCTTTCCCCATTCCCCTTGCATCCTCCACCTTCCTAGCATTCCATTACATCAATGTGTATATCAGCTGCAGAATGAATATCAAACCCTAGAAGACCGTCATCGTCATATAACGGTGGACCACCAACAATTGCAGAAGCGGCTTGCAGCCTTAGAAGAAGAAAACATTGACCTAAATCAACATTACAATACGCTTGCGCACGCCCACCAAACCCAATTGGAAGCTCCCCAGCCATCTGAATCTTCTAAAGTTAAAAAACTCACAGGTCTACTTGAACTTTATCAGTCAGAGAATGTCAAAGTCCATCGCAACCTGACCTTACTCAGAAAACACATGGCCACTGCCCTCGAAGAGAACAAACGATTGCAAAAGAAGAACGAAGAAAATCTAGAGTCAGCAATGGAAAGCTCCCCCCAGGAGATCGACCCAGAAATATTCAAAGTTGTTCCTTTAGAGACTATGAAGAACATTCTTGAGAGCTATGCCTATCTTTTGGAATCACATGATGATGTGGAAAAAGAACGAGATACACTGTGTCGACAGCTAAGGGAGCAAGAAGAACAACCCAAGGTCACAAAGTCGACATCGGCTTCGGAGGAGGTACAGGCGCTAAAAGAGCAGGTAGAAGAATTGCAAAGGAAGCTACTTCAGTATGAACGAAAACCCTCCCCGATCATTGAACCAAAAACGGAAAAACTGGTGCCCATAGAAGTGGATGAATCATATGAGGAACCTTATGTTCCTATGCCGATGTCGGATGGCCAACAAACAGATGAAGGATTGGACACGCTTGAAGTGGAAGCCCTAGAATGGATGAAGATGCTCAAAAAAACGGCCAATATGCATGATGATAGAGTAGTGGTACAGATTGAGTCCATGTCTAAGATTGAGGCCACTATTATAAAATCAGAATACTTCCAATGCATGTCTCACCACGGATGGATAGGCACAAATGACGATCAATACATGCCCTATTGTGTGCTCTTGGCAGACTATAATGTAGAAATTCAACGATGATGTGGCAAGGCTCCAACCTTCGCCACTCAATTTGGTCCCGATGATATACCTGAAAGCGCTACACAAGGATCCATTTTCCAACCTACCTAGCGGCTACGACTCCTAGAAACTTATCCCGAAATGGTTCGCACATGGAATAATATGCCACTATTCATCAAGTATAATCCATGTTATACTCCCGTACTCAGAAGGCGCGCATGGCCTAACTTTGCCATCACTGTGAAGAATGTTAAAGGTTGTGCAAAGTGGCTCAATTACGTATACTTGGCACCACCACGGGGACCAGCTACAGTGGCATACATGATCTCCACCATCCGCCACTAGGAAGTCAGACTGCGAAACATACGAGACGTGATGGCACAAATGTGTATGAAGATGTTTGAATTAATGTTGGTCACATTCAGAACATTCAAAAACATTAAAGACCCACATTTCTCAAGAGTCGGCTTCACCGCAGGCAACCTAGACTTGGTGTATGACATGAGCACAACCCCCTCAATTAATGTAATATATGCCTGGCGTGCAAGAATAAAGTACCTCCCAGCATGTTACAGACAAACTTTCGAGGAGATGTTTGTCACAGGGTTCTGGCAATACCACTCTGAAATATTCGTACCCATACCCTCACATCTCCTCCAACTCTTCGTTGTGGAGAGGACCATACACTCTGAGCACTTGCGCTTGCCACATCCGGATGTTCCAGGGCCAGTAGATTGGGATGCCTTATTAACAGACTTAGCGCGGGGGCTATGACTGGAAGAACATCACCTAGCTTCAGATGTGGTAGAATACTATGTCAAACGCTCAACCAAACAAGGGTCTGTCAGAGACGATAGATGCGAGAGAGGGGGAAGTGTTGGCAGTGGTCAGGGCAGTCAAGGACTTACAAGACCAGGAAGCCAACGAAGGGAATCAGAGCAAAGAGAAGGGCCAAGTAGGCAAAGTAGTCAACGGAGATCCGACAAATAGAGGCCTATCATTTTTCATGAATTAATATTTCCCAAATAGTGATTTTAGTCACTTCATGCCATTGTAAATATAATTTTTTATTATTATCAGAATGGAGGGTGCCCATTTTACATGCTGATAGATTTTCAGCCAAAACTAAAAACTATTTGAAGCACATAAACACTTCTGGCTTTGCTTTTGATGGATATACCCATGCATGGCTGGAAAAATCATCGATGAAAGTCACGAAGTAAAGATAGTTCCCAAAGAGGGTGTCTACATAGGACCACAGACATCACTGTGAACAAACTGCAATTTCTGAGTAGCTCAAATTGAACCATCTTTTGGGAAGGAGAAGCGCTCCATTTTGCACAAAATACAGCCTTCACATACATGTTTACCAAGTGTCTCAAGTTTGGGCAGAGAGGACATCATTTTAGATTTCTACAAGCATAGCAAACTAGCAAAATTCAGATGACCAAAGCGTGCATGCGAAAGCTTTGCATCTGACATAGCTTGAGAATCATGTACTGCATATGCTGAATCATTCACAAATTTTTCATAGTCTATGAGCTTATATAACCCACAACATAAAATGCCAGAAGCAGTAATCACGTCTCCATTTGATAGACCATGAACTGTATATCTATCATCAACAAATTTCACAAGCATGCTAATCTTGGCTAATGTAGAAATTGATAACAAAATTTTCTTGATCCCCTGGCACAAATAAAGCATCAGACAATGTAAAAGAACTACCATCAATATAGTCAGAATGATCTTACCAACTCCCATAACAGGATAAGAGGAGTTTTTGGTACATGTGACAGTATTCCTTGTAGGGGCACACTCGAGTGAAGTGAAGAAAATCTGCTACGAGGTAATATGTTTGGTTGCCCCACTATCAAAGTATCAAATATCTGAGTCTATTGCAGACATATAGTGTTCAAGAGAAGATGGGTCAAAATTACAAACAATAGTAAATGTCCATTCTTCATTCTGCACTAGATTAGCAGACTCAGTTTTTGGTGTAAAGGCCTCTGTGACAACCATTCCAAGCTCTTTTTTCTTTGCCTCTTTTGTTGCCAATTTTGGACATTTCTTTATGACATGATCATTTGCTTTATAGTACTGTTGGTAGCAGTCAGGGCACTCAAGGATCTACAAGACAAGGAAGCCAATGAAAGGAGTCAGAGCAGAGAGAAGGAACAAGTAGGCAAGGCAGTCAACGTAGATCTGGCAACTAGGCCAGTCAATTTTGCCAACCTAATCTCTTTTCAGTAGTGATTTTCATCACTACATGAACATTGTAAATACCGTTTTTGGTAGATTCGACTCCATTTCATTCAAGCCGAGGAGTCCTCAAGCTTGAGGAGTATTAGAAGTATTTATGTATCAATTTTCATAATTTTTAAACCTCGTTTGAGCCTCCAAAATAGCCTAGGAACCTAATTTTTAACTAGGCTAGACACTAGGTCTGGATAGGACCAAAGTTAGTCAAAAACTATAAAAAGAGCTAGAGAGCTCATTTTTGAGGTTAGCTTCTGGTAGATTTGAACTTTGCAATGGAAGTTACTCCTTTGTTACTCTCTTTGTTCTTGCCGTGTGTGCATGTGTGTGTGTATGTGTGTGCATGTTAGTGTGCTTCTCCATCACCACTTGTGCACATCACTTGCTCGAGGTCTTCATACCATCCTCATGTCTTCTCAGATTGACATTAAAGGAGGTGCTAATCACTACTGAGCTACACCAAATTTTGGCACCATTGCTGGGGATCGAGCTTTGAGGACGAGCGTGTGATGGTAAGACGTGGAGTTGAGATGTTGGAGTCATAGGTATTTTCTTCACTTTGATCTAGTTCCTTTTGTTTTCTTCACCATCTTCATCACCATCATCATCATCACCATCTCCCGCCTTCATCTCCACCTTCGCAAAATTTTCAATTTTTGGTCTTATCACCCTTCCCATTCCATTCCCCTCATTTCACTTGTGAGAGAGAGCGAGAGAGAGATTGTGTGCTTGTGCTTTTGTGTGTTTTATGAGATTTTCTATAGGAATCAGTATCCCCAATAGCTATACCAGCTCCAATAGGTAAATTTTTTTATTATGCAGGTCCCAAGGTGTTGACTTCTGTCAATCGTGACCGACAAAAAATCAACCATTTTGCTAAACTAAGTGCATAAACATAATGCTTAGGCCTAGGGCATCCTAAAAGTGTGATTAAAATTTTAAAATGCTTCAATTTTCTGTCAATTGCGATTGACACGTCAATCGCGACTAACAAGTGACGACGGACACATCTCGATGGACCTGTCAATCGTGACCAACACATCCATCATGATCGATAGGCTCCACGATCGATTGACCATGATTGATAGAACCTTCACATGCCATGTGTCAATCACGATCGACCCATCAATCGCGACCGACAACCACAACGAACCCGGTCAATGATTGTTTGACCATGACTGACTGAATTTTTGGGCCATGTGTCAATCGCAATTGACCCATAAATCGCGATCGATAGCCACAACAGACCTGTCAATTGCAACCAACCAGTCAATCATGACTGAGACATCAATTGTGATTGACAGACCACTCGATCGCGATTCATGGGCAAATTCTGCATTTTTTAGGGCAAAAGAAATTTAGTTTATTTTTGGGCCAAAAATCTGGAAAAGTAAGGGTATTACAGCATAACAAAGCCTTAGAAGACACTGTGAGCTATCCCTAAGCACCTATTTCACCTACTTCAACTCTCGAGTGCCTACCTAGCCATAACTTATTCATACGAACTCTGTTTGCTACAATTTTGGTTCCATTGGAAAGCACGCAACCATCAGTTGGTATTAGGGAGTCAGAATACTTTTGAGGGCGAAAGGGGAAGCATGGTTCTATACTTTTCAGTGTATGTTGAAGGGTGTTTTTGTTTGTCAATCCATTGTGGTCAAGTCCATTTTTTAATTGGTAAAATTTGTAGGTTGGAGTGTACAAGCGAGGATTTCAAGCAACCTTAGCAAGGTGATCACGGAGCTCAGGCGAGCATGTCTTAGGCTCAACTAGGTTTCAAAAGGCAAGGAATCTAAGGTTGGAAGTTCTCTTGAAACCCCCTCAGTCAATTCTTAGCTTAGGCTAAGAACACACAGTATTGGAAGTAAGTTAGGGCGACGATAGGCATGAGACAAGTTCAAGAATATCTAAGTAATCAAGTTCAAGTCAAGAGATAACCTGTGCGTGTGATGATAACCTTAAAGGAAAGAACTAATTTTATTGCATTCAACTTCAAGTACAAAAAAAAAAATCACTCAAGTATTCCTGACAATGCAAAATCAGACAAGATCATAAACACAATAACGAAATAAAAAGAATCTAGGGATTGATAAAAAAGAATCAGCAACGAGGTTGTACTTGGGAATAAATTGGGATTGATCAATCAGGCATGTGAACCTTAGGTCATGAAGACACCTGTGCAAAGACATAAAAAGCATCAAATCTTCTGAAGCTAGTATCAATCATACTGCTAAGTCTTGGGCCCAACAGTTGAGTGATTACCCATACATTCTAAGTTCAGAAACAAGCAATTCTAAGATATCTTATAGCATAGAGAGACCAATAGGTAGCTCAGGAATGGACTACCTCCAAAATCCAGAAGGACCTTACAAGACTCAATTGGAATATATCAGGACTAACCGTCTAGGTGCTCACATCTACAAAGACGGCCTGAGAAGATCTATTGTCCAGATTAAAAACCTAGATCAACCCCAGGGACTAGAGCATCCGGTAGTCAAGTTTGAAAATGGAGCATACCTAGATAAAGAAGGAACGATGTATGTGGTCACCACCCACCCAGATAGGATAGACGAATTTGGTAATGTGATCCCAGAAACGGACATAGGTGACATAGAGCAAGGGAACATAGGAAGAGAGCCTAGAACCCCTCGAGGTAAATCAGTCCTGATGAGAATCATCACTCCAGAGTGGGTTCCCCAAGACAATAAGAGCATAGATTTTCTCTTGAACCGAGAGATTGATGAGGCCTTTTGGAGGTACAAGACTGACCAGCCTAATGAAGCAGGAATGCTCACAATCTATGAGTTTAAAGATCCTGATAGCCCAGGCACGTGACCTATTTAGACAATACTTCAGAGGGGATCTTTGTGGCCTCAGAGCATGGTAGGCGTGCCTACACTTGGAAGGGTGAATTTATTTTTCCCCAACCAAGATCTAATGCTTCCTATAGTCACCAAGGGGCGGGAACATCCCAAGCTCATGGAGCTCAAAGGGACAGGAGTAGAGATAGGTTGGAGCTGAGCTTTGCTAACCCATTGGGAAGAGAACGAACGAGAATGGTGTTGGAACAAATAAATCACAAATTGATGATTACAAAGAGCTTGAAGCAAGTCAATGATCAGATTGAAGTTCAAGAAGTCATTTGAGAAAGTGAAGAGATCTCAGAAGTGAAGCTTGTATACATATGTACATTACAGATGGAAATTCTTGTAGTATGGGTATAGATTATCCTTAGGATGGTAAGGAGTAATGTAATAGATGCAGGATAAGTCCATAATCATATGTATATAAGTCAATAATGTAAAGAAATAAGTGTTAGAGTCATTAGAAGCCAAGTGTCAATGAGTTAGATGTGTAGAGAATCATCTTCAGAAATTAGTGATGAGTATTTCTCTGATTTCTCTCAGCATGTTCATGTGGGTCATGAAATCTTTTTTACACATCTAATCTAGAAGCTAATGAAGCTATATTCAAAGTTTCATCGCATAATTCCTTTCATGCTGTGAGTATGATCAATAGGAACATGTGTATGTAAAGTCTGCAAGTAGATCTCTCAGAGTCACACATTTTTTCGTGTCAATGTTTTGCTTGGATCTCAGCGCACAGTGTAAAGTTTTTGATAAGCGAGCATTCAAAATCTAAGTTAGAAGGTAAGGAAGCTATGGCTAAAAGCATTTAGCAAAACAAGATTTGTGCTGAGAGAAATCAACCTTAGAAGTTAGCTCTCCCAAAGTCACTTGTTTAGGAAGAGAGTTTGTGACATATCTTTGATCTTAAGGATCAAATTAAAGTTTTAATGATTCTTTTGAAGGACTAATGGTTGATATGATTGCACAAAGGTAGCATGGAGATATGTACATCATTAGTTTGAAGAAATCTGAAGATATGTGCAGGTAATGAACTCAATCTTTGAAGCAGACTTCTTGAAGAAGGAAGATTCTCACTCAGAGAAGTGATAGTTGAAGAATTGGTAAATGAAGGTAACATTTGTATAAAGTTTGATCCATAACTGATATAGAGGTGTTCTTAAATCAATATAGATCAAGCCTTTGGCAGTTTAGAGGTCTCCATCAGTGGTATTAGAGCAGAAGGTGCAATACAAGTGAAGTAAAGGCATTGAAAGTCTCGACTGTTGAAGATATTGAAGTTTCTTCTAATCGAAGGTGGACAAGGTTAAATTCTTGAAGACAATTTGAAGAAGTACAAAGCATGAATTCAAACGATCAAGAAGATTTAAAGTGTCATATCAAAGGTATACTATATCATCATAAATCTTAGTAATTGCATACACAAAAGATCAAAGATGGGAGAAAGCTTGCAGATTGATAAGCTAGATAGGGGGAACTATCCATCTTGGTCCATGAGGATGGAGGCACACCTCATGAGCAAAGATTTGATGGCATTCATTACAGGGTAAGAAGAAAAGCCTGAGTTTGAAGATCCTAGTGTTCCAACTAGGGAAGAACTTGCAGATTTGAAGAATTGGATGAGAAAGGATGCTCAAGCTAGGAGCATCATTTACATGGCTATAAATGATTATCTTCTACCTCACATTAGAGGATTAGAAAGTGCAACAGATTTATGGAATGCTTTGGAAGAGCATTTCCAAAACACAACCAAGTCAAGGAAGTCGTCATTATGGGCAAAGTTTACAACTTTCAAGAAGAAGAGTTCACGATCAATTTCTGATTATGTGGCAAGAATGAAGGATATTGCAGATAGCTTGGGAGCAGTAGATGAAGACATTGAAGAGGATAAGTTGGTAAGGCAAATACTTACAGGTTTGAGAGGAGATGAGACGTGAAAGCCTTTCATATTGTCCATAGAATTGTCATTAGATCACTTTACTCCTGATCTTAATCAATTGCTACGACACATGCTAACTTTTGAGCAGGACATTAAGGGAGATAATGATAGGAGTGCAAGTCAAGCTATGTACTCCAAGGACAAGAAAAGGAATGGCAAAGGGAACCAATCAATTGATGATGAAGGAACTTCAAGTCAAGCTAATTTCACAAAAGGAAGATGAACTTCAGAGGTAAAGGAAGAGGAGGTAAGAACAAAGACAATACTAAAGCTTGTTGGATTTGTGCTAGAACAAAGCATTTGGCAAATGATTGTTGGTGTTAAACGATAATACTTCTATCCAACTTTCGGAAGAGTATTATCGGGTCCTCGGGTTCTTGGGAGTGGTAGGGGTCTGTTAGACAGAGGCCCTGTACTATTTTCCCAATTCTTCACACAATCATAAATACTTCATCACGTCTTAGCACAGTGGGTGAGTCTGAATACTGACCACTCTTCGGCACGGTGAATATTAGGACTTTTAGACTAAATCTGCTATGGTAATGGAGCAGAGGTCCTGTTGTGACTTATAAATAATAGAATACGCACTTTTCAGTAATTGAATACTACTCAATAGGACGATTCCATGTGACAGGTAAGTACACCGAACAATAATACACAGACAACTATAATCGGGATTACGCCAAACTTATCGTATACTGACTCAAGTCACAAATTCCTACCGCAATTGACAAACTTACCAATACTTCTGTTCACATACAGATCTTTACCGAATTCTCAGTGAACGCAGACTATTGTATCAAATCTGGTCACTTAACCGAAAAGATACTAAATGTAGATGATTAACTTTGACCTTACACAGTCTCTCGCAGGATGACAAACACACTATTTCACGACAGAAAAGATCCAGAATCATATATAACTGATCATCAAACAGACTCACAACACAATACTACCGAATGGAAATCGGTTCAACAAGGAGAATAACAGAATAGTTAGATACGAATAGAATAGAACAGAACTCAATGTACTCATCAATATCTTATACATAGTCTCAAAATATGATGCTCGCAATCTCCCAAAGTGATTCAATATAACAGACAGACAGAATACAATACGATACTTGCAATTTCCAAACACTTCAGTTCGAGATGTGATCAACCCTACTCGCTACAATGCCCAACAGAACAGAGACTCCTTCCGAAAAACTACTACTACTCATCTTTACCGCTTTCCTTTATGCGCTTTAAATAGAAATCTGCTACAATGTTTTCGCGAATCCACTTTTTCTGGCACCTGTCCGGGTTCATCCATCCTGGTTCGGCGGCCCTCTAACACTGGCACGAACGGTGGACTCGAACCCGCAGGTGCAGTACTGTTAGTAATATCCTTTTGCCTGGGCTATCCCAATGTTCCCTTCCTTTACATGCATCCAGAAAGGCTCTGGCTAAACGTTCAACATGCCAATATCCTGCTGGTGATTCAGCAAATATAAGCAGGCTCATTCCCCTATGCCCTTGAGGACCATATGCATGCCTGGCCCTTCAACCCCGAATGTGTCACCGTACGTGATAGGTCTTCTCTTTCTCCAGAACTTCCTCAAACTCGTATAGCTGGTCTAGTTGCCTCTTCATGAAGTCCCGCTTTCTTATATGCTGTTGCCTCAAAAGCTCACGCTTTTTATACTCGTATTCTTCAGTTTCTCTCAGGCTCAGTTCAAAAGCGATCAATGTCTTCTTGCATTTTCGCCTGTTTTGGCTGTTGTTCTTCTTTACCCAGCTTTTTCTCAAGTTGTTCGCAGCGCTCTATATGCCCAAGTTGCAGCTCTTCCTTTTTGACTTGAATAGCTTCTTGAACATCTAAGTCATCCTGAAAAGCATGTCCATATATACATACAATAGGAGGCCAGACAATGATATGATTGTTAGCTGCCTCGAGATCAAAAGAAGCTGTTCGTGAGTTAGCACAGACAACTTGACCTTGTGAATTGGCCTTGTCATGTGCTTTAATCGCTTCGTCTATGGAATCAAAGTACCCTCTGTGCTGTTGAATCCTCTTCTTCTTGAAAGTTTGTGCGTGTTTGTACCGCTTTAGTTCCCATTTCAACTTGGATATGCCTGTGCTATGCTTGTTGAAAATATCCATGTCTTCTGCAGAAGCCATGTACCCATACAGTATCCTATCACCACCTGGTTGAAATATCCTTTTGCAGTGCCTGTCGGTCCATACCAGGGTTTGACTCCCCAATCCTTTCTGATCGCACTTGTTCTAGTGGTGGAACAAGTATAGCCAGCCATCTCCTGCGAAAAAGTGTCCAGCTATTTTGAACACGGCTATCCAACTGTTGTTTTAATAAATCTATGTCCACATTTGTCATCAATGTGGCATTTAGTTCTACACCCTCATCCTTTAATATCTGCTTTTCGAACTCCTGCAATACTTGTATTCTTGACTGCAAAAGTTCATTTTCGGCTTGCAGGT
Organism: Ceratopteris richardii; assembly: GCA_020310875.1. NCBI lineage: Eukaryota > Viridiplantae > Streptophyta > Polypodiopsida > Polypodiales > Pteridaceae > Ceratopteris > Ceratopteris richardii. The sequence continues at coordinate 1,518,285 of CM035423.1, read as the reverse complement.
GAGCATTCAGGGTAGAAAAACTGGACATTTCGGTTTGAATTTGTGTTTGGATAGCTTGCTGCCACTGATTAAAGTCTTGGACATACTTTTTTGCGGTGATCAATTCGGCCGTAATATGCTGGTTGTTTTGCTGTAACACCTGTATTAACGCTTCTTTGTCATCCAATTCTTTTTGCATCTGTGTCATTACTGAGTTGGACTTAGTCATCGTGGCTAACAATAACTCATTTTTGTGCTGAATCGCTTGTTCTTGTTGTCGTAAATATTGGGAAACCTCTTGGAGTTGGTTTTGCATCCTTATAACAAAATCGGGTTGGGGGACATCCGGTGCTTGCTCTGGACTGGCAGTTGGCAAGTTGTCTGCCATTCGTCTTCTAATGGACAGCCGAAATGGCGTCCCTACTATCTGATTCTGTGCGCTGTTACTTGTGTGGAATAAAGATGCAGACGAGGTGGAGGGTTGGGCTTCTTCCTGAGGCTCTGTGTGGTGTTATGAATTTATTTGATCATATTCACCGGGGTAAAAAGGGGGGGACTAGTGTAACTGCTTATCCTTTACAGATTGGACAAAATTAAATATAGCAGCTAAATAGGCTGCTAGTCTGCTATTGGTGTGGGATCTTCTCTTATCCCCAACAATGATTTGTGCGTAGAGGTGGTCATAGAGCCAATGTGTCCAGCTAACCGGGCCTCCTTCTTCGGCATGCAATAGGGGAGAAAAATTTTCTTTCGACATTAAGTCGAATTTTACTAGTAAACAAAGCTTTTCTAAATACCATTTAAATTGTTCTCGTCGGTGATAGGTGGCGTTTTTCAACATGTAATACCGTCGGGGGCCTTCATAGTTTCCAAATTCCTTCTTCAGATCCTCATTTGAACATTTAAGATATCGGGCACCATCATAGATTGGTAGTTTAAATACGGCTGAGACGAGCTGGGGCGAAAATCGTACCTGATTGAGAATGAAGCCGCTGGTTTGTCGCATGCTATGTAATTGATCCTCTGCATCGTCATTAGCAATCCACTGTTTCCACGGTAATTGGGCAAACTGGAGGAGCCCTATCTTCTGTAGCCATTCTTCATTCTTTGGCGATTTGGTGTCGAGCTCGATTTTAAATTCGGTGGAGAATTTATGCTGAGTTTTTTCTGATGCAGAAGTTACTGCATCATCTGGTTCATCTTGTAGAGTGGTATCTGTTGTTGTTACCACATAGGTCTGCGTATGGGCGCGCTTTCTGAATTGCCAGCGGAGAATATCAGATTCCGACATGCTTGGTGAAGGTCTACTGAAAAAATATACTAGAAGTTGCTAACAGGTGCTGAATCTTGAAGAATGCTAATTTAGAAAGCTATACTCTGTAAACGCATTTTATAGACACCGGTGCTTGAACGGCCATTTGCTCTACTGATTGTATGTCAGTATGACATGACTCTTCCCTCCCTTGATAATATTTGTATCCGAATAAAAATCATTATGCCGCATGTTACATTGTCGATTGGTGCTAGACTGAACAAGACTTGTCATGTGCGAAAATGTGAGAAATCCAAAATTTGATTATCATATTCATACATTATGAATTTGGATGGGCGAATATACTCATTCGTCGATGAGACCTTCGAGGTACATACTCCTAGCCGATCTAAATGTTCGAGCTATCTTTTTCTTAAGGGTTTCTAATAGCTGTTTTAGCGTATCAGGCTCTAGAAGCTGGGCATCTATTCTAGCAGAGCTAAGTGCGATGGCTTCGGTGAGTACATTCTCGGCCTGGGTCTGCACAAAAGCTTCCTGTAGATAAAAATCATTGGCTAGTGCGGCGTCCTTGGAAGTCTTCATTTCGTCTAGTTTGGTCTTTAGCTCTGCAATATACTCCTTTTGGTTGCGTATTTGGTTGTCTTGGCGTTCAAAATGCTGGGTTTGGAAATCCAGAGTTTTCTTCAGTGAATCTCGTTCTCTGCGCGTCCTATCGATATCCTTGAGGTATTGTCCTTCCCATATCAGCTGGCGTTTTAGGATACTGTTTACTTCATTTGCGCATTCTTCGGCTCTCCGTAACTGTTCTTGGATTTGTTTGGTTTCTTTCTGCTGCTCCTGATTCTTCTGGATTGCTTCCTGCAATTGAATCTTTGTCTCTGCGATCAGTTCTTCGAGGGAGGCGTTGATATCTTCATTTTCGTGGAGGGTGGCCTTCAGGGCGCGGATTTCTTCATGCGCGGCGTGTAGGAGTCGATCTTTGGCTGTAAGTTGCTCAAGGGTTGCATCTCGTTGCTCTACTAAGGTCTGTTCTGCCGAAAATTTGGCTTGTAGCTCTGCTAACTGCGTCTGGAGCTGATGGTTCTCAATCTTTGTGGCTTCGATTTCTTCCTGGAGGGGGGTGATGTCTGCTTCCAGTACGTTGACCTTGTATTGATATTCGGCCTTCAGGTTGTCCGTGGCTTCCTTAAATTGTATGGGCAGTTGGTGTGATAACTGCATGAGAAACTGTCCCGTGGATGCTAGTTCTGAAAATACGGTGGGTGGTGGTGGTGGTTGACGAGGCTGAGAGGAGGTATCAGTGAGTAGGTTTTGGGAGTTTGGCGGAGAGTAGTTAGGGGAGGAAGAGGAGGAAGGTGTAGGTTCAGAACCGAGTCGGCGGGATGGTTCCGGTGGGAGGTCAGGGTTGACAGGTGGGATGGGTAGAGCAGAGTCAATGGTGGTTACCTTTGCAACATTCTGTTGTTCTGCTTCTGTATGATTGATGGCCTCAATAAGTTCATCCAATGCTTTTGTGGCAGTTTCCGGTTCGTCCTGTTGATGCTCAGATTCCTTTTCGGTGGACAGTATCTCTGTATCTGCTCGGTTTTGTTGGTCTTGTTGCTCTGTCGAAGTGTCGTTGTGTATTGAAGTGGCGGTGTCGTGGTAAGTTTCTTCTTGCTGATCTTCTTCGGCGTCGTGTTTCTTTCCGGCGGATCCTTGGACTTCACTTTCTGAAGAGCTGATCCTGATTCGCTTCGTGCGGAAGAGTTGATTGATCTCTTCGTCGTCTTCTTCAGTTTCCTCGAGTGGTTGTGCTGATTCTTCGTGCCTAAGTGGTGGGCCTGTGGGTGGGGGTTGTGCAGCGAGAATGGTTGGGAAGAGGAAGGAGATGATGTGGGGGAGGCGAGAGCGCGGAGAGCTGCCTTTCTGGAGTTGTTTCACTATAGCGACGGATTCTTTATGGATTCGTTGGAAGAAATAAGAGGCAAAGTTTACAGGTTCACGGGTGGCTAATTCTAGAGCGGAGTAGAAGGGGCGAGAGATACCGTAGGTTCGTTTTTGCAAGTTGAGGATTGCTACAAGAAACTGTAGGGCGGATCGTTCGGGTTCTGGGCGGCAGAGAATGGCATATTCGTTGGATGAGGAGCGGGGAAAGAGTGCGGTCATGCGAGCGATAGGGATGCTAGGGCCATTTTTGCGTCCTTGTGGGGTGAGGCGGTAGGCTGCAGAGAAGGCTTGGAAGGTGATGACGGTCCTATATGGGAGAGAAGGGAAGACCCACTGTCGTTCGGTGACGGGGAATTGGGCGATGGCGTGGATGATTTGTGTGGAGAAGGGATGAGCTTCCACTGAGTGCCAGGGCAACTCAGCGAAGTTGGACAATCCTCTACAACGCAGGTATTCGCCGACGTCTGTCGGGATACCATCACGGAAAGCAGCGTAGTTGGCTAGCGCTTCCATGGTGTTTACAAGCACTCTTACAGATAACACAGAAGACAAGGGAATACGTATAGTCTCGAGAACACAATAGTGTTTAGGCGCAACCGAGGGGGTTAAATAAGGAGAACACGGTGAGAAAGGGAAGGGGAATGGGTATCATTGTTCGGTGCGTGAAAGGTACTGTTTGCATGCTGGCGTGTGTGCTTGAGTGACCGGTAGAGAGAGGCGGCTAGTAACATAAAGATTCGTACAAAACACTACTAAAAAGGAAGAAAAGAAAAAAGAAAAACACAAAAATTTATACAAAATGCGGTTCGCCGCCGAATAATTTTAATGCGTACTAGTACTGGGATAATACGGCCGCAGCTTCGACCCATTGATTACCTTTGGAAGTGGATTTTCGGTCAACGTAGTCAACCGAAAAGTTGCCGGAGCAACTTGTTCTCTAATCTTGAATGGACCGAACCAACGTAACTTGAATTTTCCTGCTGATCTGTTGGACTTCGCATTGTAAAAAAGAACAAGCTGTCCTACCGAAAATACTGGAGTCTTTAAATTACGGTCATGTGTCCTGGCCTATCTTAGTTGGATTTCTTTCATAGTTAAGAAACTGAGCCATCGGTGCTCATCTAATTCTCTAAGTGTTTCCAACCGAAATACCAATGACTCTTCGGGTAGAAGCTTCTGAGACATTGCTACTCTTAAGCTTGGTATTACAATTTCCATCGGAGCTATTGCTTCTAGTCCATAGGCTAACTTGAATGGTGTCAAGCCGGTGGTTACCTTATATGTAGTGCGATAGGCCCATAAGACTGCAGGTAGCAACTGATCCCATCTTTCCGGTGTTTCTCTAGTCAATTTCTGAAGCATGTTCAGCAAAGATTTGTTGGTACTTTCTGCCAATCCATTTGCACGAGGATAATATGGTGAGCTGAGTTTATGACTGATCTGGAATGACTGTGTTAATGCTTTCATCAAATTGTTCATAAAATGGGTGCCCTGATCTGAAACAAGCTCTAGTGGCAATCCAAATCTTGGAAAGACATCTGATAATAGACATTTTGCTACTTCAACTGCTGTAGCCGAACGTAAAGGCCATGCTTCTGCCCACCTGGTTGCGTAGTCTGTGCAAGTCAATATATACCGGTTATTACTGAATACCGCGGAAGGTGTGATTGGACCAATAAAATCTAGACCCCATTTCTGAAATGGTTCTAAAGGAAGTACTGGATGAAGTGGAAAGTAATGGCGTTGTAGTGGTTGTCCAGTTCTTTGATAGCTATCACAAGTTTTGATAAATTCCAATACATCTCTGTACATAGTTGGCCACCAAAGTCCACTTTGCAGAATTTTTCGGTGAGTAAGATCTGCTGCAAAATGTCCTCCTGTTGGACTTGAGTGAGCTAAATTGATGACTGAATTTACTTCATGTGTAGGGATACATCGGAGTAAGGTTCCTGTATGATCTGCATAATAGAGTTCTCCAGCAACTAACCGGAACCTTCGACTAAAAACTGCAATTTTTCGGCGTGTAGCTGTAGGGACTTCAGAAGGTAGACATCCATCCGAAAGGAAGGTCAATAACTGATCATAATACGTAGTTGGTACTGGTTGGGTTGACAATTCCTCAGTAGTTGGTTCTGAAGTATAGATGGCTGGCGTTGTATCATTTATACCAACCGGAGGTTCACCTGAATCTAAGCGTGACAAAAAGTCTGCTAAAACATGTGAACTACCTGGCCGATGAATGACATCATAGTCGAATTCCTGCAATAGTAGGACCCATCGTGCTAGGCGGCCACCTATATGTTGCTGCCGAACCAAGTAAACAAGTGTAGCGTGATCGACATGAAATGTAAATTTTTGTCCCAGCAAATAATGTCTGAATTTTTTTACCGAATACACTAGTCCTAAGCATTCCCTCTCAGTTACCGAGTAGTTCTTCTGTGCAGGTGCTAATCTTCTGCTAGCATAGTATACTGGTCTAAACCATTTATCTGTTTGTTGCATCAGTACACTTCCTATTGCTATATCAGATGCATCAACAAATACGTGAAATGGGTGATCCCAATCTGGTGGCTGTAAAATGGGAACCTGTGTTAATAACTGTTTCAGTCGATCAAATGCTATCTGACATTCCTGAGTCCATTCGAATTGCCGTGGAGTCTTGGAAATTAATTTGTTCAGTGGTATTGCCACATGAGCAAGCCACCGTAAATGCCTTCCATGCCATCTCACTTGACCCATAAACCGCATTACTTCCTTAGGTGTATTAGGCACCGGAGCTTCTAATACTGCTGAAATTTTATCAGGATCGACTTGAATACCCTGTGCCGATATGATGTGACCAAGTAACTTACCACATGAAACCGCAAACACAGATTTGTTTGGGTTTAAACACAATCTATATTCTCTACATCTCTGAAAGCAACATCGTAAATGTACCAGATGTGCGATCATCTTATCGAAAATTGAAAAATCGTCAAGGTATACTTGCATAAATGAGGTGAGATAAGGAGAAAATATCTCCTGCATACATCTTTGAAATGTGCTTGGTGCATTCCTCAATCCAAACCACATTACTGTACAAGCAAAGACACCCCAATTTGTAATAAATGCAGTTTTTGGTATATCCTCTTCAGCCATTCTTACTTGATTATATCCACTGTATCCATCTAGAAATGAATACATCTCATGACCTGCTACTTTGTCAAGCATAGTATCCAAAAAAGGAATCGGAAAAGGATCCGGTACTGTTGCAGCATTTAATTTCCGATAGTCTACGCAGATTCTCAATTGCTTGTTTTTCTTTGGTACAATCACAATCGGTGAAATCCATTCCGCATGTTCTATTGGTACTATGAATCCAACTTTTAATAACCTATCAAGTTCAGCCTTTACCTGTGATGCATAATGTGGGTTCATCCGGTAGCTGGTTTGCTTTATCGGTTTCGCTTCTGGTTTTAGCATAACTCTGTGTTGATAAATACGAGGATCCAAGCCCTTCATGTCTTTGTAATCCCATGCAAAGACGTCAGTAAATTCTTGGAGTAACTGAATTAAATCTGCTTGAAAGGCTTCAGGTAAGTTTTGCTTTATCTTTACAGGACGAGGGTGATCTTCATCTCCAAGATTATAAGTAATTAACTGGTCTTCTGGAACATAAAATTGTTGATATTTCTCTGTATTAGCTGATGGTTCGAGAAGTTGCTGTAGTTCATTACCGTGAATCGAAATGGTATCTTCCTCCTTAGTTTCTTCGGCAATGGGTATTACTGTACATACTGAAGCATTCCAGGTATCTACCACAGACTGTAGATCAATAGTTCCTAATGTCATTAAATCAACATTATTCTTCAGAAATTCTTCTTCTTCGTCATCAGACAACCCATCTAACATATGGACTGGTTCGGCAAAATATGGTCGAGCATGTAACTCACAGGGTTGTATCGCATCTAACTTTACAACAAATTTGCGATTTTTATCTTTGAACGTAAGTTCCTGGGCTGACCAGTCTTGAATTACCTTGGCTTGTTTCAACCAAGGACGACCGAAAAGTAGATTGTAATCTAGGGTGGATTCCGGCATTTCTAGAACAACAAAAGTCATCTTAAATGTTGTGTCTTGCACAGTTATGGGTATATCTCGGACCAGTCCTACTGGATGAACTCTAGATTGATCAGCCATCCTAACAAAGAATTGAACTGGTTCTATCTTAGTCCATCCTAACTTCTTACAAAGTGACGCAGTGGCAATATTCACGCCAGACCCCCCATCAATTAAAACTTGTGGGATTTGATGTTTATGAAACCATACCGTAATCAGAGGAACTGAGTGATCTACCGTAGAGTCTGGCTCTGGTTGTACTGTTGCGGTAGCCGGAATGCAAGCAGATTTTGTAGTAAACTGTTGTTGAAATTGTTGGCGTATTCCTGGTACTAATGCCAGTAATTGCCCGAAAGGCAGTGTGATGGATGCTTTTGACAATATATCCCATGCTGGTTGCAATTGATTTGCATCTTCCTTAACTGTTGAAGATGAAGCTTGGTCTGAAGATGGTAATTCTACTGCAGATGATGTACCTGCTTCTATATTGTCAGCACGAGCTTGTGTCGTATCCGGGGACTGGATTACTGGAGTAGGTTCTGGAAAAACAGGTGGTTCTACGGTGGTCCACTGGCTAGCTTTATGGTACATTTTGTGTTGTTCACGTATCCCTGGTTCAAATAATTCTGCTGCTGGTTGCAATTGTTTACCGGAACGAGTTTGAACTGCTGCTGCCTGCGTCTCTATAGGTGTGATTGTTACCACATTGGCCATTGGGTTTTGACGTTCCTTTTTCCTTTGATCATATTCCGCTGCATCTCTACAGAATCTTCTAATATGGCCCAATTGTCCATAGAAATGACATCGAGGTGGTGGTAAATTATGATTTTCCGGTGGTGGTCCATTCTGCCAACGCGGTGTATTATAGTTGTTGTTCCTCTGTCCTCGATAATGTCGATAACCTTGTTGTTGATTGTTTCTCAAATGTGGGGGTACATATTGATTGGCTGGCTGCCCTTGTTCTTGAATAATTGCATTAATTGTTGCTGTTCCTTGTCTTCTGGCATTGTATGCACAATTCTCAGTGGTATGTCCAACAATGTTACAGATGGCGCAATAGGTCTGATTTAACGCACACTGGGCACTAATATGTCCTGAATTCTTGCAGGTGGTGCAATATACTTGCTTAGTTATATCTTCAGCCACATGTTTGTTTGTTTTTATCCATTCCAAATCCTCTAAAAATCCACCAACTTTGTTTTCCAGCTGCAGGGTCATTGCGATCACTGCATCGAGGGTCATGGCTCCTACACATCTTATAATCATGATTTGCCTAAGTTGAGGAAGTAAGCCATTGATAAACCACTGTGTACTAACATCGTCTGGTAAATTAGCATGAGCCTGGGGTAACTGTCTTAAATGTGTTCTGAAAAGGGTAGCATACTCTTGTACAGTTTGATTTGGTTTCTGTCTGTTGTTCTGTAAATACTCAAAGATCTCTGCAGGATTCTTTTTCAGCCTGAATCGCTGCAAAAAAGCGTCTCGTACTGCTTCATAAGTACCGAAATGATTAATATCGTATTCAGTAAGCCATCTTGCTGCTTCATTCACAAGTGTAGATTGAAAAACAAATGCTTTGTATGCCGGATCCGGTGGATGGTTGAGGACAGCGTAACTGATTTCAAAGGTGCGTACGTGAGCATCTGGATCATCTCCTGGAAATCCACTAAACTTTGTGTATGTTACTCCCGTTGGAGCCGATCTGGGTTGACCTAACTATCGTTGCGGTTGTTCATTCATCGTAAATGTATTATACACTCCTTCTATATTTCTGTTTTGAGTTTCTGAACTACTGGAATTTGTTTCACCAAATGGCACACTTTCCGGTGCAATTAGCTTACTTACTATATTGCGAATTTCTGTTTCAAATAGTCTTCCTTCCTCCTTGATATCCAGAGTAGGAGGACTTGCTTCCAAACGTTGTAGTTGAGCGGAAGATTCAGCCGAAACTGCTGAATCGTCACCGAAAAACTGTGTTTTTCTTACCGAAATTCCACCGGAAGGATTCGAAATTGTGACTGGATACAGTGTTGATTCGCCTGTGTTAATTTCCTTCCCTAAAGTGTTTCTAATCGTATTTGAATCTATTCCGAAAACTTTTAGACTAGATTCCAACTGCGTCTTGGTAGGTTCCAAAATTGCTGTATTTTCGACAGTCTGCACCGTAGTGATACCAGACAGTTCTAGAGATGTACTACGTTCTACCGTAATCTCACCGGAATCAGTGTTATCGTTCGTCACTTTTTCGACAACTGGGTCAGGTCTAATTGCACTAGTACCTCCCAAAGTTGTTCTTAATACCCCTAACTGGTGATTCTTGGGATACTTTTCACCTGATCGAGTAATCGGCATGTAGCATTTCCGTACTAATCATATAGTATTACGAACAGAACAATCTTGCAACAATCTGATTCTGTTGCTATTGTTTATCCAACAAAATTTAATTCGAACAAAATACCAGGTAATCTTAATGCCACATCCCCAGCAGGATCGCCAATGTTAAACGATAATACTTCTATCCAACTTTTGGAAGAGTATTATCGGGTCCTCGGGTTCTTGGGAGTGGTAGGGGTCTGTTAGACAGAGGCCCTGTACTATTTTCCCAATTCTTCACACAATCATAAATACTTCATCATGTCTTAGCACAGTGGGTGAGTCTGAATACTGACCACTCTTCGGCACGGTGAATATTAGGACTTTTAGACTAAATCTGCTATGGTAATGGAGCAGAGGTTCTGACTTATAAATAATAGAATACGCACTTTTCAGTAATTGAATACTACTCAATATGACGATTCCATGTGACAGGTAAGTACACCGAACAATAATACACAGACAACTATAATCGGGATTACGCCAAACTTATCGTATACTGACTCAAGTCACAAATTCCTACCGCAATTGACAAACTTACCAATACTTCTGTTCACATACAGATCTTTACCGAATTCTCAGTGAACGCAGACTATTGTATCGAATCTGGTCACTTAACCGAAAAGATACTAAATGTAGATGATTAACTTTGACCTTACACAGTCTCTCGCAGGATGACAAACACACTATTTCACGACAGAAAAGATCCAGAATCGTATATAACTGATCATCAAACAGACTCACAACACAATACTACCGAATGGAAATCGGTTCAACAAGGAGAATAGCAGAATAGTTAGATACGAATAGAATAGAACAGAACTCAATGTACTCATCAATATCTCATACATAGTCTCAAAATATGATGCTCGCAATCTCCCAAAGTGATTCAATATAACAGACAGACAGAATACAATACGATACTTGCAATTTCCAAACACTTCAGTTCGAGATGTGATCAACCCTACTCGCTACAATGCCCAACAGAACAGAGACTCCTTCCGAAAAACTACTACTACTCATCTTTACCGCTTTCCTTTATGCGCTTTAAATAGAAATCTGCTACAATGTTTCCGCAAATCCACTTTTTCCGGCACCTGTCCCGGTTCATCCGTCCTGGTTCGGCGGCCCTCTAACAGTTGGTATAACAATCAAAATGGTGGAAGTAATAACCAGAGCTTCCATCAAAGAGGTAGAGGAGGCAAAAATCAAAGAGGCAACCTTAGAGGAAGAGGTGGAAGGTCTTCATATGCTACAGGAGGTGGAAGAAATATTCAATCTCAGTCCTACAACAACAATTATTATAATTATGCATCAGATCGAAAGGATGACATGACTCTCATCTTGAATCCAACACATGAAGCAATAGGAGAAGATCAAAGGGTGTTCTGTATTGACTCAGGATATAACAATCATCTGAGTGGCAATATATCATTGATGACTGATATGGAAGCAAAGGTGAATGGACATACAATTCAAACAGGAGATAACACCAAGCATAAAGTGGAAATCATTGCATCAGTGAAGGCAAAGATGGAAGCACACTCTTAAGAAAGGTACTTTATGTTCCTACTATTCCTAAAAACTTGATAAGTGTAGGAGAAATTGTGGAGAAGGGATATGAAGTCAGATTCACAAATGATGGTGTTTATGTCCAAGGTCCAAATCAAGGATATAGAAATATCATTGCAGGTAAAAAGGAAGGAAGGTTGTTTACTTTCAAGGTCCAAGGTAATTTGGGACATGCATTATTTACTTATGGAAGTCAAAAGATGTCTGAGTTAGACCTATGGCATAAAAGGCTAGGTCATTTCAATGAGAGAGCTATAAAGGAAATGTAAAGAATGATGTGGTGCTTGGATTTCCAAATGTTGAAGGTCAACACATGGTGTACAAGTGTGAAGCTTGTCAATTAGGTAAAGCACACAAAAGTTCATACAATAAATGAGGGTACAAGTATTCAAATATGCTTGAGTTGGTTCATACAAATGTGTGGGGTCCTTCAAGGGACTATAGCATAAATGGATCCAGATATTATGTGTTGTTTGTTGATGATGCAACCAAATGGATTACTTTATATGTAATCAAGGACAAATCAGAAGTGTTCAAGACATTCAAGCATTATCATGCTTATAAAGAAAGGATTACAGGACAAAAGCTCAAGAGGTTGAGATCAGATGGAGGGGGACAATATTTTTCTAAAGATTTTGATGATTATTTGTGGAATGCAGCTATAAAAAGAGAAGCAACTTGTAGGTACTCCCATCAACAAAATGGAGTTGCAGAAAGAAGAAATAGAACTCTTGTAGAGTTCGCAAGAGCAATGATCAAAGAGAAGAACTGTCCAAATTACTTTTGGGCAGAAGCTATCAACACTACAACATACATTGTGAATAGGTTACCTTGTAAAGCTTTGGATGGAAAAACACCTTATGAAGCATGGTGGGGTAAGAAACCTACTCTTGATCATTGTAAGGTATTTGGATGTTTCACATATGCTTATGTTCCTTCACAATTAAGACATAAGCTAGAACCCAAAGCAGAAAAGTATGTGTTTATTGGGTATGATGATAGACAGATGGGTTACAGATTGTGGAGTCCATCCACAAAGCAATTTCTTGTTACAAAAGATGTCACATTTGATGAGCAAAGCACATGGTATACAGGGTCAACAAATGACTATGCAGATGTTGAAGAAATACAAAGGAAAGGGAAGACAAAAGTAAGGGTGTATGAAGAAGATATTGATGATGTTGATTGTAAAAGTAATTTGCAGGGCAATGTTGAAGATGGGCCAAGATTTGATCCAGAATCAAATGTGGTTGAGACTTCAAGGAGTGCAGAGGTCAGAAGATCTTTGAGACAAAGGAAAGAACCTATCAGGTATAGTTATGATACATCTTTCTTAACAACAAAATATTATGCTTACATTGTGAAGACAGAAGAAGATCCAACCACATATGAAGAAGCTAAAGGTAGACAGAATTGGGAGAAAGCAATGCAAGAAGAGTATGATGCTCTACTTGAAAATGAAACATGGGAATTGGTGCCAAGGCCAAAGAATCAGAAGGTCATTGGATGTAAGTGGGTGTATAAAACAAAAAGATTTGCAGATGGAAAGGTGTCTAGATACAATGCTAAACTTGTGGCTAAAGGTTATGCCCAAACTTATGGGGTAGATTATGATGAAACCTTAGTCGAGTTGCTAAGATATCTAAAATTAGATCTCTAATTGCTATTGCTCCTTGTAAATGATGGTAGTTATCACAATTAGATGTGAAGAATGCATTTCTAAATGGATACATTGCAGATGAAGTGTACATGGAGAAACCAGAGGGTTTCATGGACTCAATTGGATCAGATTATGTATGTAAGCTCAAGAGAGCTTTGTATGGTTTGAAGCAAGCTCCAAGAGCATGGAATTATAGGCTTGTTAAGTTCTTGAATGAATGGGGATCTCAAGCATCAAAGCCAGATAGTAGCTTGCTAGTGAAGGCAAGTGAAAATGGATGTATATACATGTGTATTTATGTTGATGATATTATTGTCACAGGTACAGATGCTCAAGGAATCAAGGAGCTTAAGAAACAAATAGAGAAGGAGTTTCAGATAAGTGATTTGGAAAACTTATCTTATTTCTTAGTAATGCAAATTGTGTATACTCAACATGGAGTATATGTTACATAAGAGAGATACTTGAAGAATCTTCTGGTGAAGTTCAACATGGAAGATTGCAAGCCTTCAACTACACAGTTGGAGGTAAATCATACATTGAGTAGATATGGAGGTGAAGAACTTAATGACATGAAGAAATATCAGAGTTTGGTAGGTAGTCTAATCTATGCTACGTTGACAAGACCAAATATATCATATGTGGTAGGTGTGTTATCACAATTTATGCATTGTCCAAAGAAGAAAGCTCTAAGGGTACTCAGATACATCAAGGGAACTCTGAGTGAAGGTTTGTATTACGGATTTACTTCTAATACAAGAATCAAAGTTTTTAGTGATCTAGATTGGGCAGGTGATTCAGATGATAGAAATTCTACTCATGGGTATCTCTGTTATATTGGAGATAAATTGGTTTCTTGGTGCTCAAAGAAGCAACATACAGTTGCTTTGTCATCCACAGAAGCTGAGTATAAAGGAATGGTAGAGGCTGCAAAAGAAGTGATATGGTTAAAGACTTTGTTGAAGAGTTTTGGAACTGATCAGAGTACACCAATTATTTTTGGAGACAATATGAGTTCATTATATTTGGGAGCTAACCCTATTTTTCATGCTAGGACTAAACACATTGAGATTCAGTATCATTTCTTGAGAGAAAAGGTATTTGATAAAGAAATTGAAGTATTGTATACTCCAACAAAAGAGCAAGTTGCAGATATGTTGACAAAAAGCTTAGACGGACCTAAGCTACAGAAGTTCAAAGAGAAGAGTAAAGAAGAATGGAATAATCACAGTTAGTGATTGAGGGGAGCTATTGGAACAAAGCAATCACAAATTGATGATTACAAAGACCTTGAAGCAAGTCAATGATCATATTGAAGTTCAAGAAGTCATTTGAGAAAGTGAAGAGATCTCAGAAGTGAAGCTTTTATACATATGTACATTACAGATGGAAGTTCTTGTACTATGAGTATAGATGATACTTAGGATGTGTTAAACTTTATTGTTTAATCTATTATCAATTTTCGGTTCTTGGGATGGTTAGGGGTCTGTAAAACAAAGGTCTTGTTTGTATTTTCCCGATTCTACAAATCCAGTTGGATACTACTTCACAGTCTTAGCGCACTGAATTAGATTATCTTCGACTACAATCTAGTTGCGCATTACACCATACTTCGACACAAGACAGTTAACTTTGCATTACCATGTTCTTCACCAGTAGATTCATAACACGCACTTCATCACATCACCGAAATATAACTTAACTTAATACTTCATCAAACTTAATACAGTGCAGAACTTAATTAACAGAGAGATAACACTCAGAGTAATCAAACACTGCGTTACGCTCCACTTCCGACATTTGCCCAGACTCACAGTCCGACGACTCACCCTTTGTTTCACGTATGCTTCCTTTATTAATCAAAGGTTACAACTAATGCGCTACGCCCTTTTGGTATGTGTGCGACTTTTTAGGGTTTCATATTGCATTCCATATTACATTTCGGAAGCTCACACTGGCACGCACGATGGAATGGAACCCAAAAGATAATTACAAAATTCAGGGTTAATCTATGATACCCTGTATATACATGGAGCGAGATACTTTGAAAGTTCTGGCGATCTTCTGTTTTAAAAACTCTAGCATGTTCCTCAAAATATCAGGTTCAATCAGTTGCGCATCAGTCCAGACTGAATTGGCAGCGATCACTTGGCTGATTAAAGATTGTGCCTGTGTTTGTAAAAATGCTTCTTGTAAATAGAAATCATTGGCTAAAGCAACATCTCTATGCAGCTTTATGTCGGCGATCTCAACATCAATCCTTGATAGTCAGTCAGCCTGAACACCGAGCTGCTTTTCTCTGTGCTCGAGTTCTTGAGATTGAAATTGCATTGTTTTGTAAAAATCTTCTCGCTCTTTTTGAATAGCTGTGACTTCCTTCTTTAATTGGAGAGTCCTGGAAATCTCTGTAGAAAGTTCTTGATCCCTTTGGAACAGCTGCTCAGTAACTTTATGTAATTCGGCTTCCGCTTTAAGGACGTTGGTGGCAAGCGACTATGAAGCTTCCTCGAGTATGCTGAGTTTATCCCTCATTGCATGGAGCTCGTTGCCTAACGCAGTCATGGCGTCTTCCTTATCAATCACTGTCTGTTTTAGTTTAATAATCTCTACATCCTGATTAGCGATAAGAGAATCTTTTTCTATCAATTGATCTTGCAATCGCTGGATTTGGGTATGCAGGGAGTGAATATTAGTTTTAGCTTCGAGTAATTCTTCTTGGAGGGGCGTGATATCAGCTTCCAGGAGATCTACTTTACTCTGTAGCTCATGTCAAATGGTCTGTTGTGCGGTCTGCAACTAGAGGGGTAACTACTGAGATAATTGAATTAGAAACTGGCCCATGGATGCCAATTCAGTGAACATAACCGAGGTGGGGAGAGAAGGTACAGGCTATGATGGTTGGGAAGATAAGAGATGTGCAGATGAGGGTGGAGAGTAGTCGGGAGAAGACAAGATTTTGGATGAGGCCTCACGGATTGCAGTTGGAGGCGAGGAGGGAGAAGCATCGGCAGCAGCAAGAAGTGTACTTGGAGGAGGAAGGGGAAGAAGAGTTGTCGGCACTAGAACGATGCCTGTTTCGTTTGGAGGTGAACGGGATTTGTGCTGAGAGAAATCAACCTTAGAAGTTAGCTATGTCAAAGTCACTTGTTCAGGAAGATAGTTTCTAACATATCTTTGATCTTAAGGATCAAATTAAAGTTTTAATGATTCTTTTGAAGGACTAATGGTTGATATGATTGCACAAAGGTAGCATGGAATATGTGCATCATTAGTTTGAAGAAATCTAAGGATATGTGCAGGTAATGAAGTCAATCTTGAAGCAGACTTCTTGAAGAAGGAAGATTCTCACTCAGAGAAGTGATAGTTGAAGAATTGGTAAATGAAGGTAACATTTGTATAAAGTTTGATCCATAACTGATATAGAGGTGTCTTTAAATCACTATAGATCAAACCTTTGGAGATTTAGAGGTCTCCATCAAATGGAGATGGATAGAATGGAAACTAAGACACCTAGAGACCGAAGGAATCAAAGGAACATTGATGAATTCCCTTTGCCAAGGCCTAGAGAACACATGAGGACCTTGAGGCCTACAGAATTAGTTAAGTCCATGAAGAAATGCTTCGATGGCACTGGAGACCTGTACGATCATGTGGTAGAATTCAGGCAAGTCTTGAGAGCCGAGCAAGTTGATAACCTAGTCACACAAAATAATGCATTTGGTCTAGCTCTCAAGAACACAGCCCTTACATGGTTTCAACTCCTCCACCAAGGTCAGTTCAAAAATATTGATCAACTTCTTGAGGCATTCATCACTGAGTTTTCTAAGAGTGGCAACAGACACAACACCTCCTCACTGATCCATAGTTTCAAACAAACATCTCAAGAGACGGTGAGACTTGCAGGAAGAAAGTTTAGGCAATACCTAGAGAGATGTCATGTGCCCAAGTTACCCACTCCAACCAAACAAGTGGCTTTATTCCTAGATGGGTTGTTGAGTACCAAATTGAGATCCTGTGTGTACTTGAAGGACCCTAGGATCATAGAAGAGTGTGTATGCATGTGCATAGACATTGAGGATAACATATGGGAGGAATTAGAGGTTTCAAAAATCTACAGAGATTCAGATAGCTCTACTAGCCTCAATTCAAATCCATCCACATCTATTGAGGACCTTGCTGAAAAAGTAGCTCATAAATTAGGAGTCTCTAGCAAACAAATACCAAGGTTTTTCCTAGTGAAAAGATGCTATACTTGTGGAGGTGACCATATGGCGAATGTATGTCCCATTATGACTCAACCCCAAGTGAACCCTAGCAGCCAATATTGCACCATAGAGAGAAGGTACACTAACCACACTACACAAGACTGCCCCTATAACAAACAAACTGTCAGACAAAATTATCATCAGCCATATCCACAACAGGGAAGATACCAGAACCAGTACCCATCACAACAATACGGCAGTCCACAACAACCTTATCAACAACCCTATCGAACCCAACAAAGGCCTCAGCCTGTGTTAGCTCAACAACCCCTGCTCAATCCAATGTGATTCTAGTGAAGTATGCAGCATCAGAAGAAACTTTGAATAGAGCCATAGTCCCAGTGACACCCTTGTTTTCAAAAAGTGACCCAAGTGATCATAGTTTTGACTCCACTCATATTGATAGCCCACAGGCTTACTACATGCAGTCACCTGAGCATAACGAGTCATATTACTATGAAGACCCGAGTGAACCTAGTTTGAGAGCCAAAGTATGCAAATATCATGTATGCAAACCCTAACTCTATACCTCAACCTAGGCAGATAAGACCTCCATTGCCTAGAGGACCATGCTACTGGTGACAAGGAGATCACCTCATTCGTGATTGCCCTATGCCTACACCTACACAACCCCAGTCTATGACAATTCAAGGTTTTTGTCCCAATTGTGGGAAAGAGCATCTCATGCGAGATTGTCCTAAAAACCCCACCAATATGCCAAAAATCACTCCTATCAATGTTATTGGATTAGTGATAGACTCTACAGGAAGTGTGAGTTCCACTATCCCTGTGCAAATGATCACTAGAGCTCAAGCTTTGAAACAAAACTAGGGTTTAGGATAGGAAAAGAGTTTCGAGGTTAGTGAGACTGAGAGCATAACCAAGAAGAGGACTAGAGCCTGGATGGATAGCCGAGAAAGGATGAAAAGACAATGGTCTAAGAAGATGAGTGAATTAGAAGAGAGCATAAGAGAAACAAAAGCCAAAATTGTCGAACTCACCTCTCAAACACACTCTCACATACCACCATCACCTTCATCCCTATCACCACCTAATCCACCACCTTCCAACCCACCTCATACAATTCCACCATCCCCTAGAGTAGGATCAATATTAGCTGACCCCACTCCTGAGGACATAGACATGATGCTTAAAGCATATCAGGCCAGAATCCAAGAAGGGCCAAATGTGACAGATCATGACAAATGTTACCCTAGAGCTAATCTAGAGATAGAAAGAACCAAGCTTTGTGCTAAAATGGTAGCATTGGCCCACGAGAATGAAATTGCAGATGGCCGATGGTCACATAGAAAGACCCTTATGACTGCTAGAAGGAATAACTCTCACTACATGTGGTGTAGAGTTTGAGCATACTTTTGCTATATGTGACTTTAGCAAAAATCATGTCTATGGGATGATTCTAGGAAGACCATTTATGTGGCAATTGCAAGTGGTACAAGATTGGGGAACCAATTCCTTGTATTTGCAAAATTTAGGTGTTACAACCAAAGTCAATCTCAAGGATTACTCTCATAGAGATGTACCCCCTATTCAATGGAATCCCATCCATAGAACTAAAGATGATATAGAATTAATGCATTCCATAGGATCAGGATCCTAATGGATGCATGAAGACACCCACTTATGGATGTGCAAAGTACCCGTAGAAGAAGAGAAGAGAGAAAAATCCAAAGAGGTAGGTGTGAAGGAAACTCATAGATCAATTCAAGACCCACCCTATGTGCCTATAGTTTATCCAGATGAAGAATTTTGAACCTCATGGCTGGGCAAAAATTTTAGCAACAATGGATGTAGCCATCAATGAAGCACAACGGACACACCACTGTGACGAGGATGGCTATGACATTTCAGTCTTCACAATAGATCCAATCATGGATGACTCGATTATTGAAGAATGTTAACCAAGCATTGATGCATTCGAGGATTCAAGTGACTCCGATCTAGAGTCAATTATTATGGACCCACCTTTTGCATCAGATGAGGAATATTTCTACGAAGTAGAAGTTCACTCACAAAGACATGAAGGACTTACAAATGACGTGAGATTAGCCACACAGGTAACCACTAAAATGAAGGTAAGAAAAGGAACAAGAGAGAAGTCCCACCAGAGGAGGAAGAGTCCTTGTTTGAGGTTCTAGAAAACTTTAAGAAGTATGAGATAGAAGATAGGAGAGTATTGATAAGAATTCCTAAACACGATGCACAAGCACGAGAGGCCTATGATAATAAAGAAACCACCAAGAAAATTGTGGTAGTCATGGAAAAAGGAGAATAAAAGTGCACCTACATTGGACATGACTTGACGGAAGAAGAAGAGCAAGAGTTGATAGCTTTGCTAAGAGAATACAGAGATGTATTCACTTGGAGCTATAAGGACTTGAAAGGTGTAGATCCGGACATATGCTCACACATGATTCCCATGACCTCAGATGCCAAGATCAAGGAGGAGATAGATAGACTCGTGGAAGCTTGATTCATCTATGAAATTGAGCACACTGAGTGGGTATCCCCCATTGTAGTGGCGCCCAAGAAGAATGGAAAGTTACGTGTCTGTATTAACTTGAAGAAAGTTAACGCACCCACCATCTGAGATAACTATCCACTTCCTATCACGGAGCATCTACTAGAAAGAGTAGCAAGCAAGGAAGTGTACAGCTTCCTTGATGGGTTTTCTGGCTACAATTAGGTAGCCATTGCTCTAGAAGATTAGCATAAGACGGCTTTTTCCACAGAGCGGGGCATATTTTCCTTTTGAGTAATGCCATTTGGTCTTACCAATGTGCCAACCACATTTCAAAGGCTGATGTGTCATGTATTTAAGAAATTCCTGAGGAAGAATTTAGAAGTATATGTTGATGATCTTTGTGCTCATTCCAACATAAGGCAAACCCATATCCCTAAGCTGAGAGCTATCTTTGACAAATGTAGAGAATATCAAGTCTGCTTGAACCCAAAAAAGTGTGTTTTTATGGTCAGGCAAGGCAAGATTCTAGGATACATAGTGTCACAAAGAATGGCATACCTACGGATGAGGAAAAAGTGAGAGCTATTGTAGAGTTACCTAGGCCTAAGAATGTCAAGGAAGTACAAGCTTTCATGGGGCATTGTGGCTATTACTGATGTTTTATACACATGTATGCGATCATTGCAAAGCCTTTGTACTCCCTTTTGACTAACTTTGAGTGGTTGGAAGATTGTGAGAACTCTTTCAATGAGCTTAAATGGCGATTATGTTTAGCACCAATCTTGACCACACCAGATTGGAATAAAACCTTTCATGTTCACGTGGATGCATCCAATTATGCTATTGGGTGTGTACTGGCATAACCTATAGGCGAAGGTAATATGGATCTTCCAATTGCCTATGCTAGTAGACAGTTGAATGCAGCTGAACGGAACTATACCACCACCAAACGAGAAGGATTAGGCATGGTATATGTGGTTAAAAAGTTTAGACACTATTTGCTTGCAAATAAGTTTAAATTTTTTACTGATCATCAAGCTCTACTGTACTTGGTGAACAAGCCATGCAATACAGGTAGATTAGTAAGATGGTTTCTCCTACTAATGGAATATGACTTTGAGGTGGTAGTGAGGAAAGACAAGACTCACTTGAGAGCAGATCATCTCTCGAGGATCACATTGGGAGAAGCCCCACAAGGAGTATCAGATGATCTTCTTGATGCTTACTTGTTTAATTTGGAAGTTGTGCCACAATGGGCCAAGACATTAGTGCCAGTATTGACATATGGACCCAAACACCCTGTAATGAACACTCAAGATAGGGAGGTAGTAAAAGCCCAAAAGTACCATATCATGCCAGGGAGTATGTACAAGCATACAGATCAAGGAATATTAGCTTGTTGTGTGGAAGAGGAGTATGCAAAATGGTTGCAATTAGCATATGTGGGTGCATTAGAGAAACATTACTCAAGGCAAAGAACTCTACAAAAACTAAGGAGACTCGGAGTGCATTGACCGACTATGGAAGCAAATGTCCATAAGTTGTGTAAGGAATGCCCAGTCTATCGTATTAGACCACCGGTGGAACACGCTACATTGTACCAAGTGTCCCTAATACCAGATTGGAGTGAACCATTGGTAGCCTTCTTGAGGATGAAAACATTCCCTCAAGATATGACTCTAGCTAGGCAAAGAAGCTTAGAACAAGAAGCCCTGGATTACACACTCATTGTGGATAATCCATACAAGTGTGAAAAAGATGGATATCTAAGACTATGTGTCTATGAGAGTGAAGATCTTGGAAACTTCTCACCAAGGTATATGGTGGCACTCTAGCACAATGGCAAGTACCAACGTGAGGAGCTTCACCTCATAATTGTCAATCCGCAGAGACATGAGGACCGGTATGAAGACCAAGAGCAAGTGAAGTGCACGTGCGTGAGTGAAAGCGTACAAACGTGCACACACACACTCACAAGGTAAGAGCAAAGAAAGGAACAATGGAAGGACTTTGATTACAAAAGAACTCTATTATAGAAGCTCAAATCTATAACAAGCTAACCCCAAAAATGAGCTCTCGAGCCCTTTTTATAGTTTTTTGTGTGGTTTTGGCCTTGTCCAGACCTAGTGTCTGGCCTAGTTAAAAAATAGGTTTCAAGGCTTATTTGGGGACTCAAACGGAATCTAAAAATTATGAAAATCAATAGGATAATACTTCTAATACTCCTCAAGCTCGAGGACTCCTCGAATTGAACAAAATGGAGTTGTAAAAATGGAAAATGGTATTTACAATGTTTTTTAGTGATAGAAGTCACTATATTTATAGGGATTTCTTCTGAAAATTTGACATGTGCTTCTTGGAGCTCCCTACTTGCTCCTCTTTCTTGTGTATCCACTTCTTTGATGCACTTCCATGCTTTGTCCTTGAACTTGAGCTTCAACACTCCCCCCGCTCTTGAGTTTGTCGTCCCTGACAGGCCCTTGTTATAGTGGTTGTTCCATGTAGTATTGAGGAAGTGTCCTTCATGTATCAGCAAGAGCGGTCCATCTTCCCAATGTAGCCTGGTCGGTTGTCAGGTGTGTCAGTTTTCCACTACTAGCCTATTCCCGAGTTGTACCCAATGTATGTACTTCTTCCTTGGATTGGAGCTAGAGGGTATACGTCTTGGCTTTCAAAGATTGGTAGTTGCTCAAAAGAGGTTGTCGATGTTGATCTTGAGCAGCTATCTACTGTGAATTGCTTCCTAGGTACTGATGTTGTACCGTGGATGCCCTTGAACTTTTGAAACATGAGGCCAGGTACGTGTGAGCCATCATGATTGAGTATTAGTGCATGGGTTTGGAAAAAATAGGTGCCTTGTGCACGGCCTTGTAATGTAGCCCTATGCATGCATACTTGGGAAATGCATTGGAAGAATTATGGTGCAAGAATTTGGGTCTTGAGCTAAGTGCTCAAGGGTATGCCAACGAAGAGGTTCCCTAATTGATCATGGTTATGTTGTTGTTGAAGCGTACAATTCTTACCATGTCCATCATGGTGATTGACCATCAGCTTGTCTTCTGTTGTTGATGGTTGTCCTTGTTTATGGTTCACCAGGGGGATTCTTCAAATGCACAATCCCATTCTTTCTCTCGTCTTCTTCCTTTGCTTCTTCTTATTCTCTTTTTTTTTTGCCCAATGGAGTAAAACAATTAAAAAATGTGTTAGCATCAATAAATATTTTACATATTCCAGATGTGTTGCATGTGCTTGGGATCCTCAATTGTGTCTATGCACGGCCGTGTAATGTGGCCCTATCGTAATGCATACTTTGAAAATGCATGACCTGTTGCAAAAGACAAGGTTATGCCAAAGGCACATGGTTGTTGCACGTCAAGGCTTTCAATGTTGTTGGTGGATGTTGATGCATTCTCTGTTGGAGGTAACCACTGGATCTTGAAATGATGTAATCCTTCTTATAGGGATCCATTTCGGGATAGTAATTGGCCCTATAGACATAAGCTCTGTCCTCTTTATCTTTGGGTGGTTTCTAAATTTTGGTATCTAGTGTGGTTGGCGCTTTTGCTCTGTGGAAGCTATTGGTACTTTTGGCTTCCACACCCATACCCTTTTTGGTTGTCTTTTTATTACCGGCGAGGAGATGAATATATCTTCTTTTGGTGTCGGTCCATGGTTTCGACTCTTGCTTCTCTATGGTTTCTTTGCTGAGATTTTTCTCGTAAAGGAGATCATACTGTTTTGTGCATGTAAGAGTGCCTTGGGTACCCACATTTGCAATCGCCCTTGTTGAGCTGTAGCTAATTTCTTTGGAACCCAAATTTGTATGTTAATATGTTCGGCCTTCATCGATTGCTTTGGTATCCAAATTTGTCGAAGACCGTAGGATTGAGCTGGTCCTCGTTTCTTGGTGCTTCTTTTAGCATGATTAGCTTGCTTCAATGGGAATGGTTGTGGCAAAGCTAGTGGTTGTTCTCCTTTTCATACCCACATCTGCTTCATGCCCTGAGCTTCTTTCTTCTTGAATTCTGTCTGTCTAGTTGATATAGCAGATGTCTTTTTTGCTTGCCTCTTTGGTTGAGTTATGCTTGCATTAGTCCGTGAAGAAGAAGAGTGGTTTGCTGGCCTTTGAGCTTGTGCTTCCATGATTGAGTCCTTTTGCTTTGTAGGGTTTTTGACACACACAACATTTTCTTTATGAAGATTAGTTTCAGAAGAACTAAGAGAACGTGTGACCGTTGGATTTGTGAGCATGCAATTGTCTAATTCTAATGTAATACATTGGTCATGTGCCCAAACTTGAAGGATTTGACTTCTTAGGTTCAAGTTGATTGCATGGTCGTAAATCCAATCTTGACCTAGGACAAGTGGCTCTATAATGTCATCATCTTGACATACTAGCATTTTGACTTTCATTGGAACATCTTGAACTTAGATGGGAAGTTCCACCTCGCCCAAACAAGGGGTTTCCACACCTCCCAAACCTATGAGATAGGCTTCTATAGGCTTTATGTTCAATTGCAAGTCTTGGCAGTAGGATAGTCTAACTGCACTAGTTGTTGCACCTGAGTCAATCAATGCTCACATAGTCCTTGCATTCTTCCCTTGTCCTACTGTTATGGTCAAAAATGGACGTCGATCAATTATTTGAGAAGCAATTACACTTGATGTTTGACACATGGCCATGTGGTATCTTGGGGCCTCAAGATTGATATCTAGACCGAGGCGTCTTAAATTATTTCTCCTAACGTGTTCTCTAGCCTCTACCTGTGCTTCTCCTCTAATCCGTAACTCTTCCTCTTTTTGCTACTTAGCAGTGTTTATTCTCTTTATCATATCCTCTATAAGAGGTTCGTGATATAGCTTGACTCGACATCCACTGATATAGTTTGGCAAGATATCACCTTCTAGTGTGGCCAATTGAACTGCACCGCTACTGGAAATTCTATTAATGATCATGGGTCCATGTCCTCTTTAATCCAATTTACGGGCATGTTGCTTTAGTGTATAAACCAACACTAGGTCTCCCTCTGTTGCAGAGCTAAAGAGCGCACAAAGCAGAGAAAAAAGACGGGCCCCAAAATTTTTTCCGATTTGGACTTCACATTTTTGTATCATATTCATCCTTGTAATATATTTTCCCATGTAAATGCACTAGAGGAGTCCTCTAGATGCATCCCCACAGAAAAGTAGAGAATACCCATGTAAAATAATAGGAAATTAGTCTTTTAGTGAATAAAGTGCCGGTCTCTTGTGTGAAAGGACCATTTTTAGGGCACTAGTATATAAGTCAAATGTGACTCTTTGTAAAGAACTTTTTGCCATTGTGAGAATAGAGAGCACAGAAATTCGAATTTGTGTCTTCTTCCCTCCTTATCTTCTTCTTCGTGAGCTTGTATGCATGTGTATTGCTTGGAAAGAGTGCTTGTGAGTGTTGTCTATCCTTGAGAGTGTTTCTTTGCTGTAGCAAAGGTGTGTGCGAAGTGTAGGAAGTGCTGAAGTGTGGGAAAGTATTTCCGCGACTCAGTATTTCGCTCATAACTTGAAGTAGGAGCGTCGGAATTGAGTGAAACCATTGCCATTGGATGCGTCTTCTCAAGAGCTTCGAAACGCATATGCTATTCACTATATTTGGAGTTCGGAGCTGGGAGAAAAGTCCAAAATACTGACGGCTGCTGCACCAAGTATCGTTTCGCCTTGACCGACAGTTGGAGATTGTTTGGATAAGTCTTTGCCTCATATACATTCTTTGAGTAGTTCATTTGCATTGATCATTACATGATTGCATGTCTTCATACACTCGGCTAGGTTTGTATACTCTTTGGATTGATAATTAAAAGCGTGTATCCCCACTATATGCACTTGTGAGGGGATTGGGGTATAGTCTCTTTCTCCGCAAGTCCCTAAGTGATACTTAGGACAACACACTTTTTGGCACCGTTGCCGGGGAGTGATGAATCAAACCGAGGCATTCGTGTGATGGTAAGTAGCTTTTTCCATTGAAGTAAGTGGATGAGCGGAAATCTTCTCTTCTTTGGTAAGTCATTTTCACCCGCACTTGCTACTTCTCATTCTTGGAGTGTGTGTAGTGAGTTGTTAGTTTAGAGAAGTGAGTGGGAGGAGTAGAGTAGGAGTAGTTAGAGAATAGACCAAGTCTTTAGAGTAGAGTGTAGTCTCGGTTCAGTAGAGATTTCTCTTTGTAAGCAAAAAAAAATAAAAAATATCCCAAGTATAAAAGCCAAAAAGATTCATTCTGCAAGTCACTTGTTTTTTCTGAGCAAGTATCGTGGTGAGTGAGTGTCAAGTATCGTTTGTGAGCACGAGGCGAGCTGGAGCTTTACAAAGCAAGGGGAAGTGAGAAAGGAGTTGAAAGTGCATCAGAGGTGAGCCTATCAAGTGCTAATCCTTTTACATCATTCAAAAAATCAATTTCAGTCTGAAACGACCTGCGTCAGAGATCGTTTGGGTTTTACTGAGGTTAAAAGTTGAGTTTTCAGAGATCCAGAGAGTGGAGAAGGGGGAGGAGAGTGCATAAAACAATTGCATTGAATCAAACCTTAAAAAATTTTTGTCAAAAATTGTCTAAGGGTCAAGTATCGTTTTGCTCCCGCGGTCGAGTATCGTTTTGCTCCTGCGGTTGAGTATCGCGATATTTCCCAGCGGTCGTCGATCGTTTCGTGAGAGATCGTAGATCGTTTCAGATAGAGATCGGTATCGTTTCGTTAGAGATCGTTTTGATCAAAGGTCGTCGATCGTGTATCGCTTGCCAAGTATCGTTATCCAGAGATCGCGATACTTGTCAAAGATCGCGTATCGTTTCAGTTAGATATCGCCGATCGTTTCTTGTGAAGATCGTCGATCGTTTCATTTCGAGTATCGTGTATCGTTTAGTGAGAAATCGCGTATCGTTTCGGGTCAAGTATCACCGATCGTTTCTATCAGATATCGTTGGTCGTGTATCGTTTTCATCGAGAGATCGCTTTGCGAGAGATCGTTTTACATAAAGATCGTTTGGTCAGAGATCGTCTTATTCAAGTATCGTTTTATCCGAGCATCGTTGGTCAAAGATCGTTTTGCTTGCGATCGTTTTGATCAAGTATCGTTTGGACCCAAGTATCGTTTGCCAGCGATCGTTTTGGTCAAAGGTCGTAGATCGTTTCACTGAGAGGTCGTGTATCGTTCCAAGCCAGAGATCGTTTAGGCAGAGATCGTTTTCCAGCGATCGTTTCGTCCAAGTATCGTGTCAGTCAGCGATCGTTTTGACAGAGGTCGTGTATCGTGGATTTTAGGAGTCAAGTATCGTGACTTGAAATTTTCCTTCAGTCATTTTCCAGCCTAAATTCCTTAGAATTCTAAGCTGTAGTTGGGAGTTCAAGAGACCAGAGGTTAGCAAGGACTGACCAGAGTTGTGAGGTGGATGAACCTGAGATCCGGAAGAACCCTAGGAAGCCGAAGAAGTGTAATCTCTTCTGTAGGTAGTGTAGCCGAACCAAGTAGTCGTTCACACTATTCTGAGACCTCCAGTGAGTCAGAAGGAGAAATCCCCATGGCTTCAGAGGATATGCAAAACACTGTCCCCATGATTAGCATGATGTCAATCATTGAGGGAGAATACAGAACCTCCTTGGAGTATGTGAACACCAACCACAACGAGATCCCTATCTATTTGGATGGTCTAAACAGATCAGTGGCCAGACTGAAGAAGGCTTCTGAGGCTTACATAGTGCCCAGACCAGCAGTCAAATATGTAGGAGGACTGTACATGGACAAACAAGATATTCAATACATGGTCACCGAACACCCGGAAATCATTAATGAGCATGGTGAGGAAAATAATGCTGCAAGTTTAAATGGATGTGGAAACGAAGAGCAAGTAACTACTCCTAGAGGGAGATCTACAATTACTAAACTTTGGAGAGGAGACCTAATTCCCCAGGATGACACTCTAATAGATGTATATTTGATCAACGGGATGGAGTACCTGCTCAGAGCCCATTCCTCTATATGGGAAGCTGCTCCTAATCCAGTTACCATCTATGAGTTGCAAGACCCTGAGTTCCCCACCATCATCACATATTTGGATAAAAATCACAGAAGATATTGGCCAATAACAGAATTAGAGAGAGCTGAGTTGAAATATCAGAACATCCCAGTGTTCCCCCCTAGAGACCAAGCCACTACTTCACTGAATCCACTTGGAACATCTCAGAACGATTCATATCAACAGTCGGGACAAACACGACAAACACAGCAAACCCAGATCCCCGTCAGACCACATGTACAATTTGCAATGCCTGCCATTAATCCTAACTATCGGCCACAACCAGCTATAGACCCAAGACATGGAGTTCATGCTCCAGTCAGACCACAGGTAGTGAGAGGACCAGGCATACCAATAGGAAGACCAAATTACCCTGTAATGCCTAGACAACCTGAAGCAGGAAGGAGGCTAAGGCCGATCCAAGTTGCCAAGTGCATGAGAAATCATTATGATGGCTCTAGTGAACCCTATAATCACATAGCAGAATTTAAACAAGTAGTTAGAGCCGAGCAGGTAGATGACTTCATGATTCAATATGAGTCCTTTGGTCTCACCTTGTCAGACACAGCTTTGGCTTGGTTTCAGCCATTGGACCCGAATACCTTTCAGAACATGGAGCAGGTATATCAAGAAATGATTGAAGAATTTACCAAATCAGGAATTAAAAATAATTCTTCGTCATTAATCCACAGCTTCAAACAAGTCCCTACCGAGTCAGTAAGATTGGCAGCAAGGAGATTCAAGCAGTATGTGGATAGATGCCCCGTAGAAGAGAGACCGACGCAAAACAAAATGGTATCATTGTTCTTAGAAGGACTGTTGAACGGAACCTTGAGGTCATTAGTGTATGTAAAGAGAGTTCAAACTTTGCAAGAATGTATGAAGGAATGCATAGACCTAGAAGATAACCTTGCAGAAGACCTGAAAATACCTCCAGGTAGTTTGAAAAGCGAAGAGTCAGCCAGTAGCACATCAAACTCCAAAAACAATGTGGAAGAAATAGCAGATTTAGTAGCAAAAAAACTGAACGTTCAAGGACCGAGGTATTATCCCACTAATCCTATGAGACTACCTATGCTTAGAAGAAGTATGCAGTGCGGAGGAGATCATCCTTCTCATTTGTGTACTAGGGGAATAGTCCCACCACCTGCCTATGCTCCTCATAGACCCTCTGTCCCCGGACCGCTACAATATTGCAGTATAGAGCAAAGATACACAAACCATAACACCGAGAACTGCCCTTACAATAGGCAAACCAGACCCACCCAGCCTTATGTGAGACCATATGGATACCCGCAGAGCCAGCAGGGAGGAGAAGCCTTTAGATATCCCTCATATCAGCCGCAGGCACCAATATCATGACCATACGCATATCAGGGATATACGCAACCACAGCCTGTACTAGGACAACAACCGCCCCACCCTCAGAACGTTGTCCCAGTTAAGATAGCACAACCAGAGGAAAACCTAGAAAGGGCTATAGTGCCAGCCACACCTTTGACTAGTAGTGAACCTTATGACTCATTTTACGATCCTAGTCAAGGAACATACCCTGGTTATGAAAGCACGATAACAGAATATGGGCAACAGTATGACCCATATGCTTATGGCATGGAAATATCAGACAGCTCATACGGACACGAGCAGGATTATGTGCCCTTAATGTACACAGCTCCGAGAGCAACCATGCCACCTCGACCTATGAATAGACAGCCTGTACCCAGAGGACCATGCTACAGATGTGGAGGTGACCACTATATTAGAGAATGCACATTACCAAACCCACCACCACCACAACGAATTTGGGAAGGCTACTGTAGCGATTGTGGTAAGGAACATCTTTTCAGAGATTGTCCTAAGAACCCCAACAAAGTCACATCTAACGTGCAGATTAATGTGATAGAAGTGATTGAATCATCAGGGAGCGACAAAGAGTACACCGTACCTTTAAAAGCTATAACAAGAGCCAAGGCTAGAGAGAACCCTGATAACACAGACGAAAGTAATCAAAGTGACAAAGAGAGAAATACACCCATCCCTCACAGAGTGGAAGACTCCGAAGAGCCAGAGAAAAGTATCGTCAGTAAAAGATCGCAAAGATGGAAGAACCGGAGAGACAGGATAAAAGAAAAAAAGTTATTACAAAGGAAAGAAAAGGAAAAGAGTAAACAGAAATCAACAAAAGAACCGCAAGTGGAAGAAGAAAATAAAAAGGAGAATAAAAGGGAGGAGGTAGGATCAGTATTAGCAGACCCAATGCCTGAAGAATTAGCCATGTGGATTCAGGCATACAAGGCGAGAATAAAAGCAGGACCTACCATAGAGCAACATGAGAGAGAGTATCCGAGAGGCGACTTAGAGAAAGAAAGACTGGAAATCTGCAAAAAATTGATAGAAGTTGCCCAACAAACATTAGAAAAACCCGCATCACCTTTACCAAACAACCGAATTTCTGAAGAAAAATTCCAAGAGTGCCTAAACACCCAGGAAAAGCCTGAAGTAAATAGACCTCTGAATGATGAAATTGGTATTGAGAGAAAGGAAGGATCCATACTCCCTGAAATAGAAGGAGACTGGACTAAGGATCTATGGGCACGAGTTCAAGAGGACAAGTGGAAAAAGGTAGAAGGAATGGAACCGCCCTTTGAAGAATTAGAAGCAGAAAACGAAATAGAGGGTTCAATACCTGAACTCAATTCAGAAGAAATTTTTCCAATGGATGCAAGTGACAAAGAAGAGGAAGATGTAAAGGAACTACCCAACTACACCGGGGAGTACGAACACAACTCAGAATTGTATCGCATTCCATCAATAACGAGACGAGAAACGAATCCATCAGTTCAAACATCGGAGATCATACAACGTCTTAGAGAGGTGAAAATCCCATGTACCCTAACATTCGAGGAACTGTTAAAGGTAAAACCACATTTAAAAGAGAAATTGATCAATCAATGGGAAGTCAAGGAGGAAAAGAAAGAGATAGCTGACGAAGTGAAAACGGTGAGAATTCCAGTGGATAAAGTAGGAGACTTTAGCGAAGGAGATGAAGGAAATACATGTCTTCCAATCACCTATAGGGGTTACACTACCAAAGCCATACTAGATTCAGGAGCTGGTGTCGGCATTGCTACCAAAGAAATTTGGGAGAAATGGGGACAACCAGCATTAAGACCAACACGCATGAAAATACAAATGGCAGATGGACATACGGAAAGACCCTTAGGATTGTTGGAACGAGTAGTCTTCACTACGTGCGGAGTGGAATTTGAACATACTTTAGCAATTTGTCACTTTGAAAGGCCAAGCAATTATGAAATGATCTTGGGAAGGCCTTTCATGAGACAGCTAAAGGTCGTACAAGATTGGGGAAAAGATGCAGTATACCTACAACACGCAGGAACCACCACTAGGATAAACCTACACACGTACACTTATCAAGATGTGCCACCTCTACAATGGAATCAAATCCATAAAGAGGAAGATGATCAATCTGTTCATAGTGCAGGTTCTAGTGATCAATCCTGGATGAACGAGGACACTCATCTGTGGATATGTCAAGCTGCAAAGAAGGAAGAGGAGAGAGGAAAAAGTTGGCAGCAGAAACAAGGAATAGTGAGATCGGTACAAGATCCAGCTTATATGCCACAAGTATTTCCAGATGAAGAATTCGAACCTCACGGTTGGATGGAAATCTTAGCTACCCTCGATGTCTGTGTAAACGAAGAAGTGGTGACCATGAACGAATGTATCGACGAGGAGGGTTATGATGTTAGTCTGTATATGGTAGTCCTTCAGGAGGCAGAAGAAGGAGAAGTGATCGAGAAAGACTGGAAGGAGGACTACGAGAGCATTGAAATGGAACCAGAACCCATGGATCTAGGGATTAGTACTACCAACATAGATATCACTGCCAATGAAAAACATAAGGAACTCACACCAAAAGAGGAATTAGAAGTTGAAAGGAAATCAGAAGAGGAAGAAAACAAACTCCAAGACCAATTTGAGGTACCAGCCCATTTTAAAAAATACGAAGTGGAAGAGAGGAAAATTGCTATTCAAATGCCCAAAAGAGAAGCACAACCTGGAATAGCATATGATAATAAGGAACAGACCAAAAAGATAGTGGTAACTATGGAAGGAGGAGAAGAACGTTGTACATTCATAGGACAGGATGTCTCACTAGAAGAAGAACAAGAGTTAATTCGACTCATAAGAGAATACCGGGATGTCTTTGCTTGGACTTATAAGGACTTAAAAGGAGTAGATCCATCTATATGTGCGCATAGAATCCCCATGACATCCGAAGCCAAACCTTCGAAACAGAGACCATATACTTATAATGATGTGTATTCAGCCAAGATAAAAGAAGAAATAGATAAGTTGTTAGATGCTGGATTCATCTACAAAATTGAGCACACGGAATGGGTGTCACCCTTGGTGGTTGTACCAAAGAAGAATGGAAAGTTAAGAGTGTGCATCAATTTGAAGAAAGTGAACGCCGCAACCATAAGGGATAGCTATCCCTTACCAATCACTGATCATCTCTTGGAAAGGGTAGCAGGGAAGGAAGTTTATAGCTTTCTGGATGGCTTTTCAGGGTATAATCAGGTAGCCATTGCTCCTGAGGACCAACATAAGACTGCATTTGCCACTGAATGGGGAGTATACGCCTTTAGAGTCATGCCTTTTGGTTTAACGAATGCCCCAGCTACATTCCAAAGATTGATGTGTCATGTGTTCAAGGAATTTCTGAGAAAAAGCATGGAGGTATACGTGGACGATCTTTGTACATATTCAGCTATACGATCAGAGCACATCCCTGAACTTGAAAAGATTTTTGCTAAATGTCGACAATATCGAGTATGCCTCAATCCTGAAAAATGTGTCTTCATGGTGCGACAAGGGAAAATCTTAGGACATATCGTCTCTAAGAATGGAATTTCAACAGATGAAGACAAAATTAAAGTAATTTTGGATTTACCAAGACCTAAAACGGCTAAAGCAGTTCAAGCATTTATGGGACATTGTGGTTACTATCGAAGATTCATACATATGTACGCCATAATTGCTAGACCTCTTTATGCATTATTGACTCTATTCAATTGGACCGAAGAATGTGAAAAAGCTTTTAATGAGTTAAAGAATCGATTGAGTTCAGCACCCATTCTTCGAGTCCCCAACTGGAATAAACCGTTTCACATCCATGTTGATGCTTCCAAGTTTGCCATTGGTTGCATCTTAGCTCAACCAGCTGATACAGGGAAATTAGACCACCCGATAGCCTATGCCAGTAGACAGTTAAATCAAGCAGAACGCAATTATACTACTACGGAGAGAGAAGGCCTAGGGATGGTATACGCAGTCAAGAAATTCAGACATTACTTACTGGCAAACAAATTCAAATTCTTCATTGATCATCAAGCCCTATTGTACTTAGTCAACAAGCCTTGCAATATAGGACGACTAGTACGATGGTTTTTATTGCTAATGGAGTTTGATTTTGAGGTAATAGTCAAGAAAGGAAACACCCACATCAGAGCAGACCACTTATCTCGTATGACCCATGGAGAACCACCCATAGGAGTACCCGATGACCTGCCAGACACTTATCTTTTTAACCTGGAAGTATGTCCTCAGTGGGCAGAAAAATTGATCCCGATACTTACTCATGGACCTAAAGATGGGATCATGCCAAACCAAACGCAAGACCTCTGGAGGACTAAAAACCTTCACATCATTGCGGGAAGTTTGTACCACCAGGACTCAAGCGGATTGCTGATGAGATGTGTAGAAGAAGAGGAACAAGAAATGTGGCTTCAGAAAGCACACATAAATCAATGGAACACTCATTTGAACGCAAATGGAACGTGGCAAACACTCAAGAGATTTGGCATATATTGGCCAACCATGCAACGAGATGCACATAACTATGTGTCAACCTGTCAAACCTGTCAAGAACAAATCCCAGACGAGAACTCTACATTATGCTATTCTACAATAGCACCAAGGTGGAGCATGCCTCTAGTAAAGTTCTTGAAAACTCGAGAGTACCCTGACGGAGCTACTTTAGCAAGGAAGCGTGCTCTTGAAGAACAGAGTAAGGATTATGCCATCATAGGAAAACAACTTTTTAAACGCGAAAAAGATAACCAATTAAGAATGTGCATACATGAAAATGAATATCTTTCTGTCTTAGAAATGGCCCATACAGGAGCTGCAGGAGGACACTTCTCTGCAGATAAAACAGCAAAAATGATCCTCTTTGCTGGAATGTGGTGGCCAACTCTACATCAAGACGCCATGACATATGTGCAGCGGTGTGATACTTGTCAACGAATGAAATATCCTATTAGAAGAGATGAGATGCCGCTTAGACCCATGATGAGTGCTAGAGCTTTCACGAAGTGGGGAATAGACTTTATAGGACCTATTAGCCCACCAGCAAAAGGTTCACATGCCGAATACATAATTGTAGCCACAGATTACCTGACCAAATGGGTTGAGGCAAAGGCAACAACGAAAAATGATGCAAGAACTACAGCCAAGTTTCTCTTCGAGAACGTCTTCACTAGATTTGGACTACCTATAGAGATTGTGAGTGATAGAGGTACGCACTTTGTTAATGAAGTGATAGAAGCCTTATTGAATGAATTCTTAGTAATTCATAAGAAATCTGCCCCTTATCACCCACAAGCAAATGGACAAGCAGAAAGTTCAAATAAAATCTTGTGTACTGTTCTCACCAAAATTGTCAACAATGGTAGATCAGATTGGGATAAGCAGTTACACCATGCTTTATGGGCATTCAGAGTAGCCTATAAAACTGCAATAGGCACTACTCCTTTTAACTTAGTATATGGACAAAATGCTATTTTGCCAATTGATTTCTTGATTCCCACTCTTAGAGTTGCAACTACTTACGAGTGGACCGGACATGAATTATCAGCACAATTGGACCAAATAGAGAAGCTTCATGAAACTAGGTTACAAGCAGTAGCGGGTATTTACGCTGCGAAAAGACGACAAAAAGCCTATTTTGATGCGCATATCAAGGACAAAAAATTGAAGGAAGGAGATTTAGTTCTGGTATACACTCTGAAACAACATGCTAAGAAGTTGCAAAAGAGAGGATATGGCCCATTAATCATTAATCGTATATCTACAGGTGGAGCCATCAGCTTAGCAACTCTAGATGGAGATGTGTTACCAAACTACATCAGTGGGTGTAGAGTAAAGAAATACCTAGAACCATTAACTGACGAAATTATGTCACGATTACTCAAAGGTAAAAATAGACGCATAGAAGAGGAGAGATTACGAGAAGAAGCGAGACAGGAAGCCCTAGAACGCATCAGAAAACGGAAAGAGTGGATGAGAGAAAGAGACGAGAGATATCGAGTAGGAGAAGAACTCATCCCAATGGCTAATTTTAGAGCCACTAAGAACTCAGGGCAACAAAGAAGACAACCATACTTGAATCTGGGAGCAGGACGAAAAGAGTACCACTTAGTGGGTGCTCTCATAGACACAGGAGCAGCCATAAGCTGCATCAGATTTTCTTTGTCTCAAAGACTTAAAGAGGAGTTACGCCCATCGAAGGCACAGCTAATAGGAATAGGAGGAAAAATTACTCAATGCATAGGTGAGATAACCTTACCTTTACATATGGGGAACAATACTATGGAGCAGAGACTCTTAGTATGTCATGATCAGGATCTGCTTGAAGATGTTGTGTTAGGTCAAGATTGGATCTATGAATATGAGGTAACCATTCAATTGGCTTTAGGATACATCTCTGCCAGAATAGGACCTCGTGAGGTATTTAGTTTGCTAGACGAACGACCACTCAAAACCGCTAATATAGAGCCAGAAGTTCATCCCAATGAACAAAGTCATGATTGTATGTTCACTAGCACTATAGAAACCCCATCGTCAAGTACTTCATGTGAGAATACCGTGAGCTCCGTGTGTGTTCCATCTTTGAGTATAGAGAGTCACAAGAGTGCACATGAACATGAAATCAAGCCCAGTGAAACACAATGCACAAGAGAGAATACTCCTTTGCAAGAATTGAAGTCTACACCTATGAAAGTATACCCTATTCCACGTTCTACACTAGCTTGGATAAGGAAGGATCAAAAGAAGGCATATCTTCAGCAACAGAAAAGTCCTCGACATCAGCGTGTCAAATCGAATAAGAAGACAAAGAATTTTGAGCACCAAGGTCAATCTCGACTCACTAGCATATGGATCCCAAAGAAACTGATAACTGCACAACCGGATCGAACACAAATATGGATCCCAAAGTCATGTACTTCAAGGACGACCAACCAAAACAATGAGCATCCTCAGAAGGGCAATCACCATCAACATGGTCAACAGGCACACCAGCCAAGAAAGAAGACCTATTGGAAAAAGAAGGAGTCTACAGCTGCAACACAAGGAAGACCGCAATTCCAAAAGCAGATAGAGCAAACGCACTATAAGGGAAGAATCACATTTATCAAGAAGGTTCTGAAGGAAATACATCCCCACCGAATGAAGCAGATTTGGGTGCCGAAGGATCCCGCAACTTGTTTGCATAGAGCTACAAAATCCAATTGCACACATGAGGAGTTATCAGGACCCAAAGTATGCATGATAGGGCCACATTACAAGGCCAAGCATTCGGCACAACGTCCCTCTACTTCCGGATAGTCACGCACATTTTCCCTTTGGAAATAGGAGAGCACTTGTAAATACACTAGGAAATTACTCCAAAAATAACAATCGCTTCGGCTATGACTAACTTTTCGGTTTCCTTTTCATATGAAAATATAAAAATACCTAAGAATTGAGAAAATCAAGGTATTACCTTTCTCACACCCACGGGAAAGGGACGACACCATTCACTCGGAGCAATGTCAAGCTTAAGACAAATAAAGGAACATTTCTGATAATATATGGCCACTAATTCACACTCCATGTTGAGTGCAGATGACATCTCCTGACTCAGAAGCTACGCAGCAGGAAGAGGTGCTACTTCTTCCATTGGAGTCAATAACAAAGGTCAGAGGACATTGGTTTCGTGATGACCAACCTATCTCGGAACTTCTCTTTATGGCAACCATCAAAATTATGGACAGGGATCACTGCTTCCCTATCATGTCTCAGGATTTCAAGACAATAATACAAGGGTTACCACATATCGAGGACGTATGGACTCAAGCTGGAATTGAAGCGTTCTTGAAGATTCCTATATACGTACCAGACTTTCAAAGATGTACGCAGGTAATGAATACTATGCAGCCGGCTGCAACGAAGATTTCAGTTCCAGAAGCAAAGGTATTGGATAAGGTGGGCACATGGAAGACAATTCAATTCAATCATGAATTGATCAATAAAGCCTTTGGGTGGAATCAAGAAGGAATTACTAATGTCAAAGAGGAATGCCATGACCCCAAGAAAAGATCATTCCTGGAGATTAACAGAATAGATATTGAAGATGCTGTACGTTTGGTACATCAACACTTTTGTTTTCCTAGCATGAACAGATACACTGCACCACAAAAGATTGTAGTACAACTCCTATCTCATGCCATGAGACAGATAGGCAACAAAGTGAATCTGACAGGTTATGTACAAGAACGATTGTTTGAAGCCCAAAAGAAATGGGGTCAGAAGAAGTTCCTGAATGGCAGTTCAGCTTTGACTTTACTGATATATGAAGCTCTAGACATGAAACACTGCTTACGGGAGATGCCGACATCAGAAGGGCTAGCAAAGTATGCAAAATCCGCTACGGTCCCTAAGAAAAAGAAAGCAGTTGTATTGGTTGAACAAGCTGGAACCAGCTCACAAAAACCAATGAGGGGTACAAAGCGATTACGGGAGGAGGAAGCCCAAGTTACGCCACAATCAAAGAGAACACATGTGCTACCCACAATCCCCGTAGTACAAATGCCAATTACAAAAAGAGATTTATCTGCTGCCCTTGAAGAAACACATCAGTACATGCAGGGGCAAGTGAATCTCAACGTCCAAGGTCATCATTACAGACAGGTCAGTCAAACAAAACCAAAGCCTCAAGAGAAGACCCCGAAAACACCGGGAAGATACAAAGAATTGGGCATCGATGATTCTAGTACAAGTACGGAATCCAGTCCTGAGAAAGACACTTTAGATACTGATATCAGGACAGAAACTTACGAAGAAGAAGGATCAGAAATTAATCAAGGGGACGTGAAGAAGGACAACCAAGAGGAAAAAGAAAAAAAAGTAAAGGATGCTAACGAACCTGAACACGTCATTCAATTGAATGACACTACCAAGATAAGCATCAAGGAAGCTCCTACCAGTGATACGCATGTACAACCACCTCTTAAAGAGGAAGAGCAAACTCCAGTGAGAAAGGAAGCGGAGGAGCTACAAAACAAAGAACAAATTGTGATCGAGGTGCCAGATGACACACCTCAAGGGAATCAAGAAAACGTGGAGGCTGAGCCAAGGATTCAACTTCAGATTAGGCAGCCCCATGATACCACTTTACATATAGTTCAAAGTAAAGATGTCAATACAGGCGAAGAACCAAGTATACCAAAAACATGGTTAAATGTTGACGTGGCACAGTTGAAACCTGTGGTAAAGCAAATGATCCAGACGGCCATGGATACGCAACAACAAATGATGGACATAGATGCAGACTATGACAAGGCAATGAGAGAACGAAGTCAGTTTCAAATTATGAGTGAACAGTTGTCTGCACAAATAATTCAGGCACAAAACGTGATAGCCGCCAAAAGCACTGAGCTGCTGGAAACAAAAACGCAATATGAATCATTAAGCACTCAGCATCACCAACTGCAAAAACAGCTCGAGGATCTACAGAAATTATATGACGCTACTGAAGCAGAAAAAGAAAGAATGAAGACCAGAAGTACTCTACTAGAGACACAGCTGAAGTTATATCTGGATGAGAATGATACTTTACGCAGCAGAAATAAGGAGTTGATGAAATCATTATTATATGACCAACCAACCGAGCAACAGGAATCAACCGAAAGTAAAGAAAACGAATTAAGAGATCAACTCGCACAATATGCAGCTTTGCTGAAACAAGAGCGCGCAGTAAGAGAAGAAGAAGAACGCAAGCGCAATCAAGAGATCAATGACTTAACAAAGCAATTGAATATAGCACATGGAAAGCTTGCAGCAAGCTACTAGTGAAAATATGGACAACGTAGCTGAAATTGGTAATGAATTATTGGCCGCTAAAGAAGCACTCAGAGCAGCTATGCAAGAGAATACAGAAAAGACTGCAATAATAGCGCAATTAAAGATTCAGATAAACGAGAAAGCACCCATCGGGACACCAGTAGTGCCAGCAAAGGAAACTCCTACTGACGAGGTAGAGGTAAGCCCTCTATCTCACCCGATCTATCATTCTCCAATACATGAGCAGATGGCGGATATACATGATGATCATCTGATGCCATACACTACAGAAATAAGTCAGAAGGAACGGGCACTAGTGGTGTCCCGATTGACGGAGAATTTTGAAAATGAAGTTATCAAAGTCATGAAGGAAGCAAAGATCAAAGGAAAAGATTTAGAGACGCTTATGAAGCCTTTCAATATTCCATACGGACTATTGAAAGAGAAAACGAGACGCTACATAAAGACGACCACAAAGAAGAATCCAGATGAGCAGCTGAATTTCAAACACGACACATTCACATACACTCAAGAAGAGTTTGAAGCTGCACAACCAGTGTGGAGACGGAAATTTTTGGAGAAACATATAACTCTACGGGTGCATTGGCAAGCAGCACCATACTTATTACAGGTAAACCCTTCGTTTTGTCCAATACCACGCAGAAGGGATACCAGGGAATTTTTGGATTTGCAACGTAGCGGCACTATTAATAAACAGTGGCTAAACTATCCTATGCTTCCAAGCCCGCCACATAACTATTTGCCAACAGAGGATTATATGGTCAAAACAATAGAATTTTGGCTGCAAAACTATGCGACAGTACCAGACTTAGCTGTCAAAATGACAAATAAAATACTTAGCATGATCCTTACAGTTTTGAAGGTCTTCAAGCATGCGGCCTACACCTTTTTGAACTTCATCGGCATTAATCAAGGCACAGAGATACTTATTTTCGATCTATCAGTAATGCCGAGCCGCCCCACAATAATGGCATACTATTCCAGACTTATGTTTTTGCCAAGTTCATATATGCAGACATTCGAAGAAGCGTTTTTTACAGGATTTTTTGAAATAGATTCAGAGATCTTTTTGAAGATGTCATCTAATCTGAATGCCAGACTTGTGGCATATGAATTAAGCTTCTTCGCAGATCACCGACAACCGCCCAACGATGGAGTAAAAGCTGAACAATGGAAACAGCTCATGATACGTGAAGCCAATCTGCTAAATGATACAGAGCAACAAGTATATCGAACATATGCCCGTCGCTTATCAAAGCCTGTCGGGGACGACAGAGTCCAGGAGGGGGGTAGTGTTGAGGGAGAATCCAGTAAAAGAAAGAAAAAAAGAAGACAAAGAAAGAAGCTTCACTAAATAGACATATCTGAAGGAATATCTCTGCAAGAAGCCCCGCAGGGGCGCAACACCCATCTCTGCACAGAGCCCCGCAGGGGCACGCATCAGGCTACAACGCTAAACACCGGGGTCCCGAGTAGTGGATTTTTCAAACATCAGAGTAGGACCAAAAGTTAGAAAGGGGCAGAGGCTGAAAAGTTGAAGAGGGTGACTAAGAACATCACATTCCTAGTCACTGGTGGCGTGCGTGGCAACCCAAGTCAACAGGCAAGACAAATGCAGCAGGCTCTCGAGTAGTCGAGCTTGAATCAAGAAGGCCATCAAATCTGCATGTCTGTTTAAACACAGGCAATACTGACCAAGGGGTGCACGCGGTGAAACGAAGCAAGC
Source organism: Ceratopteris richardii (assembly GCA_020310875.1). Lineage (NCBI taxonomy): Eukaryota > Viridiplantae > Streptophyta > Polypodiopsida > Polypodiales > Pteridaceae > Ceratopteris > Ceratopteris richardii. The sequence goes on along the minus strand of CM035423.1, from coordinate 1,477,673 downwards.
AGCCGACCAAAAGCTAAAGCCTGTCAAGGGACGACAGAGACGAAGAGGGGGAGAGTGTTGCAGAGCTAAAGAGCGCACAAAGCAGAGAAAAAAGATGGGCCCCAAAATTTTTCCGATTTGGACTTCACATTTTTGTATCATATTCATCCTTGTAATATATTTTCCCATGTAAATGCACTAGAGGAGTCCTCTAGATGCATCCCCACAGAAAAGTAGAGAATACCCATGTAAAATAATAGGAAATTAGTCTTTTAGTGAATAAAGTGCCGGTCTCTTGTGTGAAAGGACCATTTTTAGGGCACTAGTATATAAGTCAAATGTGACTCTTTGTAAAGAACTTTTTGCCATTGTGAGAATAGAGAGCACAGAAATTCGAATTTGTGTCTTCTTCCCTCCTTATCTTCTTCTTCGTGAGCTTGTATGCATGTGTATTGCTTGGAAAGAGTGCTTGTGAGTGTTGTCTATCCTTGAGAGTGTTTCTTTGCTGTAGCAAAGGTGTGTGCGAAGTGTAGGAAGTGCTGAAGTGTGGGAAAGTATTTCCGCGACTCAGTATTTCGCTCATAACTTGAAGTAGCAGCGTCGGAATTGAGTGAAACCACTGCCATTGGATGCGTCTTCTCGAAAGCTTCGAAACGCATATGCTATTCGCTATATGTGGAGTTCGGAGTTGGGAGAAAAGTCCAAAATACTGACGGCTGCTGCACCAAGTATCGTTTCGCCTTGACCGACAGTTGGAGCTTGTTTGGATAAGTCTTTGCCTCATATACATTCTTTGAGTAGTTCATTTGCATTGATCATTACATGATTGCATGTCTTCATACACTCGGCTAGGTTTGTATACTCTTTGGATTGATAATTAAAAGCGTGTATCCCCACTATATGCACTTGTGAGGGGATTGGGGTATAGTCTCATTCTCCGCAAGTCCCTAAGTGATACTTAGGACAACACCCTCTTTCAAGCCTTTAGCTTTGATATGTGCATCGAAGTATGCCTTTTGCCGTTTCTTTGCAGCATAGATGCCAGCCGCTGCTCGTAGCCTTGTCTCACCTAAGCGTTCTAGATCAAAGATCCTAGAGGATAGCTCGTGTCCATTCCACTCATGCTCTTGTGCTACTTTTAAAGTTCGGATTAGGAAGTTCAAAGGTAGCATAGCATTTTGTCCGAAGACCATCTGAAATGGGGTGGCATTGAGTACCGTTTTTTAAGCAACTCGGTAAGCCCAAACAACATGATTAAGCTATTTATCCCAATCAAAGCGCTTATTATTGACTAATTTTGTCAATACATTGCATAGGATCTTATTTGTGCTCTCGGCTTGTCTGTTAGCTTGTGGATGATATGGGGCAGACTTCTTATGTATCACCAAGAATTCTTAGAGAAGATTTTCAATGACTTCATTCAAGAAGTGTGTGCCTCTATCACTTACTAACTCTATTGGTAACCCATATCTAGTGAACACATTCTCAAATAAGAACTTCGACGTCGTTTGTGCATCATTCTTTGTTGTGGCTTTTACTTCCACCCACTTTGTAAGGTAATCAGTGGCTACAATAATGTACTCTGCATGGGAGTTCCTAGCCGGGGGGTTAATAGGACCGACAAAGTCTATACCCCACTTCTAAAATGCACGTCCTCCCATCATTGGCCTCAAAGGCATCTCATCTTTTCTAATTGGGTATTGGGCATGTTGGCATGTGTCACATTTCTTCACATAGGTATGTGCATCCATATGAAGAGTGGGCCACCAAAGTCCTGAGAATAGAATGGTCTTGATTACTCTGTCAGGCCCAAAGTGTCCTCCTACAACATTGTTGTGGGCAGTTTCTAAGATTTTCAAATAGTTAGATTCATGAATGCACAACCTCAAGTAACCATCTTTGCTCCTTTGGTATAGGTTGTCACCTATGAGGGCATAGTCTTGAGCCTCTTGCTCCATGCTTCATTTTCTTGCTAGACTAGCCTCGCTAGGTAGTGTTCCTGATCTCATAAATTCTACCAATGGAGCACTCCAATCCGGAATTAGCGACACGTGATAAAGGGTGGCATGCTCCACTAGGGGTCTCTCTTTGCATGTTGGACAATTCTTAATACACTCATGTATTTCTTTATCCATACTAGGCCAATACACTCCTAACCGTTTTAGATTTTGCAGTGTTCGTTGTTTAGAATAGTGATTCCCTAGAAATCCTGCATGGGCTTATTGCAACCAACTACTATGTTCATCGTCCTTGACACAAAAAGCTAGAACACCTTCTGTGTCTTGTTTATACATGCTTCCTGCCAATATTTGATAGCTTTGTGACCATACAATTTCATCCTTGTTCGTCTTCACATTCTTGTTTGCAGGTCCGAAGGTTAGGACAGGCACCAGCTTATTTGCCCATTTAGGAACAATTTCTAAATTGAACAGATAAGCATCGAGCAAGTCATCTGACACTCCCTACGGTGACTCACCCGAACTGATGCGAGAAAGGTGATCCACCCTGAGGTGGGTCCTACCTTTCCTGACAACAACTTCAAAGTCGTATTCCATTAGTAAGAGGAACCATCTTACTAAGAGGCCTGTATTGCAAGGTTTATTGACCAAATATAGTAAAGCTTGATGATCAGTGAATAATTATCACTTGTTGGCCAATAGATAGTGTCTAAACTTCTTGACAGCATATACCATGCGTAGACCTTCTCTTTTGGTTGTTGTGTAGTTTCGTTCAGTAGCGTTCAATTGTCTACTAGCATATGCTATAGGCAAATCTAGGTTTCCTTCACCAGTGGGTTGTGACAACACACATCCTATTGCATAATTGGATGCATCCATGTGTACATGGAATGGCTTATTCCAATCAGGAGTGATCAGTATTGGTGTTGTGCACAAGCGTCTCTTCAGCTCATTGAAGAACTTCTCGCATTCGTCGTTCCACTCAAAATTTGTCAACAAGGCATAAAGAGGTTTAGCTATGATCACATACATGTGGATAAACCTACAGTAATATCCACAATGGCCCATAAAGGCTTGGACCTCTTTAACATTCCTTGGCCTCAGTGTAACTCGGCTATGGCTTTTACTTTGTCCTCATCTGTTGATATTCCGTTCTTGGAAACAATATGACCTAAGATTTTACCTTGTCGTACCATGAATACACACTTTTCTAGGTTCAGACACACTCGATAGTCTCTACACTTGTTGAAGATCTATCTGAGCTAAGGTATGTGGTATCTTCTTTGTTGGGAATGAGCACATAAATCATCCACATATAATTCTAAGCTCTTTCACAAGAACTCTTTGAAGACATGACACATGAGCGTTTGGAATGTTGCAGGTGCATTGGTGAGCCCAAATGGCATCACACAAAATGCAAAGACTCCCCACTCTGTGGCAAAGGCCATTTTATGTTGATCTTCTGGGGCAATGGCTACTTGGTTGTAACCTGAAAATCCATCAAGGAAGCTATAAACTTCCTTGCCTACAACACGCTCCAATAAATGATCAGTGATTGGAAGTGGATAACTATCTCTTATTGTGCCAGCATTAACCTTTTTAAGGTTAATACACACACGTAACTTTCCATTCTTCTTGGGCACCACTACAACAGGGGACACCCATTCAGTATGCTCAATCTCATAGACGAATCTGGCTTCAATCAATCTGTCGATTTCCTCTTTTATTTTAGCTGCATAGGTGTCATTATATGTGTAGGGCTTATGTTTGGTGGGCTTAGCATCAGCAGTCATGGGGATAGTATGAGAGCAAATTTTTGGATCTACTCCCTTCAAGTCTCTATAGTGCCTTGCAAACACATTCCTATATTCCCTTAACAAAGTTACCAACTCTGCTTCCTCTTCTTTGCTTAGGTCATCTCCTATGTATGTACATCTCTCTTCGTTCTCTTCAATGGTGACTACGATTTTTTTGGTCTTTTCTTTATTATCATATGCTTCTCTTGTCGTGGCCTCTCTCTTAGGCATTCGTACCAAAATTTTCCGGTCCTCAACTGCTTATTTTTTGAAATTCTCTGGTACTTCAAACAATGGTTCCTCCTCTTCCTCTTTCACTAATGTTCTTTTCTTTTTCTTTTGACCTCCTTCACTTCCATTCTTTGAATTTACCGTTTTGATGCTTGTGAGAGGTTCTTCTTCTTTTTGTGTAAATACGCCTATGTCTTCTAGATAGTGCTCCACTGAATTAAAGCAACTATCCATCACAATGGACTCTAGATCATCATCTTTCTCTTCTTCTTCTATGAAGTCACTAGGGTCACATTCTTCTAGCAACGGTTGACACATGAACACTGAAATATCATAACCCTCCTCATCACAATGAGGTTTCCATTGTTCTTCATTGACCGCAATGTCCATGGTGGCTAAGATTTCTGCCCAGCCATGAGGCTCAAATTCCTCATCTGGAAAGATCATCGGCGTATAGGTTGGGTCTCTAATAGGTCTATCTCCTTGAGAAGTTCCTTTTTCTCTTGCCTTTTGGCATCTTTCCTCTTCCTTTGTGACCTTGCACATCCACAAATGAGTATCTTCATGCATCCAAGATGTATCGGATGAACTTTTAGAATGCACAGAGATTGAATCTTCTTGCTCCTTGTGGATAGGATTCCACTGTAGGGGTGGTACATCTCTAAAGGTGTAATCCTTAAAATTGACCTTGGTTGTGGCCCCTAAGTGCTGCAAGTACAAGGAATTGGTTCCCCAATCCTGTACAACTTGCAGTTGTCATAGGAAGGGTCCTCCTAGGATCATCTCATAGGTATTAGTTTTACCAAAGTCACATATAGCAAAGGTGTGCTCAAACTCTACACCACAAGTGGTTAGAGTTATCCCTTCTAGCAATCCTAGAGGTCTTTCCACATGGCCATCAGCCATCTAAAGCTTCATTCTAATTGGTCTTAATGCAGGTTTACCCCATTGCTTCCACAAGGAGGTGGTTGCAATAACAACATCGGCACCAGAATCTATGATCGTTTTGGTGGTGTAACCTTGGTAGGTGATCGAAAGATAAGTATTACCTTCTTCACCTTCACTCATGTGCCCTATTTTATCTAGAGGTATCTCTGGAACTTCCTATTTAGAGCCTGCTTTTGGCATTTTGGAATCAAGTTCTGGAACTTGATCCTTCACATGATTCCATAGCTCAAGTTTTGCTTTGACCAGCTCTTCTATAGTGAGATGACCTTGAACCTTAGTGTTCTTCACGACGTCAATGTTTTTTGGAACCATTGAGGCTTCATTTCTTACCAATATTGTGGGAGCTCTTATATGAAGAGATTCAGATTCCCATGGACCTATGAACTGTGGCAACTCTTGTATAGAATTAGATTCAAATTTTGAACTTCCTTTCTCTTGTTTCTCTACTTGGTCTCCATAAATAGATGGAATGTCTTGTGGAAATTGATCATGAAGGTCATCAGTCTCAAGAATAGGAGGGGAAACATCCTTCTCCTTGGCCCATTTCTCTTCTTGTATTTCCCGCAAGAACTTTTGAGCATGTTGTTGAATTGAAAGAGGTTCTCCATCCTCTATGGAGTTTGGAACATAGACTTTCTTTGGTGATGAGCTTTCTTTTTCAACAGTTGGTTGAGCCTGTGGAGGTAAAAAACTTGTGGTTTATTCACCAACTGCTCTAATCTATCTAGTAAGCGTTGGACGTGCAAACCCGGTGTAATAGCATTCCTCTAATTGAATGATTGATTGGCCTCGAACATAGCTTGAGCTAGTTCCGCCATTTTTATGCACATTTTTGTCCATTCAATCTCTAAATCTGCTCTAGGGTAGCTCTTGTCTAGGTTTGCAGGTGTTGGCCCTTCTTGAAGTCGATCCTAGTATGCCTTGAACATCATGTCCAAGTCTTCTGGGGTTGGATCTGCAAGAACAGACCCCGATTGTGGTTTATTTACAGTGGTTGGTGGGTGGGGATGAGGTTGGGGATGAGGTGAGGGATGAAGATGTGTGGATGGAGTTTTGACATGCGAGGGGTTTTCAGAGGCAATATCTTCTATTTTTGTTTTTGCGTCTTTCAGGCTTTCTTCTAGTTCGGATAACTTTTTGGTCCACTTACAATTGGCTTTCTCTCTAGTGTTCTTCCATGTTCTAGTTTTTCTCTTACTAGGCTCTTCTGACTCACTTGGCTCTGATTGCTCAGCTAGTTTAGCTTTTTGTAAGGCTTTGTGCCCTAGTAACTGCATGTATAGGAGCCACATTATCACGACTGGAGCTTGAATCCCCTACTAAGCCTACAACATTAACTAGTGTAACCCTTGGTGCACTAGAGGGATGTCCTGGACAATCTCTCAAGAGTTGTTCCTTGCCACACTCAAGACAAACAACTTGTATTGTGATATTCTGCCCTTGTGTTGGAGCTGGTGGGTGGGATTGTTGTTGTCCTGGTATAGGTTGAGGTTGCCTATATCCTCCATGTTCATATGGTCTAGTTGCTCCTCGTGGTCCTGGACATGGGTTATACCTAGGAACTTCTCTACCTTGCTCTCTAGGAGGGTACCCGTATGGTTTACATTGGGGTGGTAAAAACGTGATGAAGTTTGAGTGCTACGTCACTGCGCAGCAGACGACGATAATCTTGAAGGAGTGATAGATGATCAAGCAGCTACTGCGAAGAGATAAGATAGAGAGAGAGAGGATTCTCTCTACCACGTACACGCACAAATGAAGACTAGAAATTGTGCCTCTTCATTAAGCGCTCGATAGCATCGATTTATACAAAATGTGATAGGCTTTTAGCCAATCAAATAAAAGATAAGGAAAGGATGAGATTTCCCTCTTGCTAAGAGGTGTTCACATGAAAATAAGCTCATCTCCAACAATCCCCCCTTTGAGCTTGATTTTGATGATTTAAGGGCTTAGTGCCATGGGTTTTAAGACTTTTAGATTTTAGGGCATCCTAAGTGGGTTTTAGGAGCTAGTGGCATATGGCACCATCTAGCATAGATTTTGGGTTTTTTAATTTGGTTTTAGGACCACTAGGAGCTTTTCATGATTTTAAGGGCATTTATAGACATAGGCCTCTTACAATTGGGTTTTAGAAGGGGATTTGACAATATATCGTCATAGATGACAGAGTTGATTTCATCATGTTCTAATTCTTTTACAACATGAGCTTTATCTTTCTTATCCTTGGTGTTGTTATTGTTGCCTCCTCCTTGATCTTCATGTTTGCTTTTGAAGAAGCATCTTGATGAAGGATGATTCGGCTTCTTGCAATATTTGAATGGTTCAAAGACTTTGTTTCTTTGCTTTGAGTATGTTGCATAAGCTCCATTTGTTGATAAGCTCATCTTCTTTTCTTCTTCTTGAAGTGAGTTGATGGCGTCCTCCAAGCTAGGGATTGGAACTTTCTCCTTGAGGATAGTTTTGATATTGGCATATTGTTCTGGAAGTGCTTTAATGAAAATCGCCACTTTGTCTTCATCATCAATCTTTACATCACAATGTGCTAATTGTGTACAAAGACTTTTAAGTCTATTAGCTAAAGATGCTATGCTTTCACCATTTTCATGCATTAAGCTATACAATTGAATTTTCAATGACATTTTTGAATGTTTGGCCTTAGAGCCAAATAAACGTTCAAGTGTACACCAAGCTTCATAGGAGGATTGAGCCTCATCTATGTGATGAATGTATTCATCATCTAATGAGGTGAGAATGATGCCTAAGGCTTGTTGCATATTGAGCATTTTGAGCCCTTGTTGTAATGGTTTCATTGGTAGATAAAGGCTTTACAACATTCCATAAGCTTTTCTTCATTAAATAGCCTCGAAGTTTCGTTTGCCAAGTATGAAAACCTACCCCTTTGAACTTATCAGCTCCTTTATTTTCACTCATTATTTATGGAGAGGTCTTACCAAGAGTGACTCACTCTAGCAGTGTCTAACTCCTTACAAGAAGCTTTTATTTGGTGGATTAATTGTGATGGGAAGGTCTTACCACTCAATGATGAGTGGCAGTGTCTAATCCCTCAAACATATAGACAATTGAATACTTTATTGACAAGATATAAGTTTAGGTCACATGGAATTACAACTTGCCTTAATTTCCACCATGAGCTACGGATAGAAGAATTTTACATATCTTTTCATGAGGCATCACAAGAGTGTGGGAGTTGGATTGTCTAATAGAACAAAATTTCTACAATATGATGAAACGGATAAGTATCGTATGGCATATGTTTGTTGTGCACGGTTTTGGATGCGAATACAATATTCCAATCGCTATCGATCATGATTCATGCTTGCAAATCACATATAACACTCTTATGACAAAGTAAAATATCTAAAACCTTTTTTCTTCTGGCTCAATCACTACCTCTATCGCTGATTTTTAAGTATACCTGTAGAGCACAAGATCCTCGAACAGAAAGTAGATGTCATATGCCACTTATGGAATACGGTCTTTAGCGCAATAGTTCTAATTTGTCACTATGCGCAAAAAAACATATGAAAGGAAAGCAAAAATATGGCGGCAGCTCATGTACTGTCCTCCGAATGCGACAACTTCCCTTTTATTTTCAACAATCATTAGCTTTGTAATTCTGTTTCTGAGGTCATTTTAGCACACAAACTATTGAAAATTATGCATTTCTATATTATGGCTTGTTCCATTTTTGCAATAGGCGCAAAGAGACAAACTATTGAAAATTATGCATTTCTATACTATGGCTTGTTCCATTTTTGCAATAGGCGCAAAGAGCACATGGGCGACAACAGATGGTCTTTGGAAATAGTGCCAAGAGAAAAGAATTGCCTTCGATGCTCTAAAGCATTAAAATCAAAATATGAAGAAACACTCTTTAAGTGCCATCCATATGCTAAGCACTTGCATTCTTCAACGTTGATGGTGTGCTGAAGCTTAGCATACAATTTATCATGCATTGATGTTGCCGCCTCCTAATATGGATGAAAACAAAAGTGTGCAAGTTGCTAATAAAGCAAGTGTTACCATCTCTCTTATGTACGGAGAAAGCTTCGCCATTTGTTCGATTCTCTCCTATGCACAGATGAAACTTCTTCGCTGCACCTCATTGGCTCACCTCCACAGAAGCCACCCGCATTCTCTGCTCGTCCGTAATCAAAAGACAATGATGCTCCTCAAGCTGAAGAAGAAGAAGATGCCACTTCGAGTGAGCATGATCATGTGCGACACAAGCTCTGATACCAGTTGATGAAGTTTGAGTGCTACATCACTGCGCAGTAGACGATGATAATCTTGAAGGAGTGATAGATGATCAAGCAGCTACTGCGAAGAGATAAGATAGAGAGAGAGAGAGGATTCTCTCTACCGTGTACACGCACAAATGAAGACTAGAAATTGTGCCTCTTCATTAAGCGCTCGATAGCATGATTTATACAAAATGTGATAGGCTTTTAGCCAATCAAATAAAAGATAAGGAAAGGATGAGATTTCCCTCTTGCTAAGAGGTGTTCACATGAAAATAAGCTCATCTCCAACACAAATGATCGTGGTTGTCTATTCATTAGATAGTTTTTGGTGTTGTAGTTGATATACTTCTGCTCACTATAAGAGTACACGTTAGGCTCCTGAGTTGATGGTCTATCGTATGGGTAAGGTTGTGATAACCCTAATCCTTCTCTGGTGCAGACATGAGATGGATGATCTCCACCACAAAGTGTGCAACTTCCTAACATTGGCACTCTCAAGGAGGAATTCTGGTAGTTCCTTTGTCCTTGTACCCCTAATTTCTTGGCCACCAACTCTGCCACTTCCTCCGCATAGCTCGAGCTGGAAGTTTCATTGCTCCTTGTATCCTCTGATTTGTAGGATCTTGTGTGATTTTGAGATCCTCAGCTAAGTTGTCTTCCAAATCTATGCACTCTTGAAGACACTCACTCAGGGTTTGCAATCATTTCACGTACACTAAAACTCTCAATGTTCCATTTGTTAGACCTTCTAAAAATAGGGATATCATTTTTTGCTGAGAAGGTCTATCTGTCACAGGGCATCGATCTACATATTGCTTAAATCTTTGTGCTGCATTCTTTATTGTCTGATTAGGAGCTTGTTTGAAACTATGTAGTAAGGATGACGAATTGTGCTTGATCCCTCTCTTAGTGAATTCCCAAATAAATTCTTGGAAGAATTGTTCACTATTGCCAAAGGAATTTGGATCCAAGGATTGAAACCATGTTAAGGCTATTCCCGTGAGGGTTAGCCCAAGGGATTCATATTGCACGAAAAAGTCATCCATTTGCTCTACTCGCAACACCTGTTTGTATTCGATAATGTGGTCATAGGGCTCTCCTATGCCATCGTAATGATTTCACATACATTTGGCCAATTGGATTGGTCTCACTCTTTTGGCTGGCTCTGGGGATCGCATTATGATGGGAAAAGCGGGTTTTACTGGGCGTATTCCAGCTCCTACACCTTGGGGTGATTCTGCCCTAAGGGTGGTTCTATTTAGATTTCCCATTCCCTGCCTAGTTTGGTTGTACAAGTTAATTCCTAGCATGGTGAATTGCACCTGAGGTCTGTTCAGCATACTACATTGGCTCGTTTGTCCTAACATCACATTTTTCGTTCTTTGCTGGGTCTCGAATGGGTTTTGTGAGGTAGTTGCCTGATCTCGAGGAGGGAATATAGGCATACCCCTGTACTTTAATCTAGACCCCTCCACCTCATCTACAGGCCAATATCTCCTTTGATTTTGGTCTAGGAATGTAACTCTATATGGATTTTCTTGATCCTTTAACTTGTATATAGTTATTGGGCTCATGCCTTCTCCTTGTGTCAGTGAATCAGTTTGTAGAAGTAGGTCTGATCCATGTACTAGGTATACATCCATTAGATAGTTATCTTGGGGTATCTTGTTCGCTTGCAATACTTGAGTCATTACTGACTTTCCCCTAGGGGTAGTCACTATATCTCCACTATTGGTTCTCCCCGAAGTTCCTTGTTCCTCTACCTCTCCTCTTTCATTAATCTGATTAGGGTTTTTGGTTACTACATATATCTGGCCCACCTTGTCCATGTAAACTCCACCTTCATACTTGACATCTGGTCTTGGAACTATCTCAGATTCTGTAGTTTTTATCATTCTTGCTACTGATCTATGTAGACCATCGAGGTAGATGGGTATTCCTTGCAAGTTAGTGGATATGTATTAAAGAGACATCCAATATTCCCCTTCCACTATAGACATAAAACCTTCCCTAGGTACTAAAATATGCATGTCTTCAGAAACCAAGAGTCTCTCCCAGTTAAAAGACATTTTTGACTCACTCCTCTATGAACTCAGCATGTAGTGCTAACCACTGAGTTGTGAGTCCCCAACTTGGTTGTGTGGTTGACACTAGGTTCTAGTGATTTGGTACTTTATCTATCTCTTCCTAAGTATCAACTTGAGCTTAGGTTCATAAGCCTTGTCTACAAGTCCAAAGTTGTCCTTTGAATTGCTCAAAATCTTGTGGAACCCCTTGCTTCCAAGTCCAACCTGAGGGTCAACTTCAAAATACCCTATCTAATAATCCACCTATTAATTTTACTGTAGCAAGTAAAAATTTTGGTAGCACTCCCCACGAGCTTTCCAACAAACCCAAAATCACTCCAAATGGATTTTGTATGAGAAAGTTATGCCAGTTCAGGGTTCTGGGGGTTAAAACAAGGAAACAGGACCTCTCAGGAAGTGCCTCAAGATAGGCAATACGATACCAAATTTCCACGATACGACACCTTTGTTTTACACGATACCACTATAGATGATACCACCTTTAGACGATACGATACCACCGAGGCGATACCAACTTGCACGATACGATACTGGGAGTGGTCACGATACGATACCTCTGACTTGTACGATACAATACCAACCTCATGATACAATACCACTGAACCGACATGATATGATACTAGATTGCACATGATACGATACCAAGGTGATTGGTGATATGATACCAAAATTTTACACGATATGATACTGAAATGTACACGATATGATACTGGTTCTATGGATGATACGATACCACTTGGTCGACAATACGATACCAAAATAGGAGGCAATATGATACCGAGTTGGCGATACGATACTGAGTTGGCGATACGATACCACTCAGTTGACGATATGATAATGTGATCGTCACGATACGATACCACGGAGGCGACTGTGATCGCGATACCAACACTTGACGATACGATACCAGAATGGTATCGCAATACCTCAAGTGGGTGTGCATGATACGATACCTCGACAAGTATCGCGATACATGGGAGTTCTGGTATCGCGATACCAGATCTCAACCAGACATGATACTTGGAGTTTTTGGAGTCCAAATTCAAATTTTTTTGCAAATATGTGTATCTTAGGTTCTCCTTGTCACTCCTAAGTGCCTGTAGGTGCCAAGTCACCCTCCAAATGCACGATATCACGGTCGTGATACCAAACACTAGTCTCATCACTCCGCGATACTGTCGCCCAGATTTTGATGTTTTAGTGGTGCAAATCTCTATATTTCAAGGACGCCTAAGATCTGAACCATCTATGAACTCCTTGCATAGCCAAGAAGGAAGAAAAAGAGGTAAAATAGGGAGTGTACAATCAAAAAAGTGAAAAAATCAGAGAAGGTGAAGATGAGAGGAGATGGTGGTGATGATGATAATGAAGAAGAAGGAAAACTCAGAAACTAAACTGAAAATGGTGATTTTTTACCTTCCAACGTCGCTACTCTACGTCTTACGGTCACACGCTCGTCCTCCAAGCTCTCTCCCCAGCAACGGCGCCAATTTGGTGGCACTCTAGCACAATGGCAAGTACCAACGTGAGGAGCTTCACCTCATAATTGTCAATCCGCAGAGACGTGAGGACCGATATGAAGACCAAGAGCAAGTGAAGTGCACAAGTGCGTGCGCGAAAGCATACAAACATGCACACACATACATACACACATGCACAAGGTAAGAGCAAAGAGAGGAACAATGGAAGGACTTTGATTACAAATGAACTCTATTACAGAAGCTCAAATCTATAACAAGCTAACCCCAAAAATGAGCTCTCCAGCCCTTTTTATAGTTTTTTGTGTGGTGTCGGCCCTGTCCAGACCTAGTGTCTAGCCTAGTTCAAAAATAGGTTCCAAGGCTTATTTGGGAACTCAAATGGAATCTAAAAATTATGAAAATCGGTAGGATAATACTTCTAATACTCCTCAAGCTCAAGGACTCCTCGACTTGAACAAAATGGAGTTGTAAAAATGGAAAATGCTATTTACAATGGTTTTTAGTGACAGAAGTCACTATATTTATTGGGATTTCTTTTGAAAATTTGACATGTGCTTCTTGGAGCTCCCTACTTGCTCCTCTTTCTTGTGTATCCACTTCTTTGATGCGCTTCCATGCTTTATCCTTGACCTTGAGCTTCAACAGTATAGCAGGAGGACACTTTGGACCAGACCATGTGATTAAGGCAATCCTATTTGCAGGCTTGGTGGCCAACCCTTCACATGGACGCACATACCTATGTGAAGCAATGTGACGTTTGTTAGCGAACTCAATATGCCATATGCAAAAAAGAGATGCCATTGAAACCTATGATGGGTGGACGTGCATTCTCTAAGTGGGGAATATACTTTGTAGGTCCTATTAATACCCCAGCTAAGAGTTCTCATGCAGATTATATCATTATTGCCACCGATTATCTGACTAAATGGGTAGAAGTGAAAGCCACGATGCAGAATGATGCTCAAACAATAGCTAAGTTTTTATTTGAGAATGTGTTCACTAGATATGGGCTACCGATAGAGATAGTAAGTGATAGAGGCACTCACTTCTTGAATGAAGTCATTGAAAATATTCTCCAAGAGTTCTTGAATGAAGTCATTGAAAATCTTCCCCTATCATCCACAAGCTAATGGGCAAGCTAAAACACCAATAAGATTCTATGTAATATGATGACCAAGTTAGTGAATAATAAATGCTTTGATTGGCACAAATAGCTAAACCATGTTGTTTGGGCATATAGAGTTTCCTAAAAAACGGTATTGCAAGCCACACCCTTTTAGATGGTATTTGGCCAAAATGCAGTGCTACCATTAGACTTCTTGATACCTACACTTAAGGTAGCACAGGAACATGAGTGGACAGGGCATGAACTCTCTTCAAGGATCTTTGGTCTTGAACGGCTAGGTGAAACAAAACTGAGAGTTGCCGCAAAGATTTATGCAGCTAAGAAGAGACAAAAGGCATACTTCGGTGCCCATGTGAAGGATAAAGGCTTGAACGTCGAAGACTTGGTTTTGGTATATACCCTAAAACAACATGCAAGAAAGCTAGAGAAGCATGGCTATGGACCCATGATTGTTAATCGAATATCAACAAGTGGGGCAGTCTAGTTAGCCACTTTAGAAGGCGACGTCCTACCAAGTTATATTAGTGGATGCCGAGTCAAATTATACCAAGAGCCCCTCATGGAGGAAATGCTTAACCGACTCAATATGGCTAAGAAACGCAAAGAAGAGGAAAAACGAATCCGAGAAGAAGCACAAGCAGAAGCATTGGAACGCATCTGAAGAATGAAATTTAGAAGACAAGGTAGAGATCAGCCTAGGTCAGATGCCTATGCAGCTCCAGGATATCATATGGCTATGTGTGAAGTCTCAGGTGTAAGTTCCCATAGAATAATTGACTGACATCCTTTTGTGACCTTAGAGATATGACAAGGAACTAGTGCAAGGATTGTACGGGCCAAGGTGTAGCCACTAATGCAGTTAGACTTTCTTACTATCAAGAATTGAAATTAAGTGTCAATCCTATAGAAGCATACCTCATAGGATTGGGAGGTGTGGAAACGCCTTGCATGGGTGAAAGTTAAAGCGCTAGTGTGTCAAGACGAGGATCTCACTGAACAAGACTTTCTAGTGCTAGGATTGGGAGGTGTGGAAATGCCTTGCATGGATGAAAGTTAAAGTGCTAGTGTGTCAAGGCTTTCTCTTGACAGTTAAAGTGCTAGTGTGTCAAGACAAGGATCTCACTGAAGGACAAGGAACTGAAGGACTGACAAGGCATGGCAGTCAGAGAAGAGAGTCAGAGGGGAGAGAAGGCACAAGCAAACAAGGGAGTCAACGACGATCTGGCAAGTAGGCCAATAATTTTCTTCATGAAGAAGCAAGTACGAGCATTCACGCAGATCTAGCACTAAGGCAACCTTTAATTTTTCAAAATCCTTACACCAATTAAAAGTGATTCTCATCACTAACAACCCCTGTAAATACCATGTTCACCTTTTTGTGGCTCCATTTTGTGCAAGCCGAGGAGTCCTCGAGCTTGAGGAGCCTTAGAAGTAGTTGCTTACCAATTTTCGTATTTTTTAGATCTCATTTGAGCCCTCAAATAAGCCCTGGAACCTAATTTTTAACTAGACCGGACACTAGGTCTGAACAGGGCCAAAGCTAGTCAAAAACTATAAAAGGAGCTAGAGAGCTCATTTTTGAGGGTAGATTGTAATTGAAATGAACTTGTAAGAGCTTTTGGAAAGTAATCTAAGAACTCCATTGCTTCTCACTCTTTGTCTTACCGTGTGTGCGCGTGTGTGTGTATGTGTGTGCATGTTTGTGTGCTTCTCACCCATGCACTTGTGCCGCCACTTGCTCGAGGTCTTCATACCATCCTCACGTCTTCCCGGATTGACATTAAAGGAGGTGCTACTCATCATTGAGCTACACCAAATTTTGGCGCCGTTGCCGGGGATCGAACTTTGAGGACGAGCGTGTGATGGTAAGACGTAGAGTTGACGCGTTGGAGTTGTAGGTATTTTCTTCACTTTCATCTATTTTCTTGTTTTTTCTTCACCATCTTCATCACCAGCATCATCATCACCATCTCCCACCTCCATCTCCATCATCACGAAAATTTTCAGTTTTGATCATATCACCATCTCCACCTCATTTCCTTCATTCTACTTGTGAGAGAGAGCGAGAGAGCGATATTGCTTGCACTGTTTTTGCATGTTTCTTGAGCATTTTGCAGGTTCTTGCTGAATCATCATCCCCAGCACTCTGCGCAGGTACGAAACTCGTCGAATCTGTCTCGCAGTCGCCAGCCTCTGTCGATCGCGATCGACAGAAAATTCGATCATTTGGTAAAACAAAGTTCACCACTAGCACAAGCATGATGAGCACATCCCAAATCACCTAAAACAGTAGAAAAATTCCGTGTTTTTCTGTCAATCGCGACCGACAGCCTCTGTCAATCACGACCGACAGACCCTGTCAATCGCGACCGATAGACCCTGTCGATCGCGACCGACAGACTTCACGACCGACAGACTTCACGACCGACAGACTGCCACGTAGGACCCTGTCAATCGCGATTGACACCGTCGATCGCGATCGACAGCCACGACCGACACCTCTGTCAGTTGCGATTGACACCGTCGATCGCGACCGACTGAAATTCAACGATTGATTGACTTTTACGCGTAGCCACGTGTCCATCGCGACGGACACATCCCCGATTGACTGAAATCACGGCGAAAAACCCGGAAAAAGTGTCGATCGCGATTGACACCATCAATCTCGATTGACAAGACTAACGACCGACTCTGTCGATCGCGATTGACACTGTCAATCGCGACTGACGTGTCGATCGCAATCGACAGGCCCCGACGGACACCTCTGTCAATCGCGATTGACAGACCTGTCGATCGCGATTGACAGGCTTTTCGGCCAAAAAATTAGGGTTTTTTTATTCTAAGCTTTGGGGATAGTTTTTGGGCATATTGGTCTAGCAATTAGTGAGTTGTGAGGTCCCTACACATGTGCTTTTGAGAAAAATCCTGTGATCTGTTAGCCTGTTTGAACCCTGTTTTAGCACCAGAATTCTGAACTGACATAACTCTCTCATACGAAATCCGTTTGCTGTGATTCTTGTTTTGTTGGAAAGCTCGTGGAGAGCACAACCAAAACATCGATTGGTTATAGTTAAATTAAGATCAGGATTATTAGATTGGGTATTTTGAAGTTGACCATACCCAGGGGGAACAAAATTTAGGGATCTCTAGAATTGTTTTTCAAAAACTCACAGTGCAAATTGGTCTTGAGCTAACTTTGGAGCTCTTACAGATCTATTGAGAGCATCGAAGGGCATTCTAAGAAAGAGTAAGTGCAAGCTTGGGAACACGCTTCCTGGGCACTCAAGGGCAACCAAGAAGGAAACAAAAGGTTGGAAATTCTCAACTCCCTTTGTCAATTCCTAGCTTAGGCTAAGAACGACTAGTGATAGGAGTAAGCCAGGGCGGCGATAGGCATCCATCAAGTTGAAGACTACCTAAATACTCAAAGTTCAAGATAACTACATAATCTTTGTATGATTGAGAATCCTAAAGGAAAAGAGTTTAACGTGGAACGATCAACCTAAAAGTACGAAGAACATTCAAGTATTCCTGACGACGTAATATGAGACAAGACCTTAAACATGATAAATAACTAAAAAGAATCAAGTGACTGATACCAATTGATCGGCAACGAGGTTGTACTCTGGGCAAAAATCGGGCTACTTAACTAGGCATATGAACCTTAGATCAGGACGGCATCTAGTAAGGGAGAGACAAAGCCTTAGGTCTTCAGAAGCTAGCGTCAATCATACCGCGAGGTCTTGGGCCCAGCAATTGAGTCACCACTTGCATTACCCTAGCTCCGATACCAGTGAATCAGAGATGTCTCAAGGCATGGACAGACCTACGGGAAGTTCAGGAGTGCCATACTTGCACAGAGTAGAAGGCCCCTACAAAACACAGTTGGAATACCTTAGGACCAACCGATTAGGTGCTAGCATCTATGAGGACGGTCTAGGAAGATCCGTGGTCCAGATTAAAAATCCTGATCAATCCATTGGACTAGAGCACCTAGCTGTCAAGTTTGAAAATGGAGCATACTTGGACAAAGAAGGAACCATATACGTAGTCACCGGTCACCTAGATAGGACGGACGAATTTGGAAATGTGACCCCCGAAGCAGACTTAGGTGACCTGGAGCAAGGAAACATGGGTGCAGAACCTAGAACCCCTCGAGGTAAATCGGTTCTTACTAGGAATATCACACCGGAGTGGATTCCCCAGGATAATAAGAGCATAGATTTGCTCCTCAATCGAGAGACTGACGAAGCCTTTTGGAGGTACAAACCTGACCGGCCAATTGATATAGGAACAATCATGATCTATGAGTTTAAGGATCCTGATAGCCCAGGTAGAGTGACCTACTTAGATCACGCTTCGGAGAGGATCTTTGTGGTGACAGAACATGATAGGCATGCTTACACTTGGAAGGGTGAATTCATTTTCCCCCAACCAAGATCGAATGTTTCCTATGGTCACCTTGGAGCTGGAACATCCCAAGCTCATGGAATGCAAAGAGACAGAAGTAGAGATAGACCAGAAGTAAGCTTTGCCAACCCAGTGGGCAGAGAAAGAACGAGGACGAAAACAAATAGAGTAGAACCTGAGATACTTAGAGCTCACAGGAATCAAAGAAATGCGGATGAGTTCCCTCTACCACGACCTAGAGAGCACACAAGGACTTTGAGACCGACTCAGCTAGTTAAGTCCATGAAGAACTACTTCGATGGCACTGGAGATCCATACGATCATGTGGCTGAGTTTAGGCAAGTCTTGAGAGCTGAACAAGTGGAGGATCTATTCACGCAGTACAATGCCTTTGGTCTGACCCTTAGGAACACTGCCCTGACATGGTTTCAGCCACTAAATGAGAGGCAGTTCAAGAGCATAGACCAACTCCTAGAGGCGTTCATTATCGAATTCTCTAAGAGTGGCATAAGGCATAATACCTCCTCGCTGATTCACAGCTTCAAGCAAACCCCTCAAGAAACCGTGAGACTTGCAGGAAGAAGGTTTAGCCAATACTTAGAAAGATGCCCTGTTTTGGAGCTACCCACACCAGCCAAGCAAGTGCCTTTATTCTTGGATGGATTGCTAAGTACCAAATTGAGATCTTATGTGTACTTGAAGGACCCTAGGACCATAGAAGATTGTGTACGCATGTGCATTGATATTGAGGATAACCTAGGGGAGGAGTTAGAGCTTTCCAAGATATACAAAGATTCGGATAGTGCCTCTAACCTATCTTCCACGCAATCCACATCAATCGAGGAACTTGCAGAGAAAGTAGCTCAGAAATTAGGTGTCACTAACAAACAAATCCCAAGGTTTGCCCCTGTGAAAAGGTGCTATACTTGTGGTGGCGAGCACATGGCAAATGTATGTCCCATTATGGCTCAACCCCAAGTTAATCCTGGTAGCCAGTACTGCACTATAGAACGAAGGTACACCAATCACACCGCGCAAGATTGCCCCTACAATAAGCAAACCGTTAGGCAGACGTACCCACAGCCATACCCTCAACAAGGAAGATACCAGAACCAGTACCCACCTCAGCAGTATGCTAGGCCTCAACAAACCTACCAACCCTACCAAAACCAACAAAGGCCTCAGCCTGTGCTAGCACAACAACCCCCAGCTCCAGCTAATGTGATTCCGGTAAAGTATGCTGTGGCAGAAGAAAACCTGAATAGAGCTATAGTCCCTGTAACACCAGTGCTTTCAGAAAGTGATCCAAGTGACCATAGCTTTGATTCTACACACGTTGATAGCCCCCAGGCTTACTACATGCAATCTCCTGAACATGGTGAGTCCTACTATAGTGAAGAACCGAGTGAACCTAGTTGGGAGTCAGATCACACAAACCTCATGTATACAAACCCCAATCCTAGGCCTCAACCTAGACAGATAAGACCTCCATTCCCTAGAGGACCATGCTACAAATGTCAAGGAGATCACCTCATTCGTGATTGTCCCTTGCCTCCACCTACACAACCCCAGTCAGTAACGATTCAAGGCTTTTGCCAAGAATGTGGAAAGGAGAATCTCTTACGAGATTGCCCAAAGAACCCCAATAATATGCCAAAAATCACTCCTATCAACGTTGTTGGGTTAGTGGTAGACTCCACAGGGAGTGTGACTTCCACTGCACCAGTACAAGTAATCACTAGAGCCCAAGCACTGCAGCAAAACCAGGGTGTAGATCAGGAAAAAAGCCCCGAAGTTAGTGAAACAGAGAGCATGACAAAGAAGAGGACTAGAGCGTGGAAAGATAGTCGGGAAAGAATGAAAAGACAATGGGCTAAAAAGATGAGTGAACTTGAGGAAAGCATAAGAGAAACCAAAGCCAGGATAACTGAACTCACATCTCAAACTCCCTCTCACACTACCCCACCACCACCATTCCCATCGCCATCCGACCAGTCACCTTCCAACCCGCCTCACCTAATTCCACCACCCCGAGTAGGATCAGTCCTAGCAGATCCCACTCCCGAAGACCTTAATATGATGCTTAAAGCATATCAGGCCAGAATCCAAGAAGGGCCAAACGTAACTGATCATGAAAAGTGCTACCCTAGAGCAGAATTAGAGCTTGAACGAACTAAAATTTGTGCCAAAATGGTGGAATTGGCTCAGACCATGTTTGAAGCCAGTCGCCTATTTAACATCTCTAGTTCAGCGAAGACACAGTTGCACTTTGACGGACTGTTAGAAAGAATAGAGAAGCTGGTTGCACAATCAGAAAAGGAACCCACCTCTCAACATAAGGACAAGGCAAGTGAAAGAGCAAGTCTTCCTGCCCAGAAAGCCTATGTGCCTGAAGCCTATGTGCCTAACTCTACGGAGCCAGACACATCATCTTCTATGAATCGATTCACACCAGAATTCCTACGAGAGATTCAAGAAGACAAATGGGCTAAAGAGAGTGAAGTCCCTCCTCCTATTGAACTTGTGGATGATGCACATGACCAATTCCCACAAGATATCCCATCCATTTATGAGGAGCAGGAGAGCACCCAATCTCAGGAAAGATTAGACTTTGAGTCTAACTCTCTACAAGAATTACCCCACTTCACAGGCCCATGGGAAACTAAGTCTACTTGTATGAGAACACCCACGGTCATGGTACGAAATGAGGACTCAGTCTTACCTAGGAACACAGAGGTAGTGAAAAACACTAAAGTGCAGTGCAATCTCAAGTTAGAAGAGCTACTCAAGGTTAAACTTGAATTATGGAAACATGTCGCCAAACAAGTACCAGCGATAGTGAAACCTCATTCCCAGGTAGGATCACATAGGACAGTGCCAGAGATACCCTTGGATAAGATAGGAGATATGTGTGAAGGTGAAGAAGGGAACACCTATCTTCCCATTACCTACCAGGAGTACACCACCAAGGCAATTTTGGACTCAGGTGCAGGAGTTGCAATTGCCACCACTTCCCTATGGAAGCGTTGGGGCAAGCCAACACTCAGGCCAACGAGAATGAAATTGCAGATGGCCGATGGTCATATTGAGAGACCCTTAGGATTGCTAGAAGGAATAACTCTCACCACCTGTGGTGTCGAGTTTGAGCATACATTTGCTATATGTGACTTTAGCAAAAATCATGCCTATGAGATGATTTTGGGAAGACCATTCATGCAACAGTTGCAAGTTGTACAGGATTGGGGAACCAATTCCTTGTACCTGCAGCACTTAGGTGTTACGACCAAAGTGAATCTCAAAGATTACTCTCATAGAGATGTCCCTCCTATCCAATGGAACCCCATCCATAGAGCCAAAGATGATACAGAATCGGTGCATTCCATAGGATCAGGATCCTCATGGATGCATGAAGACACCCACTTATGGATGTGCAAAGTAGCAGTAGATGAAGAGAGGAGAGAAAAAGCCAGAGAGGTAGGTGCAAAAGAAACCCATAGATCAATCCAAGACCCAGCCTATGCACCTGTAGTTTTTCCAGACGAAGAATTTGAACCTCACGGCTGGGCAGAAATTTTAGCAACCATGGATGTAGCCATCAATGAGGAACAATGGACACCTCACTGTGATGAGGATGGCTATGACATTTCAGTCTTCTCCATAGAGCCAATCATGGGAGAGGCAGTTCTAGAAGAATGCGAACCTAGCCCTGATGCATTTGAGGATGCAAGTGACTCCGATCTAGAGTCAATCATTATGGACCCACCTTTTGCATCAGATGAAGAATACTTCTATGAAGTAGAATTTCAACCCCAGAGGTATGGAGAGCTTACAAATGATGTAAGGCTTGCCACACAGGTGACCCCGAAGGAAGAAGGAAAGAAAAGAAAGAAGAGAGAAGTTACACCAGAAGAGGAAGAATCTTTGTTTGAGGTCCCGGAAAATTTTAAAAAGTATGAGATAGACGACAGGAGAGTCATGATAAGAATGCCTAAACGAGAGGCACAATCAGGAGAGGCCTATGATAACAAAGAAACCACCAAGAAAATAGTTGTGGCCCTAGAAGAAGGAGAGGAGAGATGCACTTACATAGGCCATGACCTAACAGAGGAAGAAGAGCATGCATTAATAGCCTTGCTAAGAGAATACAGAGATGTATTCGCTTGGAGTTACAAGGATTTGAAAGGAGTGGACCCTGACATATGCTCACACACCATCCCCATGACCTCAGATGCTAAACCCTCTAAGCAAAAGCCCTATACATATAACGATAATTACGCTGCCAAGATTAAAGAGGAGATAGATAGACTGGTTGAAGCTGGATTTATCTATGAAATTGAGCACACTGAGTGGGTATCCCCCATTGTAGTGGTGCCCAAGAAAAACGGAAAGCTGCGTGTGTGCATTAACTTGAAGAAGGTTAATGCAGCCACAATTCAAGATAACTATCCGCTTCCTATCACAGAGCATCTCTTAGAAAGAGTAGCAGGCAAGGAAGTGTACAGCTTCCTCGATGGATTTTCGGGCTACAATCAAGTAGCCATAGCTCCAGAAGATCAGCATAAAATAGCTTTTGCCACAGAGTGGGGTATATTTGCCTTTCGTGTAATGCCATTTGGGCTTACCAATGCACCAACTACCTTCCAGAGACTAATGTGCCATGTATTTAAAGAGTTCCTGAGGAAGAACTTAGAAGTCTATGTTGATGATCTTTGTGCTCATTCCAACATCAGACAAACCCATATTCCTGAACTCAGACAAATCTTTGACAAATGTAGAGAATATCAAGTCTGCCTGAACCCAGAAAAGTGCGTCTTTATGGTCAGGCAAGGCAAGATTCTAGGACACATAGTGTCAAAGAATGGCATATCCACTGATGAAGAGAAAGTGAGAGCCATAGCAGAGCTACCTAGCCAAGGAATGTCAAGGAAGTACAAGCTTTCATGGGGCATTGTGGTTACTACCGACGGTTCATTCATATGTACGCGTCATTGCAAAGCCCATGTATGGACTTACTGACTAACTTTGAGTGGACTGATGAATGTGAGAACTCCTTCCAAGAGCTTAAACGAAGATTATGTTCAGCACCAATCTTGACCACACCAGATTGGAATAAGCCATTCCATGTTCACGTGGATGCATCCAATTATGCTATTGGATGTGTGCTTGCACAACCTACTGGTGAAGGTAATATGGATCTTCCAATTGCCTATGCTAGTCGACAATTGAATGCAGCTGAACGAAATTACACCACTACAGAGAGAGAAGGATTAGGCATGGTATATGCAGTTAAAAAGTTTCGACATTACTTGCTTGCAAATAAGTTTAAATTTTTTACTGACCATCAGGCACTGCTATATCTTGTGAACAAGCCATGTAATACAGGTAGATTAGTAAGATGGTTTCTCTTACTAATGGAATACGACTTCGAGGTTGTGGTAAGGAAAGGTAGGACTCATTTGAGAGCTGATCATCTTTCTAGGCTCACATCTGGAGAAGCCCCACAAGGAGTATCAGATGACCTTCCTGACGCTTACTTGTTTAATTTGGAAGTGGTGCCGCAGTGGGCTAAGCCATTAGTGCCAGTATTGACATACGGGCCTAACCATCCAGTAGTAAACACACAAAATAGAGAGGTTGTGAAAGCCCAAAAGTATCACATCATGGCAGGAAGTATGTACAAGCACACAGATCAAGGGATTTTGGCTTGTTGTGTGGAAGAGGATGAGTACGCTAAATGGTTGCAATTAGCACATGTAGGTGCATTAGAGCAACACTACTCAAAGCAACGAACCCTGCAGACACTAAGGAGACTCGGAGTGCATTGGCGGACTATGGAAGCTGATGTCCAAAAGTTGTGCAAGGAATGCCCAATTTGTCGCACTAAGCCACCAGTGGAACATGCCACCCTTTATCACGTGTCTCTAGTGCTAGATTGGAGCGAGCCACTAGTGGCGTTTCTGAGGACGAAAACATTCCCTCAAGATATGACCCTGACGAGGCAAAGAAGTTTAGAACAAGAGGCCCTAGATTACTCACTCATTGGTGATAATCTATACAAGCGCGGAAAAGATGGTTACCTGAGACTATGTGTTCATGAGAATGAATATCTAAAGATCTTGGAAACTTCTCACCAGGGTGTAGCAGGAGGACACTTTGGTCCAGATAGGGTGATCAAAGCAATCCTATTTGCAGGATTTTGGTGGCCCACCCTTCACATGGACGCACATACCTATGTGAAGAGGTGTGAGATTTGTCAGCGAACCCAGCATCCTATACGCAGAGATGAGATGCCACTGAAGCCTATGATGGGCGGACGTGCATTCTCTAAGTGGGGAATAGACTTTGTAGGTCCTATCAATCCCCCAGCTAAGGGTTCCCATGCTGAGTATATCATCGTTGCCACAGACTATCTAACCAAGTGGGTAGAGGTAAAAGCCACAACGAAGAACGACGCTCAGACAACTGCTAAATTCTTGTTTGAGAATGTATTCACAAGATACGGGCTACCTATAGAGTTAGTAAGTGATAGAGGCACTCACTTCTTGAATGAAGTAATTGAAAATCTGCTCCAAGAATTCTTGGTAGTTCATAAGAAGTCTGCCCCCTACCACCCACAAGCTAATGGGCAGGCCGAAAGCACAAACAAGATTCTGTGCAATGTGTTGACCAAGCTCGTGAATAATAAACGCTCTGATTGGGACAAACAGCTACACCATGCTGTTTGGGCATACCGAGTCGCCTACAAAACGGTACTCCAAGCCACCCCCTTTCAGATGGTATTTGGTCAAAATGCAGTGCTACCATTGGACTTCTTGATACCTACATTGAAGGTAGCACAAGAGCACGAATGGACGGGTCATGAACTCTCCTCTAGACTTTTTGACCTTGAACAATTAGGAGAAACAAGACTGAGAGCAGCTATAGGGATATATGCAGCTAAGAAACGACAGAAGGCATACTTTGATGCCCACGTTAAGGATAAAGGTTTAAAGGCAGGCGACTTAGTTCTAGTCTACACATTGAAGCAACATGCGAGGAAACTGGAGAAGAGAGGCTACGGACCCATGATCATTAACAGAATCTCAACAAGTGGAGCAGTGCAACTAGCCACATTAGAAGGTGACGTTCTCCCAAGCTATATAAGCGGATGCAGAGTCAAGTTATATCAGGAACCTCTCACAGAGGAAATGCTAAGTCGACTCAATATCGCCAAGAAACGCAAGGAAGAAGAAAAGCGGATTCGAGAAGAAGCTCAAGCAGAAGCTTTAGAACGCATCAGAAGGATGAAGTTGCGAAGACAAGGTAGAGATCAGCCTAGAACAAATGACTATACAGATCAAGGATATCATATGGCAATGTGTGAAGTCGCAGGAACAAGTTCCCATAGAATAATTGATCGACGACCTTTTGTGACCATAGAGGTAGGACAAGGAACTAGTGCACAGTCCGTGCGAGCATTGATTGACTCAGGTGCAGCCACTAGTGCGGTGAGACTCTCTTACTGTCAAGAATTGGAATTAAAGGTCAATCCTATAGAAGCTTATCTCATAGGATTAGGAGGTGTGGAAACCCCTTGCATGGGCGAGGTGGAGCTCCCCCTCTACATTCAGGACATGTTAATGACAGTTAAGGTACTAGTGTGCCAAGACGAAGACCTCACGGAGCCTCTTGTCTTGGGTCAGGACTGGATCTATGACCAAGCAGTCAACTTAAACCTAAGAAGTGGACTTCTTCAGGTATGGGTCAATCATAGTCGAATTACAGTAGAGTTAGATAATGGAGCACTCAAGGAACTAGGAAAGGCACACACTCCTGGTCCTTCCAGGAGTACACATGAAGATGACCATGCTGTTCTTGTCCAAAACTATGTGTTGCAGAGGAATGATGTTCGCAAAAAAGGAGTCAGGGATGCAACGGAACTCCCTTCTTTTCCAAAGGCCAGAGGGAGGTAGCAACCAAAGGTGGATCAAAGGCAGAAGAAGCAGAGTACTACCTATGTCGGAGATCAAAAGTACCTGCGCAGCAAAATGTCTCAGCTAGTGAAACAAGTGTGGGTGCGGAAAGGCGAACACCCGGTTGCACTCAAGCCAACCACACGGGCAAAGCCTCTTATTAGTAACCAACAACACGACACTAATAAGAAGTCTTTCAGAAGTTCTTCTGCTAACGTGAAGTCTATTTGGGTGCCCAAGAAGTCGATGAAGGCTAGCCCACAATCAAGACAAATTTGGGTGCCTAAGGCTTGTTTGCGGGCTCAAATAGCTACACCAAGACCACACCCTATACAACATGATCCATTCACTCGCATAGCCGGCATCCACTCGTTTTCAACACTCAGGAACACACCAAGGCCCATGAGCACGAACAGAATCACTTGTAAATGGGTCCCTAAAAGGCCTCATTTTCAAGCCGACACACCTATAAAGCTCTCGAGAGTCTCTACGAAACCAAGAGCAAAACCCATCCACTGCATTTGGCAGCCTAAGACTTGTAACAAACCCCCGGACCCCATTTGTAAATCCATGACAACCTACTAACCACATCACTATCACACTACATCATTCCACTTAGCTCTTAGGTCTACCGAACTCCTAACCACACACACACTCGCACCGAGCACTTACTAACCCATTAATCTCTCCCGACCCTCATGATTAATGTTGTAATGGGAACAACAACGGTTCTCTCTTGACCTGTACAGTGTTAACACATGTTTCTATATTCTCACAGAGACAGGAAGCAAGAAGTAACATGGCAGATACGGTAGGAACTAGCTCCCAGGCAGGCACCAGCCCCCAAGTTGTGGACATTGAAAACCTTCCGGTCGAGGAGGAATTAAAGGAATGACCAGCGGCATTGAGGGCATTACATGCCATACCAGTTCAGAATCCTCCACAAGGGCACACTATGCCAGTCAGTAAAAACTCTCATTGGTTCAGTGATGTGGCAGGACCCCTAGGTGAAGGCACTTATATGTGGGAGGCCGAGATAGAATTCAATGGGCGCTGGGGCAGGTATCACTTTTTTACCAGGGAATTTGAAAGATTGTAGAATAATGAAGGATTGAAACCCATATGGAAGAAGGCAGGACTCTACAAGTATTTCAAATTCCAATTGCCCAAGCCGGATTTTCTAAGGTGCTCGTATCTGATTAGCACCCTTACTCCGAGCAAAGACAAAAAGGGATACAGCTCCTTTGTCCTCCCGTCTCTCACAAGGGGCAATGAGCTCAAGTGCTTCAGATTAACTATCAACTTGGTAAGGGAAGCTTTGGACATGAAAGGTATGCACATTCCTACGGAGAAAGAGACTATGGTTCCAGACAATATGAAGAACAGAAATTTGACGAAATTAAAGGACATGGTCGCGATGACACCTACGATCGCCATTCATTTACGCATGGTCATGCAACATTTTGCATTCCCCGTGCAAGAAAGGTTCACAATGCCTCCCAAAAAGATCTAGTTTAGCCTCTACTTAGCAAATGCCTTTGATTTGACAATCAATATGCCCCATTGGATTATCGACCAGATCCATTTGGCTCATCAAAGGTGGTATAAGAAACAAAAATCTGTACTGTATGGATGTTGTGCGCTTACCAGAATTGTGTATAGATGTCTCGCATATGATGTACCGGTGCAAAGGGCTCTCATTTGGACCAGAGCACAGGAGTTTCAACGCAGACTATCAGCCGCAGGGCCTCCCTCAAAGAAGATGAGAGGCGCTGTCCAGATGCCTTGTGCACAAGCCCGCGGTGCAACCTTAACACCCGAAACAACTCCAAGGCTTCCCAGACGAGTACAACCATTTACTATCAGGTTACCCAGGCACAACACAGATGGCCCTAACCTTGTGTTTCCACCAGTACCTACTGATCTGGAATTTCCTCACGGATTCACTTTGGAAGATCTAACGGATGAAGAAGTTGCCAGAATCATTGAAGTTGTTAATGCGGAAGTCGAAGCAGAGCAGGGTAGTGGACAACAAACGGCTACACAACAACCCCAGACAAGACAACCAGAAGTGGTGGAAGTGGAGGATGAAGAAGAAGAAGACCAAGAGGATGAACAGGAAGGATTTTATGATGAGGAGGCGCATGACTATGAGCGAGAAGTTATACAGGAGCTAGAAGGTGCCCCAGCATATACAAAGGAGTTGAAAAAGCTCTACGATACCATCAATAGGGTCCAACAACAACATAAGTTATCCCTTGCAGCAGGAAAGGCTATCATGCACCAAATCCTTGAGGAGGAAGGAGTCGACGAACAATATCGTGCCACACTGGATATGATCTCTGATGCTTTAGGAGTACCTGAGACAGTGCATACTGCCCTGGCACAATCACGCAGAACGGAAAGAAGATACAGAAGATGTCCCCCACGAGCAGGGAAACCGATGAATGTCTTAGTATCCGAAACACAAGGGACAGCCACGACCACGGGCACAGCACACACTGTGCACAATACTGAAGAGACCCATGTGTCCAGTGCACCCCCATCACCCCCCTTGCCACCCCCGCCTCCCACTCCACCACATTCACCTCCCATTACCAATGTAACAACCACCGTCACCGTCTCCGAGTCCACTGCCACGACTGAAGCACAAACAGCTAATCAACCCACACACCCTCTCAACACCTCCCTTGTATACACCTCCACTAACACTGTAATCCTAACGGCAACTGCTGACATCCCCATTCCCCCACTCACACTTCCGGGTAGTTCATATTCACAACTGCACACACCACTATACACATTCACCACAATCACTGCACCCACAATTCCACTATTCACAATCACTCCCACTACTGCGTCCACCGTGGATTTTATGGACATATCACCCCCCACCACACCTCTCCCTCCCCCCATACGGCCACAATCTCCCATTCCCCCACCACCCACCACCATTTTCCAGCACCGCATTCACACTTCCCTTCCCCTTTCCCTTTCCTTCTGCATTTAACACCCTTCCTGCATCCACCTCCATTAATAATGTATTTAATAACATGTATCAGTGCATGTCTCAGTTACAACAACACTATCAGCACCTCGATGCTCAGCATACAAGTTTTTTCAGGAGTCATGAAGCATTACAAGGAAGATTCATTGACTTAGAGCAAGAGAAGAAACAATTACAACAGCAGTTTAGTGCATTGCAAGAACAACATGAGCAATTAGTGGCAAATCCACCGCAGCCAGATGCCAAAGAAAGACAACAAATGGATGATCTGCTACACTCCCAAATCACAGAGAACCTCAAGCTCCGCCGCAACATGGCTCTATTGCGGAAGCATATGTCTGCAGCCCTGGAAGAAAATAGACGGCTTCAGACACAAAACAAAGAGAACTTGGAAGTAGCCATGGACGGTTCCCCACAAGAAATTGACCCGCAGAAGTTTAAGGCCATTCCCTCGGACAATATGCAAATCATATTGGAAACCCATGCTGATCTCCTCGAAGCCCATGCAGCCTTAGAAAAGGAAAGAGACGAACTACTAAGGCAATTGGCAGCTCAACCAGCACCACCCAAAGAAGTCCCAACCACAGCTGACACAATTGACGAAGTAGCAGCGCTCAAAGCACAACTCGAAGAATTACAAAAGAAAGTGCTTGTGTATGAACGCCAACCCTCCCCCTTGGTAGAACCAGAACCTGAAGACCTAGTACCAATCGAAGTAGAGGAAACCTTTGAGGACCCGTACGTTCCGATGCCAGCACCTGGAGGCAAGCAAACAGATGAGGGCATGGACACCCTTGAAATAGAGGCTCTTGAATGGATGCAGAAATTGGAAAAGGTGGCCACAACACATGATGATAGGGTGGCAGTCCAGATAGCATCGATGTCACGCTTGGAAGAGGTGGTCATAAAATCGGACTATTTTAGGAACCTCTCTCATCACAGGTGGATCGGCACCTCCGACGACTTGTATGTTCCTTTTTGTGTCTTAATGGCGGATTATAATGCTGAAATCAAGCACCACACCTCATGGGAACCAACCTCTGCCACACAGTTTGCACCAGACGACATCCCAGAAAGTGCCAAGCAGGGAAATATTCGCCAACCAACTTGGAGAATTCGGCTGCTTGAAACCTACCCGGAAATGAATCGCACATGGAATAACATGCCCCTGTATATCAAGTACAATCCCTGCTACTGTCCTGTTTTCCGAAGAAGGTCGTGGCCGGAATACACAAAGATGGTGCTGACAACCAAAGGATGTGAGAAATGGCTCAACTATGTCTACTTAGCACCACCTAAAGGTCAACCTACCGCAGGGTATATGATATCGACAATTCGGCATTGGGGTGTCAGGTTCAAAAACGTACCAGATGTCATGACACAGATGTGCCTTAAAATTTTTGAACTCATGATAGTCACCTTCCAGACCTTCAAGAATGTTAAGGAACCTCACCTCTCTGCGCTCGAATTCAATGAAGGCAATCAGGATCTTGTTTATGACATGAGCACAACGCCCTCTATTAATGTTGTTTATGCATGGCATGCCCGCATCAAATACCTACCGGCCTGCTTCAAACAGACATTTGAAGAGATGTTTGTCACAGGGTTCTGGGAATATCACTCAGAGATCTTCATTCCCAGGACCTCACATTTATTACAATTGTTTGCAGTGGAACAAGCTCTCCATTCAGAAAAGTTACGTATGCCACATCCAGAGGTTCCCGGGCCGGTAGATTGGGATGCTCTACTCACAGACTTGGCCAAAGGATTGAGGATTGCCGAACATCACTTAGCGCAAGACGTTGTCGAATTCTACGTCCAACGACCCTCCCAACAAGGGTCTGTCAGGGACGACAGACGCGAGAGAGGGGGGGGTGTTAGCAGCAGACAAAGAACTGAAGGACTGACAAGGCATGGCAGTCAGAGAAGAGAGTCAGAGGGGAGAGAAGGCACAAGCAAACAAGGGAGTCAACGACGATCTGGCAAGTAGGCCAATAATTTTCTTCATGAAGAAGCAAGTACGAGCATTCACGCAGATCTAGCACTAAGGCAACCTTTAATTTTTCAAAATCCTTACACCAATTAAAAGTGATTCTCATCACTAACAACCCCTGTAAATACCATGTTCACCTTTTTGTGGCTCCATTTTGTGCAAGCCGAGGAGTCCTTGAGCTTGAGGAGCCTTAGAAGTAGTTGCTTACCAATTTTCGTATTTTTTAGATCTCATTTGAGCCCTCAAATAAGCCCTGGAACCTAATTTTTAACTAGACCGGACACTAGGTCTGAACAGGGCCAAAGCTAGTCAAAAACTATAAAAGGAGCTAGAGAGCTCATTTTTGAGGGTAGATTGTAATTGAAATGAACTTGTAAGAGCTTTTGGAAAGTAATCTAAGAACTCCATTGCTTCTCACTCTTTGTCTTACCGTGTGTGCGCGTGTGTGTGTATGTGTGTGCATGTTTGTGTGCTTCTCACCCACGCACTTGTGCCGCCACTTGCTCGAGGTCTTCATACCATCCTCACGTCTTCCTGGATTGACATTAAAGGAGGTGCTACTCATCACTGAGCTACACCTTGCATGGGTGAAAGTTAAAGTGCTAGTGTGTCAAGACTTTCTCTTGACAGTTAAAGTGCTAGTGTGTCAAGACGAGGATCTCACTGAACCTCTTGTCTTGGGTCAAGACTGGATCTACGATCATGCAGTCAACCTCAACCTAAGAAGTGGACTTCTTCAGGTTTGGGTAAGTCAGAATCACATTACCATCGAGTTAGAAAGTAGAGCACTCAAGGAAATAGGAAAGGCACCAATTCTTGATCCTTTCAGGAGTACACATGAAGATAAAGATGTTGTTCTTGTCCAAAACTCTGTGATGCAGAGAGATGAAATTTTCAACCATGAAGCTAAAGATAAGATGGAACTCCCTTCTTTTCCAAAAGTGATCAAGACATGGCAACCGAAGGAGTACGGAATGCAGAGGAAGTAGGTGGCCTATGCACAAAGCCAAAGGAGAGTACGAAGTAAGATGTCTCAGCCAACAAAACAGGTATGGGTACAAAAAGGCGAGCATCCTGTTGCGGCCAAGTTAAAGCCTCTGACTAAATGTCATGCTAGTAAACAATGACAGGACACTAACAAGAAGTCTTTCAAGGATTCACCCATGAAAATAACACTTATCTGGGTATCCAAGCAGTCGATGAAGGCCGACCCACAATCAAGACAAATTTGGGTGCCTAAGGCTTGCTCGTGGGCTCAAGTAGCCACCCTTAAGCTTCACAAGACAAAGCTCCATTCACACACAATCACACATGCTTCAACTGGCACTAACAGGATCACTTGTAAATGGGTCCCTAAAAAGCCTCATTTTCAAATAAATACTCATGTAAAATCTCCCATAGCCCACCGACGGTCATATTGTAAAACCACGCATTACATTTGGCAACAAAAAGCTTGTGATAAACCCCCTGACCCCAATTTGTAAATTCACCTCCACCTACTACCTACATCATCCTCACACTGCATCATCCTCACACTGCATCATCCTCACATTGCATCATCCTCACAATGCATCATTCCACTTAGCTCATAGAACTCTTCATTCACTAACTACACACACGATCACCGAGCACCAACTACCCACTAACTTTATCATGATGCTTCATGTTAATGTTGTAATGGGGACGAATGGCCATATCTTGTCCACTACAATGTTAACATGTGCTTCTATATTCTCGCAAAATCAGCAAGCAAGGCAATAGCATGGCAGAAGTGACAGGAACGAGCTCACGGGCAGGGTCGAGCTCTCAAATAGTTGACATTGAAACCCTCCTCCTCGAGGAACAGTTGACACAAAGACCTGAGGAACTCAAGGTGGTTCATGTACTGCCAATTCAAGACCCTCCACAAGGACACACCTCACAGGTTGGCAAACATGCCCATTGGTTCAGTGATGTTGTAGGACCACTAGGAGAGGGTACTTACTTCTTGGAAGCTGAAATAGAATTCAATGGCAAGTGGGGGAGATACTACTTCTTTGCTCGCGAGTTTGAAAAGTACTAGAATGCAGAGGTTATCAGATCAGTTTGGACTAAAGCCGTCCTGGATAGCTACTTTAGAGCAATATTGCCCAAACCCGATTTTCTGCAATGCTCCTACCTGATCAGCACTCTTACCCCTAGTTGAGCCAAAGGAGGAGATAGCACCTTTGTGCTTCCTGCATTAACCTAAGGACATGAATTGAAAAGATTTAAGTTGACCATCAACTTAGTACGAGAGGCTCTGGACATGAAGGGCATGCACATTCCAACAGAAAAAGAAACATTGATTCCTGGATGAATGAAGCACAAGGACCTCAACAAACTAAAAGATATGGTAGCCATGACACCGACCATTGCTCTCCATTTACACACAGTCATGCAGCATTCTGCCTTCCCAGCTCAAGAACGCTTCACCATGCCACCAAAGAGAATTTGGTTTAGCTTGTATTTGGGAAAAATTGAAAACCTCACAATCTATATGCCCCATTGGATTATTGATCAAATTCACCTAACACATCAGCGGTGGAACAAGAAACACAAGAATGTACTTCACGGATGTTGTGCACTTATACGAATCGTTTATAGATGTTTGGCTTATGATGTACCATTCAGAGAGCATTATTATGGTCCAAAGTACAAGAGTTCCAGAGATGGGTGTCAACGACAGGCCCACCATCAAAGAAAATGAGAGGATCCATTCAAATACCATGTGCACAAGCAAGGGGTGCCACCCTCACACCAGATGTGACACCACCTCAACAAAGACGTGTTCGCTCATTCACGAATCGATTACTTGGGAAAAGTGCCGAGGGACAAAACCTTGTCTTTCCCCCTATTCCTTCGGAGTTGGAATTTCCATAGGGCTACACTTTGGACGACTTGACCAATGAAGAAATTGCCAAGATGATCAATGAGGCGAAACTTGAGACTGAGGAAGACCAGACCCGAGGAGCGCAATCGACTATAGAGACTACAGCCCCTACTCAGCCCGAAGTAGTGGAAGTGAACGAAGATGAAGAAGAGACCAATGAAGAGGAGACAGACGAAGAGCACAAACAGGAGCAGGAGGACATTACAGAGCTAGTGGGTGCACCATCCTATACGACACAGATTAAAAGATTGTACGAGACCATGAAGAGAGTCCAGGAGCATCACAAATTGTCATTAGAAATAGGGAAACTATTGATAAGTCAAATGTTAGGAGAAGAAGGGGTAGATGAATAGTTCATCGAGTCCTTGAACCTTCATGTTGATGCGCTTGGTCTTGATGAAGCCATTCACTTGGCCATTGCTCACATTCATCGATTTGAACAACCAGTGCCTACCCACCTTGTTTGATCTGGGAAGCAAATTCATATAGATGTATCAGCACCAGCAGGCACTACCCACACAGAGGAATACCACAATACACTACTATCACCACACTCTAGACCCTCACCCCCAAACCCACCGACTTCTCCTCATGACACCACGACCATAATTTTCACCATCACTAAACATGTTGTCGGAACCCTCTCGTCATCCATATCACATCAGGGTTATAGTTTTTGTTCTGATGTTATAGGAATTCCTATACCCTCTGGCACCCACTTTGGATGGGCTGCCACACCTACATTCACAACATTATTCACCGACATCACATCCACCGCACCTACTATCTCCATTTACATAGTAACACACACTTTTGATAGCATGGAAACATCACCATCCACGGCACCACTCCCCCCCCCACATTACCATGATCTCCCATTCCCCCTCCACCCACATCACCTCTTATTTCCACTTCATTCACGACCCCTCCCCCCTTCCCCATTCCCCCTTCATCCTCCTCTTTCTCAGCATCCCTGAATGTAAATAATATGTTTGCTACATTACATCAATGTATACATCAGTTGTAGAACGAATATTAGGCCTTAGATGATCGTCATCGCATTCTATTTGCGAACCAACAACAACTACAAAAGCGACTGACAAACCTAGAAGATGAGAACTAACCCAACATTATATTATGCTAGGGCACGCCCATCATACCTTATTGGATGCTCCTCGACAATTGAATTCTTCGGATGTTAAAAAACTAGAAGCTTTAGTTAAGCTTTATCAGTCTGATAATATCAAAGTCCATCGTAATCTGACCTTACTACGAAAACATATGGCCACCACTCTAGAAGAGAACAAATGACTTCAAAAGCAAAACGAAGAGAATCTGGAGGCAGCAATGGAAGGCTCTCCTCAGGAGATAGATCCAAAAAGGTTTAAAGTTGTTCCGTCATATACAATGAAAACCATCCTTGAATCATATGTTGATCTACTTGAGGAACATGACAATTTGGAAAAAGAATGGGACACCTGTTGGAACTGAAGGACTCACTAGGCAAGGAAGCTTAAGAAGGGAGTCAGAGAGAAGAGAAAGTACAAGCAGACAGAGCAGTCAACGACGATCTGGCAAGTAGGCCAATATTTTTTCAAGACATTTATGCACATAAGAGAGGTGGACACAAGGAGAAGGAGCAAGTAGGGAGCTCCAGGAAATGTATATCAAAATGTTAGAAGAAATCCCTACAACAATAGTGATTTTCATCACTAAAAACCCTTGTAAATACCATTTCACATTTTTGTAGCTCCATTTTGTGCAAGCCAAGGAGTCCTTGAGCTTGAGGAGCTTTAGAAGTATCTACCTATCAGTTTTCACATTTTTTAGACTTCGGTTGAACCTCCAAATAGGGTAGAGAACCTAATTTTTAACTAGGCCGGACACTAGGTTTGGACAAGGCCAAAACCTAGTCAAAAACTATAAATAGAGCTAGAGAGCTCATTTTTGGAGGAGGCTTGTAATTGAAATGAACTTGTAAGAGCTTTTTGAAAGTAAATCTAAGAACTCCATTGCTTCTCACTCTTTGTCTTGCCGTTTGTGCGCGTGTGTGTGTATGTGTGTGCATGTTTGTGTGCTTCTCACTCACGCACTTGTGCCTCCACTTGCTCGAGGTCTTCATACCATCCTCACGTCTTCCCGGATTGACATTAAAGGAGGTGCTACTCATCACTGAGCTACACCAAATTTTGGCGCCATTGCCGGGGATCGAGCTTTGAGGACGAGCGTGTGATGGTAAGACGTAGAGTTTGAGACGTTGGCATTGTAGGTAATTTCTTCACTCTTCTTGTTTTTCTCTTCCTTACCTCACCACCATCATCACCATCATCATCATCACCATCTCCCACCTCCATCTCCATCATCGCGAAAAAAATTTCAGTTTTTTGCTTATACCACCTTCTCCACCTCATTTCCCTCATTCCACATGAGAGAGAGCGAGAGAGCGATATTGTGTGCGTTGTTTTGCGTGCTTTTTGAGCTTTCTTGCAGGTTCTGGCAGCATCATCATCTCCAGCACTCTGTGCAGGTACGAAACGTCACGAAACTATCTCTGTGTCACCGGCCTCTGTCGATCGCGATCGACAAA
The DNA here is from genome assembly GCA_020310875.1 of Ceratopteris richardii. Lineage (NCBI taxonomy): Eukaryota > Viridiplantae > Streptophyta > Polypodiopsida > Polypodiales > Pteridaceae > Ceratopteris > Ceratopteris richardii. Next base: position 1,440,942 of record CM035423.1, on the reverse strand, counting down.
AAAATCGCCCATTTGGTAAAACAAAGTGCACCACCATAATCTACATGATGAGCACATTCTAAATCACTAAAAACAGTTGGAAAATTCCGTGTTTCTCTGTCAATCGCGACCGACACCGTCGATCGCGATCGACAGCCACGATCGACAACCTCTGTCAATCGCGACCGACAGACCCTGTCAATCGCGACCGACAGACCCTGTCAATCGCGACCGACAGACCCCATGACCAACTGACTGCCACGTAGGACCCTGTCAATCGCGATTGACACCGTCGGTCGCGACCGACAGAATTTCCACTATTGATTGACTTTTACGCGTAGCCACGTGTCCATCGCGACGGACACATCCCCGATTGATTGAAATCACGGCGAAAAACCCGGAAAAAGTGTCGATCGCGATTGACACCATCAATCGCGATTGACAGAACTCACGACCGACTCTGTCGATCACGATTGACACTGTCAATCGTGACTGATGTGTCGATCGCGATCGACAGGCCCCGACGGACACCTTTGTCAATCGCGATTGACAGACCTATCGATCGCGATTGACAGGCTTTTCGGCCAAAAAATTAGGGTTAATATTTCCAAGTCTTTTGGGGGAATTTTGGGCATAATTAGAGAGTCATTAGTGATTTGTGAGGTCCCTACTCATGTGTTTTTGAGAAAAAAAAAATCATATGATTTGTTAGCCTGTTGAACCCTGTTTTAGCACCAAAACCCTGAACTGGCATAACTTTCTCATACGAAATCGGTTTGCTGTGATTCTTGTTTTGTTGGAAAGCTCGTGGGGAGTACAACCAAAACTTCCACTGGTTATGTGAAAATTAATATCAGGATAATTAGATAGGGTATTTTGAAGTTGACCATCCCCCGGGGTAGGAAAGCTGAAGGGTCCTTGGGATTGTTTTCCATAAAGGCAAAGGGGATTTGGCCTGTGAATTACATGCATGAAAGTGACCTGTCTGTCATTTGAATTTAAGTCTTGAGCTAATTTGGGGACTTTTACAGGTCCATTGAGAGCAATTGAGAGCATACAAAGCAAGGGTTTCTTTGCAAGCTTGAGACTCGAGTTCTTGAGCATCATAAAGCAAGGGATCAACAAGAAAGGTTGGAATATTCTCAACTCCCTTTGTCAATTCCTAGCTTAGGCTAAGAACGACTAGTGATAGGAGTAGGCCAGGGCGGCGATAGGCATCAATCAAGTTGAAGACTACCTATGCACTCAAGTTCAAGATTAAACATAATCTCTTCGTGATGCGATAACCTTAAAGGAAAAAATCTAACGAGGAACGATCAACTTACAGTGCGGAAATACACTCAAGTATACCTGACGACGTGATATCAGACAATATCATAAACGCGGTAATCCACCAAAAAAAGAATAAAGTAACTGATGCAAAAGAACTCAGCAACGAGGTTGTACTTGGGCAAATTTGGGCTATTCAATTAGGCTTATGAACCTTAGATCAGGGCGACATCTAGGGAGAGATAGACAAAGTCTTAGGTCTTCAGAGGCTAGTGTCAACCACACTGCTAGGTCTTGGGCCCAGCAGTTGAGCCACCACTCACCCTACCCTAGCTCTGAGACTAGTGAATCAGAGATGTCTTAAGGCATGGACAGACCTACAGGAAGTTCAAGAGTGCCATACTTGCACAGGGTAGAAGGCCCGTACAAGACGCAGCTGGAATACCTTAGGACCAACCAATTAGGTGCTAGCATCTATGAGGACGGTCTAGGAAGATCCGTGGTCCAGATTAAAAACCCTGACCAATCTATTGGACTAGAGCGCCCAGCTGTCAAGTTCGAAAACGGAGCATACTTAGACAAGGAAGGGACAATATATGTAGTCACCAGTCACCCAGATAGGACAGATGAAGTCGGGAATGTAGTCCCAGAATCGGACATAGATGACCTAGAACAAGGGAATGTAGGAGGGGAGCCCAGGACCCCTCGAGGGAAATCTGTTCTTACTAGAATCCTCACACCGGAGTGGGTTCCCCAAGACAACAAGAGCATAGATCTGCTTCTGAACCGAGAGACTGACGAAGCCTTTTGGAGGTATAAATCTGATCGGCCAATTGATATAGGAACAATCATGATCTATGAGTTTAAGGATCCTGATAGCCCAGGTAGAGTGACCTACTTGGATCACGCTTCAGAGAGGATCTTTGTGGTTACAGAACATGATAGACATGCTTACACTTGGAAGGGTGAATTCGTTTTCCCCCAACCAAGATCGAATGTATCCTATGGTCACCCTGGAGCTGGAACATCCCAAGCTCATGGAATTCAAAGAGACAGAGGTAGAGATAGGCCAGAAGTAAGCTTTGCCAACCCAGGGGGCAGAGAAAGAACGAGGACGGAAACAAACAGAGTAGAACCTGAGGTACTTAGAGCTCCCAGGAACCAAAGAAATGCGGATGAGTTCCCTCCACCACGACCTAGAGAGCACACAAGGATTTTGAGACTGACTCAGCTAGTTAAGTCCATGAAGAACTACTTCGATGGCACTGGAGATCCATACGATCATGTGGCGGAGTTTAGGCAAGTCTTGAGAGCGGAACAAGTGGAGGATCTATTCATGCAGTACAATGCCTTTGGTCTAACTCTTAGGAACACAGCCCTTACGTGGTTTCAACCGTTGAATGAGAGACAATTCAGGAGCATAGACCAACTCCTAGAGGCTTTCATTATTGAATTCTCTAAGAGTGGCATAAGACATAATACCTCCTTGCTGATTCACAGCTTCAAGCAAACCCCTCAAGAGACCGTGAGACTTGCAGGAAGAAGATTTAGGCAATATCTTGAAAGATGCCCTGATTCGGAGCTACCCACATCAGCTAAGCAAGTGGCTCTATTCTTGGACGGATTGCTAAGTACCGAATTGAGATCTTATGTGTACTTGAAGGACCCTAGGACTATAGAAGAGTGTGTACGCATGTGCATCGACATCGAGGATAACCTAGGGGAGGAGTTAGAGCTTTCCAAGATATACAAAGATTCAGATAGTGCCTCTAGCCTCTCTTCCACGCAATCCACATCAATTGAGGAACTTGCAGAGAAAGTAGCTCAGAAATTAGGTGTCACTAGCAAACAGATCCCAAGGTATGCCCCTGTGAAAAGATGCTATACTTGTGGTGGCGACCACATGGCGAATGTATGTCCCATTATGACTCAACCCCAGGTAAATCCTAGTAGCCAATACTGCACCATAGAACGGAAATACACAAATCACTCAGCACAAGACTGCCCATACAATAAGCAAGCGGTTAGGCAACCCTACCCTCAGCCATACCCTCAACAAGGCAGATACCAGAGTCAACCCACCACAACAGTATACTAGGCCTCAACAAAATTATCAACCACAATATCAAGCCCAACAAAGGCCTCAGCCCGTGTTATCACAACAACCCCCTTCCCCAGCTAATGTAATTCTGGTAAAGTATGCAGCGGCAGAAGAAAATTTGAATAGAGCTATAGTCCCGGTAACCCAATTGCTTTCTGAAAGTGACCCGAGTGACCATAGTTTCGATTCTACACATGTTGATAGCCCCCAGGCCTACTACATGCAGTCTCCTGAACATGGGGAGCCCTATTATAGTGACGAGCCAAATGAACCTAGTTGGGAGTCAGATTACACAAACGTCATGTATGCAAACCCCTACCCTAGACCTCAACCTAGACAAGTAAGACCCCCATTCCCTAGAGAACCATGCTACAGATGTCAGGGGGATCACCTCATTCGTGATTGCCCCATGCCTGCACCTACCCAAACCCAATCAGTGACGATCCAGGGCTATTGCCAGGAGTGTGAAAAGGAGCATCTCTTATGAGATTGCCCAAAGAACCCCAATAATATGCCAAAAATCACTCCTATCAACGTTATTGGGTTAGTTGTAGACTCCACAGGGAGTGTGACTTCCACTGCACCAGTACAAGTAATCACTAGAGCCCAAGCCTTGCAACAGAACCAAAGCATAGGCCAGGAAAAGAGCCTAGATGTTAGTGAAACGGAGAGCATGACAAAGAAGAGGACTAGAGCTTGGAGAGATAGTCGTGAAAGAATGAAAAGACAATGGGCAAAAAAGATGAGTGAACTCGAGGAAAGCCTGAGAGAAACAAAGGCCAGGATAACTGAACTCACAACTCAAACTCCCTCTCACACTGCCCCACCTCCATCACCTCCACCATTCCCAACTCCATCCGAACCGCCACCTTCCAACCCGCCTCACCTAAACCCACCACCCCCAAGAGTAGGATCAGTCTTAGCAGATCCCACTCCCGAGGACCTAAACATGATGCTTAAAGCATATCAGGCCAGAATCCAAGAAGGGCCAAACGTAACTAATCATGAAAAGTGTTACCCTAGAGCAGAACTAGAGCTAGAACGAACCAAAATTTGTGCTAAGATGGTGGAATTGGCTCAAACCATGTTTGAAGCCAGTCGCCTATTTAACATCTCTAGTTCGGCGAAGACACAGTTGCACTTTGATGGACTGTTAGAAAGAATAGAGAAGCTGATTGCACAATCAGAAAAGGAACCCGCCTCTCAACATAAGGACAGGGCAAGTGAAAGAGTAAGCATTCCTGCCCAGGAAGCCTATGTGCCTGAAGCCTATGTGCCTAACTCTACGGAGCCAGACACATCATCTTCTATGAATCGATTCACACCAGAATTCCTACGAGAGATTCAAGAAGACAAATGGGCTAAAGAAAGTGAAGTCCCTCCTCCCATTGAACTTGTGGATGACGCACATGACCAATTCCCACAAGACATCCCATCCATTTATGAGGAGCAGGAGAGCACCCACTCTCAGGAAAAATTAGACTTTGAGTCTAACTCTCTACAAGAATTACCCCACTTCACAGGCCCATGGGAAGCTAAGTCCACCTGTATGAGAGCACCCACGGTCATGGTAAGAAATGAGGACTCAGTCATACCTAGGAACACAGAGGTAGTGATAAACACTAAAGTACAATGCAACCTCACCTTAGAAGAGCTACTCAAAGTAAGGCCAGAGCTATGGAAACATGTGGCCAAACAAGTACCAGAGATAACAAAACCTCGTTCCCAGGTAGGATCCCAGAGAACAGTGCTAGAAATACCATTGGACAAGATAGGAGACATGAGTGAGGGCGAAGAGGGAAACACATATCTTCCTATCACCCATCAAGGATACACCACCAAGGCCATTCTAGACTCAGGCGCAGGTGTTGCAATTGCTACCACTTCCCTATGGAAGCGTTGGGGCAAGCCAGCACTCAGGCCCACGAGGATGAAATTGCAAATGGCTGATGGTCACATAGAGCGACCCTTAGGGCTGTTAGAAGGAATAACTCTCACCACATGTGGTGTTGAGTTCGAACACACATTTGCTATATGTGATTTTAGCAAGAACCATGCCTATGAGATGATTTTGGGAAGACCATTTATGCGACAGTTGCAAGTGGTACAGGACTAGGGAACCAACTCCTTGTACCTAAAACACTTAGGTGTTACGACCAAAGTGAATCTCAAAGATTACTCTCATAGAGATGTCCCTCCCATCCAATGGAATCCCATCCATAGAGCCAAAGATGATACAGAATCGGTGCATTCCATAGGGTCAGGATCCTCATGGATGCATGAAGACACCCACTTATGGATGTGCAAAGTAGCAGTAGAAGAAGAGAAGAGAGAAAAAGCCAGAGAGGTAGGTGCAAAAGAAACACATCGATCAATTTAAGACCTAGCCTATGCACCGGTAGTCTTTCCTGACGAGGAATTTGAACCCCACGGCTGGGCAGAAATCCTAGCAACAATGGATGTAGCCATCAATGAAGAACAATGGACACCTCACTGTGATGAAGATGGCTATGACATTTCAGTCTTCTCCATAGAGCCCATCATGGGAGAGGTAGTGTTAGAAGAGTGTGAACCTAGCCCTGATGCATTTGAGGATGCAAATGACTCTGATCTAGAGTCAATCATTATGGATCCACCTTTTGCATCAGATGAAGAATATTTCTATGAAGTAGAATTTCAACCCCAGAGGTATGGAGAGCGTACAAATGATGTAAGACTAGCCACACATGTGACCCCGAAGGAGGAAGGAAAGAAAAGAAAGAAGAGAGAAGTCACACCAGAAGAGGAAGAATCTTTGTTTGAGGTCCCGGAAAATTTTAAGAAGTATGAGATAGATGACAGGAGAGTCATGATCAGAATGCCTAAACGAGAGGCGCAATCAGGAGAGGCCTATGATAACAAAGAAACCATAAAGAAAATTGTGGTAGCCATGGAAGAAGGAGAAGAGAGATGCACTTACATAGGACACGACCTGACAGAAGAGGAAGAACAAGAGCTAATAGCCTTGCTAAGAGAATACAGGGATGTATTCGCTTGGAGTTACAAGGATTTGAAAGGTGTGGACCTTGACATATGCTCACACACTATCCCCATGACCTCAGATGCCAAACCCTCTAAGCAAAAGCCATATACATATAATGATAATTATGCTGCCAAGATCAAAGAGGAGATAGATAGACTGGTTGAAGCTGGATTCATCTATGAAATTGAGCACACTGAGTGGGTATCCCCCATCGTAGTGGTGCCCAAGAAGAATGGAAAGTTGCGTGTATGCATTAACTTGAAGAAGGTTAATGCAGCCACAATTCGAGATAACTATCCGCTTCCTATCACAGAGCATCTCTTAGAAAGAGTAGCAGGCAAGGAAGTGTACAGCTTCCTTGATGGATTTTCGGGCTACAATCAAGTAGCCATAGCTCCAGAAGATCAGCATAAGACGGCATTTGCCACTGAATGGGGCATATTTGCCTTTAGAGTAATGCCATTTGGGCTTACCAACGCACCAGCTACCTTCCAGAGGCTGATGTGCCATGTATTTAAAGAGTTCCTGAGGAAGAACTTAGAAGTCTATGTTGATGATCTTTGTGCTCACTCTAATATTAGACAAACCCATATTCCTGAACTCAAACAAATCTTTGACAAATATAGAGAATATCAAGTCTGCCTGAACCCAAAAAAGTGCGTTTTTATGGTCAGACAAGGCAAGATTCTAGGACACATAGTGTCAAAGAATGGCATATCCACTGATGAAGAGAAAGTGAGAGCCATCGCCGAGTTACCTAGACCAAAGAATGTCAAGGAAGTACAAGCTTTCATGGGGCATTGTGGTTATTATCGACGGTTTATACACATGTATGCCGTCATAGCAAAGCCTCTGTACGGACTTTTGACTAACTTTGAGTGGACTGATGAATGTGAGAACTCCTTCAATGAGCTCAAACGACGATTATGTTCAGCACCAATCTTAACCACACCAGATTGGAATAAGCCTTTCCATGTTTATGTGGATGCATCCAATTATGCTATTGGGTGTGTACTCGCGTAGCCTACCGGTGAAGGTAATATGGATCTTCCAATTGCCTATGCTAGTAGACAGTTGAATGCAGCTGAGCGAAACTATACCACCACCGAACGAGAAGGAATAGGCATGGTATATGCAGTTAAAAAGTTTAGACATTATTTGCTTGCAAATAAGTTTAAATTTTTTACTGATCATCAGGCATTGCTATATCTCGTAAACAAGCCATGCAATACAGGAAGATTAGTAAGATGGTTTCTCTTGCTAATGGAATATGATTTTGAGGTTGTGGTAAGGAAAGGGAAGACTCATTTGAGAGCAGATCACCTTTCTAGGCTCACATCGGGAGAAGCCCCATAAGGAGTGTCAGATGACCTTCCTGATGCTTACTTGTTTAATTTGGAAGTGGTGCCGCAGTGGGCTAAGCCATTAGTGCCAGTATTGACGTACGGGCCTAACCACTCAGTAATAGCCACACAGGATAGAGAGGTAGTAAAAGCCCAAAAGTACCACATCATGGCAGGAAGTATGTACAAGCACACAGATCAAGGGATCTTGGCTTGTTGTGTGGAAGAGGATGAGTATGCGAAGTGGTTGCAATTAGCACATGTAGGTGCATTAGAGCAACACTACTCAAAGCAATGAACCCTACATACACTAAGGAGACTCGGAGTGCACTGGCCTACTATGGAGGCTGACGTCCAAAAGTTGTGCAAGGAATGCCCAATCTGTTGCACTAAACCACCTGTGGAACATGCCACTCTTTATCAAGTGTCCATAGTGCCAGATTGGAGTGAACCACTAGTATCCTTTCTGAGGACGAAAACATTCCCTCCAGACATGACTCTGGCTAGGAAAAGAAGTCTAAAACAAGAAGCCCAGGATTACTCACTCATTGGTGATAATCTATACAAACGTGGTAAAGACGGTTACCTGAGACTATGTGTCCATGAGAGTGAATATCTCAAGATCTTGGACACTGCTCACCAAGGTGTAGCAGGAGGACACTTTGGACCAGATCGGGTGATCAAGGCAATACTATTTGCGGGCTTCTGGTGGCCAACCCTTCACATGGATGCACATACCTATGTGAAACGGTGTGATGTTTGTCAGAGAACTCAGTACCCTATACGCAAGGATGAGATGCCATTGAAACCTATGATGGGTGGAGGTGCATTCTCTAAGTGGGGAATAGACTTTGTAGGCCCTATTAATCCCCCAGCCAAGGGTTCACATGCTGAATATATCATTGTGGCCACGGATTATCTCACAAAGTGGGTAGAGGTAAAAGCCACAACAAAGAACGATGCTCAGACTACTGCTAAGTTCTTATTTGAGAATGTATTCATAAGATATGGGCTACCTATAGAGCTAGTTAGCGATAGAGGCACTCACTTCTTGAATGAAGTTATGGAAAATTTGCTCCAAGAATTCTTGGTAGTGCATAAGAAGTCTGCCCCCTATCACCCTCAAGCAAATGGCCAGGCTGAGAGCACCAACAAGATCTTATGCAATGTACTGACAAAATTAGTGAACAATAAACGCTCTGATTGGGACAAACAGCTACACCATGCTGTTTGGGCATACCGAGTTGCCTACAAGACGGTACTCCAAGCCACCCCCTTTCAGATGGTATTTGGCCAAAATGCAGTGCTACCATTAGACTTCTTGATACCTACATTGAAAGTAGCACAAGAGCATGAATGGACGGGTCATGAACTCTCCTCTAGACTTTTTGACCTTGAATGATTGGGAGAAACAAGACTGAGGGCAGATGCAGGGATATATGCAGCTAAGAAACGACAGAAGGCATATTTTGATGCCCACGTCAAAGATGAAGGTTTGCAGGCAGGCGACCTAGTACTAGTCTACACTTTGAAACAACATGCAAGGAAATTAGAGAAGAGAGGCTATGGACCCATGATTATTAACAGAATCTCAACAAGTGGAGCAGTGCAACTAGCCACATTAGAAGGCGACGTTCTCCCAAGCTACATAAGCGGGTGCAGGGTCAAGTTATATCAGGAACCTCTGACGGAAGAGATGCTAAGTTGACTCAACACTGCTAAGAAACGCAAAGAAGAAGAAAGACGAATTCGAGAAGAAGCTCAAGCAGAAGCATTGGAGCGCATACGGAGAATGAAACTAAGAAGACAAGGTAGAGAGCAACCTAGGCCAGATGCATATGCAGATCAAGAATATCATGTGGCTATGTGTGAAGCTTCAGGTATCAGCGCTCAAAGGATAATTGATCGACGTCCTTTCATAACCATAGAGATAGGACAAAGAAAGGGTGCAAGGACTGTAAGAGCCTTGATTGACTCAGGTGCAGCCACTAGTGCTGTTAAATTGTCTTACTGTCAAGAGTTGAAATTAACTGTCAATCCTATAGAAGCATATCTCATAGGATTGGGAGGTGTGGAAACCCCTTGCATGGGCGAGGTGGATCTTCCCATCTCCATTCAAGACGAAGTAATGATAGTCAAAGTATTAGTGTGTCAAGATGAGGACCTCACTGAGCCTCTTATCTTGGGTCAGGACTGGATCTATGATCATGCAGTCAACCTAAACCTAAGAAGTGGACTTCTTCAGGTATGGGTAAATCATAGCCGAATTACAGTTGAATTGGAAAGGGAGGCACTCAAGGAACTAGGTAAAGCACAAACTCCTGGTCCTTCCAGGGACGCACATGAAGTTGACAATGCTATTCTTGTCCAAAACTGTATGATGCAGAAAGAGGCTTGTCTCAACAACGGAGCCAAGGAGAAGACGGCACTCCCTTCTCTTCCAAAGGCCAGAGAGATGCGGCATCCAAAGGCAGATCAAATACAGAGGAAGCAGAGCACTACCTACACTGGAGGCCAACAACACGTGCGAAGAAGAATATCTCAGCCGGTGAAACAAGTGTGGGTGCTAAAAGGCAAACACCATGGTGCGACCATGCCAAACTCACGGCTGAAACCTCTTATTAGCAATCAACAGCACGATACTAATAAGAAGCCTTTCATAAGTTCTTCTGCGAAAGTAAAGTCTATTTGGGTACCCAAGAAGTCAATGAAGGCTAGCCCACAATCATGGCAAATCTGGGTGCCTAAGGCTTGCTTGCGGGCTCAAATAGCTACACCAAAGCCACACCCAGTACAACATGTTTCACGCACTCGAAACTCTGAGGCCCAGTCTTACACATCACGCACGGACACATATTTTTCCATGCGCAAAAGTAGAATCACTCGTAAATGGGTCCCTAAAAAGACCCATTCTCAAGTAGATACCCCTATCCAACTCTTCAGAGTCTCCACAAAATCAATACCAAAACCCATCCACTGCATTTGGCAACCTAAAACTTGTCATAAACCCCCGGACCCCAGTTGTAAATCCTTGTCCACCTACTAAATACGTCTCTCTCACACTACATCATTCCGTTTAGTTCTTAGGCCTACCCAATACCTAACTACACACACAAGCACCGAGCACTTACTAACCCCCTAATCTCTCCTGAACCTCATGTTAATGTTGTAATGGGGACAAAACAGTTCTATCTTGTCCTTTACAATGTTAACACATATTTCTATATTCTCACAAAATCAAGAGGCAAGAAGTAACATGGCAGATACGGCAGGAACTAGCTCCCAGGTAGGCACCAGCCCCTAAGTCGTGGACATTGAAAGTCTTCTCGTTGAGGAGGAATTGAAGGAACGCCCAGTGGCATTAAGGGCATTACATGCCATACCGGTTCAGAACCCTCCACAAGGGCACACTATGCCAGTCAGTAAAAACTCTCATTGGTTCAGTGATGTGGCAGGACCCCTAGGCGAAGGCACTTATATGTGGGAGGCCGAGATAGAATTCAATGGGCGCTGGGGCAGGTATCACTTTTTCACTAGGGAATTTGAGAGACTGCAAAATAATGAAGGACTGAAACCTATATGGAAGAAGGCAGGACTCTACGAGTACTTCAAATTCCAATTGCCAAAGCCGGATTTTCTAAGATGCTCTTATTTGATTAGCACCCTTACTCCGAGCAAAGACAAAAAGGGATACAGCTCCTTTGTCCTCCCATCTCTCACAAGGGGCAATGAGCTCAAGCGTTGTAGATTAACTATCAACTTGGTAAGGGAAGCTCTAGACATGAAAGGTATGCATATTCCTACGGAGAAAGAGACTATGGTCCCCGACAATATGAAGAACAGGAATCTGACAAAGTTAAAAGACATGGTGGCAATGACGCCTACAATCGCCATTCATTTGCGAATGGTCATGCAACACTTTGCATTTCCCGCCCAAGAGAGTTCACAATGCCACCTAAAAAGATATGGTTTAGTTTATACCTGGCTGATGCTTTTGATTTGACAATCAACATGCCTCACTGGATTATCGACCAAATCCACTTGGCTCATCAAAGGTGGTATAAAAAACAAAAGTCTGTACTGTACGGATGTTGTGCTCTGACCAGGATTGTGTACAGATGTCTCGCGTATGATGTACCAGTGCAAAGGACACTCATTTGGACCAAGGTACAAGAGTTTCAGCGCCGATTATCCTCCGCAGGACCACCATCCAAGAAAATGAGAGGCGCCGTTCAGATGCCCTGCGCACAACCCCGCGGTGCGACATTGACACCAGAGACCACTCCACGACTCCCAAGGCGGGTGCAACCATTCACTATTAGATTACCAAGACACAGCACTGATGGACCAAATCTAGTGTTTCCACATGTACCAACCGACCTAGAGTTCCCTCACGGATTCACTTTAGAAGACCTAACTGATGAGGAGGTAGCCAGAATCATAGAAGTTGTTAACGCGGAAGTCGAGGCAGAGCAAGCTAGTGGACAACAAACTGCTACAGACCAACCCCATCCCAGACAACCAGATGTCATCGATGTGGAGGGTGAAGAAGAAGAAGGACAAGAGGAGGAACATGATGGACAATCCGAGGAAGAAGAGCAGGAATATGATCAGGAAGCTCTGCAGGTACTTGAAGGGACCCCAGCTTATACGAAAGCATTGAAAAAGCTCTATGACACCATGAACAAAGTTCAAGAGCAACATAGACTGTCCCTAGCAGCAGGCAAGGCCCTTATGAATCAGATCCTTGAGGAAGAAGGCGTCGACGAGCAATATCGTGCCACCCTTGACATGATATCTGAGGCATTAGGCATCCCTGAAACGGTGCATACTGCCCTTGCACAAGCACGAAGAACGGAACAAAGATATGGCAGACGCCCCCCTCGAGCAGGAAAGCAGATGAATGTACTAGTATCAGAACCACAAGGCACATCCACAACCACGGGCACCGCACACACTATCCACGATACTGAGGAAACCCATGTATCAAGTGCACCTCCGTCACCCCCGTTGCCACCCCTGCCTCCAACTCCACCACATTCACCTCCCACAACCAGTGTAACCACGACCGTCACCGCCTCAGAGTCCACTACCCATACCGAAGCACAGACCGTCACACAACCCACACACCCTATCTCCACTTCCTTTGTCTATACGGCCACTGAAACAGTAGTTCCAACCGCGGCCACAGAAAATCTCAACCCCCCGATCACACTTTCGGGCAGTTCGTATTCACAATTGCACACACCACTGCACACTTTCACCACTATCACCGCACCCACAATTCCACTATTCACAATCACTCCCACTACTGCATCCACCGTTGATCTTATGGACATCTCCCCCACCTCCGCACCTCTCCCTCCCCCCATGCATCCACCATCTCCCATTCCCCCACCTCCCACTTCACCATTTTCCAGCACCACATCCACACTTCCATTTCCCTTCCCCTTTCCCTTCCCTTCTGCATCCAACCCCCTTCCCGCATCCATCCCTATTAATAATGTATTTAATAATATGTATCAGTGTATGTTGCAACTACAACAGCACTACCAGCATCTTGATAACCAACATACGCGACTCTTTCGAAGTCATGAGGAACTTCAACTACGCTTCATGGATCTCGAAAGGGAAAAGCGGCTACTACAACAACAGCATACCACCTTACAAGAACAACATGAACAGTTAGTAGCCAATCCACCCCAGTCAGATGCAGAGAAAAGACAACATATGGATGAATTGCTACACTCCCAGATAACGGAGAATCTCAAACTTAGACGCAACCTAGCCCTCCTACGGAAACACATGTCTACAGCTCTCAAAGAGAATAAACGGCTACAGAAACAGAATGAAGAGAACTTGGAAGCAGCCATGGAGGGTTCCCCGCAAGAAATCGACCCAGAAAAATTCAAGGCCATTCCCTCAGAAAATATGAAAACTATGTTAGAAACCCATGCCGACCTCCTGGAGGCCCATGCAACGTTAGAACGAGAAAGGGATGATCTACTTAAGCAACTGGCGACTCAGCAAGAGTCACCAAGCAAAGCCACAGCCACAGACGACACATCCGAAGAGGTCACAAAACTCAGGGCAGAACTCGACGAATTACGCAGCAAAGTCATGCAATACGAACGTCAACCCTCTCCCCTTATCGAGCCCGAGCCTGAAGATCTAGTGCCAATCGAGATAGAGGAAACTTTCGAAGACCCGTATGTTCCCATGTCTGCACCAGGGGGCAAGCAAACAGAAGAGGGCATGGACACCATAGAGATAGAGGCTCCTGAATGGATGCAAAGGTTAGAGAAAGTGGCCACAACCCATGATGATAGAGTGGCAGTTCAGATAGCATCTATGTCACACTTGGAAGAAGTAGTCATAAAATCGGATTACTTTAGGAATCTCTCCCATCATAGGTGGATCGGCACATCTGATGATTTGTATGTTCCTTTCTGTGTCCTAATGGCAGATTACAATGCGGAAATCAAGAGTCACACATCAAAAGAACCAACCTCGGCTACAGAGTTCGCACCGGACGACATCCCAGCAAGTGCCAAGCAGGGCAATATTCATCAACCGATGTGGAGGATTCGTCTACTGGAAACCTACCCAGAGATGGTAAGAACATGGAATAACATGCCTTTGTACATCAAATACAACCCATGCTACTGTCCTGTGTTTCGAAGAAGGTCATGGCCGGAATACACAAAAATGGTGCTGACAAACAAAGGATGTGAGAAATGGCTCAATTATGTTTACTTAGCACCACCCAAAGGCCAACCTACCATAGGATACATGATCTCGATGATTCGGCATTGGGGGGTCAGGTTTAAAAATGTACCAGATGTCATGGCTCAAATGTGCCTTAAAATTTTTGAACTCATGTTGGTTACCTTCAAGACTTTCAAAAATGTCAAGGAGCCCCATCTGTTAGCTCTTGGATTTAATGAAGGTAATCAGGACCTCGTCTACGACATGAGTGCAACACCATCTATTAATGTTGTCTATGCATGGCACGCGCGCATCAAGTATCTACCAACCTGCTTCAAACAGACGTTTGAAGAAATGTTCGTCACGGGATTCTGGGAATATCATTCAGAGATATTCATTCCCAAACCATCACATTTATTGCAGTTGTTTGCAGTGGAACAAGCTCTTCATTCAGAAAAGTTACGTATACCACATCCAGAGGTTCCCCGGCCGGTAGATTGGGATGCTTTACTCATGGACTTGGCCAAAGGGTTGCGGATTGCAGAACATCACTTAGCACAAGACGTTGTTGAGTACTACATCCAACGACCCACCCAACAAGGGTCTGTCAGGGACGACAGACGCGAGAGAGGGGGGGGTGTTGGAACTGAAGGACTCACTAGGCAAGGAAGCTTAAGAAGGGAGTCAGAGAGAAGAGAAAGTACAAGCAGACAGAGCAGTCAACGACGATCTGGCAAGTAGGCCAATATTTTTTCAAGATATTTATGCACATAAGAGAGGTGGACACAAGGAGAAGGAGCAAGTAGGGAGCTCCAGGAAATGTATATCAAAATGTTAGAAGAAATCCCTACAACAATAGTGATTTTCATCACTAAAAACCCTTGTAAATACCATTTCACATTTTTGTAGCTCCATTTTGTGCAAGCCAAGGAGTCCTTGAGCTTGAGGAGCTTTAGAAGTATCTACCTGTCAGTTTTCACATTTTTTAGACTTCGGTTGAACCTCCAAATAGGGTAGAGAACCTAATTTTTAACTAGGCTGGACACTATGTCTGGACAAGGCCAAAACCTATTCAAAAACTATAAATAGAGCTAGAGAGCTCATTTTTGGAGGAGGCTTGTAATTGAAATGAACTTGTAAGAGCTTTTTGAAAGTAAATCTAAGAACTCCATTGCTTCTCACTCTTTGTCTTGCCGTTTGTGTGCGTGTGTGTGTGTATGTGTGTGCATGTTTGTGTGCTTCTCACTCACGCACTTGTGCCTCCACTTGCTCGAGGTCTTCATACCATCCTCACGTCTTCCCGGATTGACATTAAAGGAGGTGCTACTCATCACTAAGCTACAACACCCTCCGCCAATAGCTAAGGGCACAAGAAGAACAAAAGAAGGTCACAAATTCTACATCGACTACTGAGGAGGTGAATGCACTAAAAGAACAGGTCACCGAATTGCAAGGTAAATTACTTCAGTATGAAAGACATCCCTCCCCGTTCATAGAACCAGAATAAGAAGAGTTGGTGCCCATAGAAGTAGAAGAGTCATATGAGGAACCTTATGTTCCTATGCCTATGCCGGGTGGCCAAAAAACATATGAAGGATTGGACACACTTGAAGTTGAAGCCCCAGAATGGCTGCAGACACTCGAAAAAATGGCCAATATACATGATGATTGAGTAGTGGTGCAAATTCAATCAATGTCTAAAATTGAGGATGCCATTATAAAATTAGAATACTTTCGACTCATGGCCTATCACCAATGGATAGGCACAAATGATGATCAATATGTGCCCTATTGCGTGCTCCTAGCAGATTATAATGCAAAAATTCAACGACGATGTGGCAAGGCCCCAACTTTCGCCACCCAATTTGGTCCAGACGACATACTTGAGAGTGCTACAAAGACATCCACCTTCCAACCTACTTGGAGGCTTCGTCTTCTAGAAACTTATCCAGAAATGGTTCGTACCTAGAATAATATGCCACTCTTCATCAAACACAATCCATGTTACGTCCTATTACTAAGAAGATGCACATGGCCCGAATTCACCATCACTGTGAAGAATGTCAAAGGTTGTGAGAAATGGATAAACTACGTGTACCTAGCACCATCATGCGGACCAGCCATAGTAGTGTACATGATATCCACCATCCGTCACTGGGGCATTAGACTACAAAACATCCCTGATGTTATGGCACAAATGTGTATGAAGATATTCAAATTGATGCTGGTAACCTTCCGCACCTTCAAGAATATTCAAGATCCTCATTTCTCGAGAGTCGGTTTCAATGCAAGCAATCAAGATTTAGTATATGACATGAGCATAACCCCGTCCATTAATGTGATCTATGCATGGCATGCAAGGATCAAATACCTCCCAGCATGTTACAAACAGACTTTTGAGGATATGTTCGTTACAGGGCTCTTGGAGTACCATTCTAAAATATTCGTCCCCAGACCCTCACATCTCCTCCAACTTTATGTTGTGGAGAGGACTTTACATTCCGATCAATTGTGCCTGCCACATCTAGACATTTCAGGGCCAGACAATTGGGATGCTTTAGTAATAGATTTAGCCAGGGGACTATGACTAGAAGAGCATCATCTGGCTACGGACATCATCGAATACTATGTCAAACTTCCAGCCCACCAAGGGTCTATCAGAGAAGACAGACGTGAGAGAGGAGGGGTGTTGGTAGCAGTCAGGGCACTCAAGGATCTACAAGACAAGGAAGCCAACAAAAGGAGTCAGAGCAAAGAGAAGGAACAAGTAGGCAAGGCAATCAACGCAAATCCGGCAAGTAGGCCAGTCAATTTTTTCAACCTAATCTCTTTTCAACGGTGATTTTCATCACTACATGAACATTGTAAATACCATTTTTGGTAGATTTGACTCCATTTTTTTCATAATGAGGAGTCCTCAAGCTTGAGAAGTATTGGAAGTATTTATGTTTCAATTTTCATAATTTTTAGAGCGCGTTTGAGCCTCCAAAATATCCTAGGAACCTAAGTTTTAACTAGGCCAGACACTAGGTCTGGACAGGACCAAAGCTAGTCAAAAACTATAAAAAGAACTAGAGAGCTCATTTTTTAGGTTAGCTTGTGGTAGATTTGAACTTTGTATGAGAACTCTTTTGTAATGGAAGTTACTCCTTTGTTACTCTCTTTGTTCTTGCCATGTGTGCACGTGTGTGTGTATGTGTGTGCATGTTAGTGTGCTTCTCCATCACCACTTGTGCACATCACTTGCTCGAGGTCTTCATACCATACTCATGTCTTCCTAGATTGACATTAAAGGAGGTGCTACTCACTACTGAGCTACAAGTACTTGCAAAACAATTTCTACTTTTTTGTTTTCTTCTCTTCTCTATCTTCCTTCTTTGATTGTGCAGAATTAGCATATTTCTGCTTACTAGAAGAAGAGCTCCATTTACCTTTGCCCTTCTTACTAGCCAGGAAAGTTTGATCTGCAACATGCATAATGGACCTATTCTGCCTAGACTGATCTTCTTGCAACAGAACATAGACTAACTCCTCAAATGTTAAGGCATTTGGATTGCCTTTCATCATCAAACAAAGAGCAGAAGCAAAACTCTTATATGAATCGGGAAGACTATTCATAACAATCTGCAATCAAGCAAGACTTCATCAGAAAAAATTAATTGTTCCTTCAAATCTTTGATCTTTGTTAGAAAATTATCCATAGAATCACCTTCATTCATATGCTCACTCTCCAACTATTTTCAAAGGTAAGCAACATGAGCCTTATTCCTAGACTAGTACAATGTGGTAAGTGTATCCTAAGCATCCTGAGCTGTTATGGAAGAGTGAATGTGAGGAATAATGTCACGTTTGACAGACAAGGCTATCAATGCATGTGCATGAGCATCTCTGCCATCCCAACAAATTTTCTCTGCAATAGGTGCAATAGGAACCGCAACACGAATAGGAATTTGTAGAATATCACCATCTTTGATGTTATCTACATTAGCTTGAGTACCTCTATTTGCATGTGTAATAGGATGTTTTTCAATACCCTACATAATATTCCACACTCTGTAGCTCAGTGATGAGTAGCACCTCCTTTAATGTCAATCCGGGAAGACGTGAGGATGGTATGAAGACCACGAGCAAGTGGAGGCACAAGTGCGTGAGTGAGAAGCACACAAGCATGCACACATATACACACACAAGCGCACACACGGCAAGACAAAGAGTGAGAAGCAATGGAGTTCTTAGATTACTTTCAAAAAGCTCTTACAAGTTCATTTCAATTACAAGCTAACCTCAAAAATGAGCTCTCTAGCTCTACTTATAGTTTTTGACTAGGTTTTGGCCTTGTCCAGACCTAGTGTCCGGCCTAGTTAAAAATTAGGTTCTCTACCCTATTTGGAGGTTCAAACGAAGTCTAAAAAATGTGAAAACTGACACGTAGATACTTCTAAAGCTCCTCAAGCTCAAGGACTCCTTGGCTTGCACAAAATGGAGCTACAAAAATGTGAAATGGTATTTACAAGGGTTTTTAGTGATGAAAATCACTATTGTTGTAGGGATTTCTTCTAACATTTTGATATACATTTCCTGGAGCTCCCTACTTGCTCCTTCTCCTTGTGTCCACCTCTCTTATGTGCATAAATGTCTTGAAAAAATATTGGCCTACTTGCCAGATCGTCGTTGACTGCTCTGTCTGCTTGTACTTTCTCTTCTCTCTGACTCCCTTCTTAAGCTTCCTTGCCTAGTGAGTCCTTCAGTTCCAACACCCCCCCCCTCTCTCGCGTCTGTCGTCCCTGACAGACCCTTGTTGGGTGGGCCGTTGGATGTAGTACTCAATAACGTCTTGTGCTAAGTGATGTTCTGCAATCCGCAACCCTTTGGCCAAGTCCGTGAGTAAAGCATCCCAATCTACCGGCCCGGGAACCTCTGGATGTGGTATACGTAACTTTTCTGAATGAAGAGCTTGTTCCACTGCAAACAACTGCAATAAATGTGATGGTTTGGGAATGAATATCTCTGAATGATATTCCCAGAATCCCGTGACGAACATGTCTTCAAACATCTGTTTGAAGCAGGCTGGTTGATACTTGATGCGCACGTGCCATGCATATACAACATTAATAGATGGTGTTGCACTCATGTCGTAGACGAGGTCCTGATTACCTTCATTAAATCCAAGAGCTGACAGATGGGGCTCCTTGACATTTTTGAAAGTCCTGAAGGTAACCAACATGAGTTCAAAAATTTTAAGGCACATTTGGGCCATGACATCTGGTACATTTTTAAACCTGACCCCCCAATGCCGAATCGTCGAGATCATGTATCCTATGGTAGGTTGGCCTTTGGGTGGTGCTAAGTAAACATAATTGAGCCATTTCTCACATCCTTTGTTTGTCAGCACCATTTTTGTGTATTCCGGCCATGACCTTCTTCGAAACACAGGACAGTAGCATGGGTTGTATTTGATGTACAAAGGCATGTTATTCCATGTTCTTACCATCTCTGGGTAGGTTTCCAGTAGACGAATCCTCCACATCGGTTGATGAATATTGCCCTGCTTGGCACTTGCTGGGATGTCGTCCGGTGCGAACTGTGTAGCCGAGGTTGGTTCTTTTGATGTGTGACTCTTGATTTCCGCATTGTAATCCGCCATTAGGACACAGAAAGGAACATAAAAATCGTCGGATGTGTCGATCCACCTATGATGGGAGAGATTCCTAAAGTAATCTGATTTTATGACTACTTCTTCCAAGTGTGACATAGATGCTATCTGAACTGCCACTCTATCATCATGGGTTGTGGCCACTTTCTCTAACCTCTGCATCCATTCAGGAGCCTCTATCTCTATGGTGTCCATGCCCTCTTCTGTTTGCTTGCCCCCTGGTGCAGGCATGGGAACATACGGGTCTTCGAAAGTTTCCTCTATCTCGATTGGCACTAGATCTTCAGGCTCGGGCTCGATAAGGGGAGAGGGTTGACATTCGTATTGCATGACTTTGCTGCATAATTCTTCGAGTTCTGCCCTGAGTTTTGTGACCTCTTCGGATGTGTCGTCTGTGGTTGTGGCTTTGCTTGGTGACTCCTGCTGAGTCACTAGTTGCTTAAGTAGATCATCCCTTTCTCGTTCTAACGCTGCATGGGCTTCAAGAGGTCGGCATGGGTTTCTAACACAGTTTTCATATTTTCTGAGGGAATGGCCTTGAATTTTTCTGGGTCGATTTCCTGCGGGGAACCTTCCATGGCTGCTTCCAAGTTCTCTTCATTCTGTTTCTACAGCCGTTTATTCTCTTCGAGAGCTGTAGACATGTGTTTTCGTAGGAGGGCTAGGTTGCGTCTAAGTTTGAGATTCTCCGTTATCTGGGAGTGTAGCAATTCATCCATATGTTGTCTTTCCTCTGCATCGGACTGGGGTGGGTTGGCTACTAACTGTTCGTGTTGTTCCTGTAAGGTGGTATGTTGTTGTTGTAGTAGCCGCTTTTCCCTTTCGAGATCCATGAAGCGTAGTTGAAGTTCCTCATGACTTCAAAAGAGTCGCGTATGTTGGTTATCAAGATGCTGGTAGTGCTGTTGTAGTTGCGACATACACTGATACATATTATTAAATACATTATTAATAGGGATGGATGCGGGAAGGGGGTTGGATGCAGAAGGGAAGGGAAAGGGGAAGGGAAATGGAAGTGTGGATGTGGTGCTGGAAAATGGTGAAGTGGGAGGTGGGGGAATGGGAGATGGTGGATGCATGGGGGGAGGGAGAGGTGCAGAGGTGGGGGAGATGTCCATAAGATCAATGGTGGATGCAGTAGTGGGAGCGATTGTGAATAGTGGAATTGTGGGTGCGGTGATAGTGGTGAAAGTGTACAGTGGTGTGTGCAATTGTGAATATGAACTGCCCGAAAGTGTGATCGGGGGGTTGAGATTTTCTGTGGCCGCGGTTGGAACTACTGTTTCAGTGGCCGTATAGACAAAGGAAGTGGAGATAGGGTGTGTGGGTTGTGTGACGGTCTGTGCTTCGGTATGGGTAGTGGACTCTGAGGCGGTGACGGTCGTGGTTACACTGGTTGTGGGAGGTGAATGTGGTGGAGTTGGAGGCAGGGGTGGCAACGGGGGTGACGGAGGTGCACTTGATACATGGGTTTCCTCAGTATCGTGGACAGTGTGTGCGGTGCCCGTGGTTGTGGATGTGCCTTGTGGTTCTGATACTAGTACATTCATCTGCTTTCCTGCTCGAGGGGGGCATCTGCCATATCTTCGTTTCGTTCTTCGTGCTTGTGCAAGGGTGGTATGCACCGTTTCAAGTACTCCCAAAGCCTCAGATATCATGTCAAGCGTGGCGCGGTATTGCTCGTCTACGCCTTCCTCCTCAAGGATTTGATTCATGAGGGCCTTGCCTGCTCCTAGGGACAGTCTATGTTGCTCTTGCACTCTGTTCATGGTATCATAGAGCTTCTTCAATGCCTTCGTGTAAGCGGGGGCACCTTCAAGTACATGCAGGGCTTCCTGATCATATTCCTGCTCTTCTTCCTCGGATTGTCCATCATGTTCCTCCTCTTGTCCTTCTTCTTCTTCACCCTCCACATCGATGATTTCTGGTTGTCTGGGATGGGGTTGGTCTGTAGCAGTTTGTTGTCCACTAGCTTGTTCTGTCTCGACTTCTGCGTTAACAGCCTCAATGATTCTGGCTACCTCCTCATCAGTTAAGTCTTCTAAAGTGAATCCGTGAGGAAACTCTAGGTCGGTTGGTACGGGTGGGAACACCAGATTAGGTCTGTCAGTGCTGTGCCTTGGTAATCTGATAGTGAAGGGTTGCACCCGCCTTGGAAGTCGTGGAGTGGTCTCTGGAGTCAATGTTGCACCGCGGGGTTGTGCGCAGGGCATCTGAATGGCACCTCTCATTTTCTTGGATGGTGGTCCTGCGGAGGATAATCGGTGCTGAAACTCTTGTACCCTGGTCCAAATGAGTGCCCTTTGCACTGGTACATCATACGCAAGACATCTGTACATAATCCTGGTCAGAGCACAGCATCCGTACAGTACAGACTTTTGTTTTTTATACCACCTTTGATGAGCCAAGTGGATTTGGTCGATAATCCAGTGGGGCATGTTGATTGTCAAATCAAAGGCATCAGCCAAGTATAAACTAAACCATATCTTTTTAGGTGGCATTGTGAACCTCTCCTGGGTGGGAAATGCAAAGTGCTGCATGACCATTCGCAAATGAATAGCGATTGTAGGCGTCATTGCCACCATGTCTTTTAACTTTGTCAGATTCCTGTTCTTCATATTGTCGGGGACCATAGTCTCTTTCTCCGTAGGAATATGCATACCTTTCATGTCTAGAGCTTCCCTTACCAAGTTGATAGTTAATCTGAAACGCTTGAGCTCATTGCCGCTTGTGAGAGATGGGAGGACAAAGGAGCTGTATCCCATTTTGTCTTTGCTCGGAGTAAGGGTGCTAATCAAATAAGAGCATCTTAGAAAATCCAGCTTTGGCAACTGGAATTTGAAGTACTCGTAGAGTCCTGCCTTCTTCCATATAGGTTTCAGTCCTTCATTATTCTGCAGTCTCTCAAATTCCCTAGTGAAAAAGTGATACCTCCCCCAGTGCCCATTGAATTCTATCTCGGCCTCCCACATATAAGTGCCTTCACCTAGGGGTCCTGCCACATCACTGAACCAATGAGAGTTTTTACTGACTGGCATAGTGTGCCCTTGTGGAGGGTTTTGAACCGGTATGGCGTGTAATGCTCTCAATGCTACAGGGCGTTCCTTCAATTCCTCCTCAACGGGAAGACTTTCAATATCCACGACTTGAGGGCTGGTGCCTATCTGGGAGCTAGTTCCTGCCGTATCTGCCATGTTACTTCTTGCCTCCTGATTCTGTGAGAATATAGAAACATGTGTTAACATTGTAAAGGACAAGATAGAACGGTTTTTGTCCCCATTACAACATTAACATGAGGTTCGGGAGAGATTAGTGGGTTAGTAAATGCTCGGTGCTTGTGTGTGTAGTTAGGGATTGGTTAGACCTAGGAGCTAAGTGGAATGATGTGGTGTGAGAGTGACGTAGTTAGTAGGTGGGCATGGATTTACAACTGGGGTCTGGGGGTTTATTACAAGTTTTAGGTTGCCAAATGCAATGGATAGGTTTTGATTTTGACTTTGTGGAGGCTCTAGGGAGTGTGATAGGGTATTTACTTGAAAAATGGGGCTTTTTAGGAACCCATTTACAAGTGATTCCACTTGTGCTCATGGAAGAATACGTGTTAGTGCGTGATGTGTAAGACAGGGCCTCAGATGTTCACGTGAGTGAAACATGTTGTACAGGGTTTGGCCTTGGTGTAGCTATTTGAGCCCGCAAGCAAGCCTTAGGCACCCAGATTTGTCGTGATTGTGGGCTGGCCTTCATTGACTTCTTGGGTACCCAAATAGACTTCACTTTCGCGGAAGAACTTATGAAAGGCTTCTTATTAGTATCGTGCTGTTGATTACTAATAAGAGGTTTTGGTCGTGGTGTTGGCCTGGTCGGAACAGGGTGTTCGCCTTTTCGCCTCCATACTTGTTTCATCGGCTGAAACAATCTGCTTTGCTCCTTTTTTTGGCCTCCAGTACAGGTAGTGTTCTGCTTCTTCTGTATTTGATCTGCCGTTGGCTGCTGCATCCTTCTGACCTTTGGAAAAGAAGGGAGTACCGTCTTATCCTTGACTCCGTTGTTGAGACAATCCTCTTTCTGCATCATACATTTTTGGACAAGAATAGCATTGTCAACTTCATGTGCACCCCTGGAAGGACCAGGAGTTTGTGTTTTACCTAGTTCCTTGAGTGCCTCCTTTTCCAATTCAACTGTAATTCGGCTATGATTTACCCATACCTGAAGAAGTCCGCTTCTTAGGTTTAGGTTGACTGCATGATCATAGATCCAGTCCTGACCCAAGACAAGAGGCTCAGTGAGGTCCTCATCTTGACACACTAATACTTTGACTATCATCACTTCGTCTTGAATGGATAGTAAGACAATTTAACCGCTTCGTCTTGACTAATACTTAATCTCAATTCTTGACAGTAAGACAATTTAACCGCACTAGTGGCTGCACCTGAGTCAATCAAGGCTCTTACAGTCCTTGCACCCTTTCTTTGTCCTATCTCTAAGGTTATAAAAGGACGTCGATCAATTATCCTTTGAGCGCTGATACCTGAAACTTCACACATAGCCACATGATATCCTTGATCTGCATAGGCATCCGTCCTAGGTTGCTCCCTATTCTGTCTTCTCAACTTCATTCTCCGGATGCGTTCCAATGCTTCTGCTTGGGCTTCTTCTCGAATTCGCTTTTCTTCTTCTTTGTGTTTCTTAGCAGTATTGAGTCGACTTAGCATTTCCTCTGTGAGAGGTTCCTGATACAACTTGACCCTGCATCCGCTAATGTAGCTCGGGAGAACGTTGCCTTCTAATGTGGCTAGTTGCACTGCTCCACTTGTTGAGATTCTGTTTATAATCATGGGTCCATAGCCTCTCTTCTCCAGTTTTCTCGCATGTTGCTTCAATGTGTAGACTAAAACTAAGTCGCCTGCCTTCAAACCTTTATCCTTAACGTGGGCATCAAAGTATGCCTTCTGTCGTTTCTTAGCTGCATATATCCCTGCAGCCGCCCTCAGTCTTGTTTCTCCTAATCATTCAAGGTCGAAAAGTCTAGAGGAGAGTTCATGACCCGTCCATTCATGCTCTTGTGCTACTTTCAGTGTAGGTATTAGGAAGTCCAACGGTAGCACTGCATTTTGGCCAAATACCATCTAAAAGGGGGTGGCTTGGAGTACCGTTTTGTAGGCAACTCGGTATGCCCAAACAGCATGGTGTAGTTGTTTGTCCCAATCAGAGCGTTTATTGTCCACTAATTTCGTCAGTACATTGCATAAGATCTTATTGGTGCTCTCAGCCTGGCCATTAGCTTGAGGGTGATAGGGGGCAGACTTCTTATGTACTACCAAAAATTCTTGGAGCAGATTTTCAATAACTTCATTCAAGAAGTGAGTGCCTCTATCGCTAACTAGCTCTATGGGTAGCCCGTATCTAGTGAATACATTCTCAAATAATAACTTAGCAGTAGTCTGAGCATCGTTCTTTGTCGTAGCTTTTACCTCTACCCACTTGGTGAGATAATCCGTGGCCACAATGATATATTCAGCATGTGAACCCTTGGCTGGGGGATTAATAGGACCTACAAAGTCTATTCCCCACTTAGAGAATGCACGTCCACCCATCATAGGTTTCAGTGGCATCTCATCTTTGCATATAGGATACTGAGTTCTTTGACACACATCACACCGTTTCACATAGCTATGTGCATCCATGTGAAGGGTTGGCCACCAAAAGCCCGCAAATAGTATTGACTTGATCACCCGATCTGGTCCAAAGTGTCCCCCTGCTACACCTTGGTGAACAGTATCCAAGATTTTGAGATATTCACTCTCATGGACACAGTCTCAGGTAACCATCTTTACCACGCTTCTATAGATTATCACCAATGAGTGAATAATCATGGGCTTCTTGTTCTAAACTCCTTTGCATAGCCAGAGTCATGTCTGGAGGGAATGTTCTCGTCCTTAAGAAGGATACTAGAGGTTCACTCCAATCTGGCACTATGGACACGTGATAAAGAGTGGCATGTTCCACAGGTGGTTTAGTGCAGCAGATTGGGCATTCCTTGCACAACTTTTGGACATCAGCCTCCATAGTCGGCCAATGCACTCCGAATCTCCTTAGTGTCTGTAAGGTTCGTTGCTTTGAGTAGTGTTGCTCTAATGCACCTACATGTGCTAAATGCAACCATTTAGTGTACTCGTCCTCTTCTACACAACAAGCCAAGATCCCTTGATCTGTGTGCTTGGACATACTTCCTGCCATGATGTGATACTTTTGGGCTTTTACTACCTCTCTATCCTGCGTGTTTATTACTGGGTGGTTAGGTCCGTATGTCAACACTGGTACCAATGGCTTAGCCCACTGCGGCACCACTTCCAAATTAAACAAGTAAGCATCAGGAAGGTCATCTGACACTCCTTGTGGGGCTTCTCCCGATGTGAGCCTAGAAAGGTGATCTGCTTTCAAATGAGTCTTCCCTTTCCTTACCACAACCTCAAAATCATATTCCATTAGCAAGAGAAACCATCTTACTAATCTACCTGTGTTGCATGGCTTGTTTACCAAGTATAGTAGAGCTTGATGATCAGTAAAAAATTTAAACTTATTTGCAAGTAAATAATGTATAAACTTTTTAGGGTTTGTCTAATGTTGGAATGAACACAAAGATCATCAACATAGACTTCTAAATTCTTCCTCAGGAACTCCTTAAATACATGCAACATTAGTCTCTGGAAGGTTGCAGGAGCATTGGTAAGCCCAAATGGCATTACACGAAAGGCAAATATACCCCACTCTGTGGCAAAAGCTGTCTTATGCTGATCTTCTGGAGGTATGGCTACTTGATTGTAGCCCGAAAATCCATCGAGGAAGCTGTACACTTCCTTGCCTGCTACTCTTTCTAAGAGATGCTCTGTGATAGGAAGCGGATAGTTATCTCGAATTGTGGCTGCATTAACCTTCTTCAAGTTAATGCATACACGTAATTGACCATTCTTTTTGGGCACCACAACAATGGGGGATACCCATTCAGTGTGCTCAATTTCATAGATAAATCCAGCTTCAATCAGTCTATCTATCTCCTCTTTGATCTTGGCAGCGTAATTATCATTGTATGTATATGGCTTTTGCTTAGAGGGTTTGGCATTTGAGGTCATGGGGATGGTGTGTGAGCATATGTCAGGGTCCACACCTTTCAAGTCCTTGTAACTCCAAGCGAACACGTCTCTGTATTCTCTTAGCAAGGCTATCAATTCTTGCTCTTCTTCTTCCGTCAGGTCATGTCCTGTGTAAGTGCATCTCTCTTCTCCCTCTTCCATGGCTACCACAATTTTCTTTGTGGTTTCTTTGTTATCATAGGCCTCTCCTGATTGTGCCTCTCGTTTAGGCATTCTGATCATGACTCTCCTGTCATCTATCTCATACTTCTTAAAATTTTCTGGGACCTCAAACAAAGATTCCTCCTCTTCTTGTGTGACTTCTTTCTTCTTCCTTTTCTTTCCTTCTTCCTTAGGAGTTACATGTGTGGCTAGCCTTACGTCTTTTGTAAGCTCTCCGTGCCTCTGGGGTTGAAATTCTACTTCATAGAAGTATTCTTCATCTGATGCAAAAGGTGGGTCCATAATGATTGACTCTAGATCGGAGTCACTTGCATCCTCAAATGCATCGGGGCTAGGTTCGCACTCTTCTAACACTGCCTCTCCCATGATTGGCTCTATGGAGAAGACTGAAATGTCATAGCCATCCTCATCACAGTGGGGTGTCCATTGTTCTTCATTGATGGCTACATCCATTGTTGCTAGATTTCTGCCCAGCCGTGGGGTTCAAATTCTTCGTCAGGAAAGACTACAGGTGCATAGGCTGGGTCTTGAATGGGTCTATGTGTTTCGTTTGCACCTATTTCTCTGGCCTTTTCTCTCTTCTCTTCTTCTACTGCTACTTTGCACATCCATAAGTGAGTGTCTTCATGCATCCATGAGGATCCTGCTCCTATGGAATGCACCGATTCCGTATCATCTTTGGCTCTATGGATGGGGTTCCATTGGATAGGAGGGACATCTCTATGAGAGTAATCCTTGAGATTGACTTTGGTCGTAACACCTAAGTGCTGCAGGTACAAAGAATTGGTTCCCCAATCCTGTACCACTTGCAATTGTCGCATAAAGGGTCGTCCCAAGATCATTTCATAGGCATGGTTCTTGCTAAAATCACATATAGCAAAGGTATGCTCGAACTGGACACCACAGGTGGTGAGAGTTATTCCTTCTAGCAATCCTAAGGGCCTCTCAATATGACCATCGGCCATCTGCAATTTCATTCTCGTTGGCCTGAGTGCTGGCTTGCCCCAACGCTTCCATAGGGAAGTGGTGGCAATTGCAACTCCTGCACCTGAGTCCAAAATTGCCTTGGTGGTGTACTCCTGGTAGGTAATGGGAAGATAGGTGTTCCCTTCTTCACCTTCACACATATCTCCTATCTTATCCAAGGGTATCTCTGGCACTGTCCTATGTGATCCTACCTGGGAATGAGGTTTCACTATCGCTGGTACTTGTTTGGCGACATGTTTCCATAATTCAGGTCTAACCTTGAGTAGCTCTTCTAACTTGAGATTGCACTGCACTTTAGTGTTTTTCACTACCTCTGTGTTCCTAGGTAAGACTGAGTCCTCATTTCGTACCATGACTGTGGGTGCTCTCATACAAGTAGACTTAGCTTCCCATGGGCGTGTGAAGTGGGGTAATTCTTGTAGAGAGTTAGACTCAAAGTCTAGTCTTTCCTGAGAGTGGGTGCTCTCCTGCTCCTCATAAATGGATGGGATGTCTTGTGGGAATTGGTCGCGTGCATCATCCACAAGTTCAATAGGAGGAGGGACTTCACTCTCTTTAGCCCATTTGTCTTCTTGAATCTCACGTAGGAATTCTGGTGTGAACCGATTCATAGAAGATGATGTGTCTGGCTCCGTAGAGTTAGGCACATAGGCATCAGGCACATAGGCTTCCTGAGCAGGAATGCTTACTCTTTCACCTGCCTTGTCCTTGTGTTGAGAGGCGGGTTCCTTTTCTGATTGTGCAATCAGCTTCTCTATTCTTTCTAACAGTCCATCAAAGTGCAACTGTGTCTTCGCTGAACTAGAGATGTTGAATAGGTGACTGGCTTCAAACATGGTCTGAGCCAATTCCACCATCTTAGCACAAATTTTGGTTCGTTCTAGCTCTAGTTCTGCTCTTGGGTAACACTTTTCATGATCAGTTACATTTGGCCCTTCTTGGATTCTGGCCTGATATGCTTAAAGCATCATATTAAGGTCTTCGGGAGTGGGATCTGCTAGCACTGATCCTACTCTAGGGGGTGGTGGAAGTAGGTGAGGTGGGTTGGAAGGTGGCGGGTCAAATGGAGTTGGGAATGGTGGAGGTGGGGTAGTGTGAGAGGGAGTTTGAGATGTGAGTTCAGTTATCCTGGCCTTTGTTTCTCTGAGGCTTTCCTCGAGTTCACTCATCTTTTTTGCCCATTGTCTTTTCATTCTTTCACGACTATCCTTCCAAGCTCTAGTCCTTTTCTTTGTCATGCTCTCTGTTTCACTAACATCTAGGCTCTTTTCCTGGCCTACCCCTTGATTTTGCTGCAATGCTTGAGCTCTAGTGATCACTTGCACTGGTGTAGTGGACATCACACTTCCTGTGGAGTCTACAACTAACCCAATAACATTAATGGGAATTATTTTTGGCATATTGCTGGGATTCTTTGGACAATCTCGTAAGAGATGCTCCT
This sequence comes from Ceratopteris richardii, assembly GCA_020310875.1. Taxonomy (NCBI): domain Eukaryota; kingdom Viridiplantae; phylum Streptophyta; class Polypodiopsida; order Polypodiales; family Pteridaceae; genus Ceratopteris; species Ceratopteris richardii. Next base: position 1,411,126 of record CM035423.1, on the reverse strand, counting down.
TTCCACATTCCTGGCAATAGCCCTGGATCGTCACTGATTAGGGTTGTGGAGGTGGAGGCAAGGGACAATCACGAATGAGATGATCTCCCTGACATCTGTAGCATGGTCCTTTAGGGAATGGGGGTCTTACTTGCCTAGGTTGAGGCCTAGGGTTGGGGTTTGCATACATGACGTTTGTGTAATCTGACTCCCAACTAAGTTCATTTGGCTCTTCACTATAGTAAGACTCACCATGTTCAGGAGACTGCATGTAGTAGGCCTGGGGGCTATCAACATGTGTAGAATCAAAGCTATGGTCACTCGGGTCACTTTCAGAAAGCAATGGTGTTACAGGGACTATAGCTCTATTCAGGTTCTCTTCTACAGCTGCATATTTTACTGGGATCACATTAGTAGGAGCAGGTGGTTGCTGTGCTAGCACTGGCTGGGGTCTCAGTTGGTTTTGGTAGGGTTGGTAGGTTTGTTGAGGTCTCACATACTGCTGAGGTGGGTACTGGTTCTGGTATCTTCCTTGTTGAGGGTATGGTTGTGGGTACGTCTGTCTAACGGTTTGCTTATTGTAGGGACAATCTTGCGCGGTGTGATTGGTGTACCTTCGTTCTATGGTGCAGTATTGGCTACTAGGATTAACTTGGGGTTGAGCCATAATGGGATAGACATTCGCCATATGGTCGCCTCCACAAGTATAGCATCTTTTCACAGGGGCAAACCTTGGGATTTGTTTGCTAGAGACACCTAGTTTCTGAGCTACTTTCTCTGCTAATTCCTCAATTGATGTGGATTGCGAGGAAGAGAGGCTAGAGGCACTATCTAAGTCCTTGTAGATTTTGGAAAGCTCTAGTTCCTCCCCTAGGTTATCCTCGATGTCAATGCACATGCGTACACACTCTTCTATAGTCCTAGGGTCCTTCAGATACACATATGACCTCAATTTGGTACTTAGCAATCCATCCAAGAATAAAGCCACTTGCTTAGCTGGTGTGGGTAGCTCAGGGACAGGGCATCTCTCCAAGTATTGCCTAAATCTTCTTCCAGCAAGTCTCACGGTCTCTTGAGGGGTTTGCTTGAAGCTGTGAATCAGCGAGGAAGTGTTATGTCTTATGCGACTTTTAGAGAATTTGATAATGAATGCCTCTAGAAGTTGGTCTATGCTCCTGAACTGCCTCTCGTTTAGTGGCTGAAACCATGTCAGGGCGGTGTTCCTAAGGGTTAGACCAAAGGCATTGTACTGCGTGAATAAATCCTCCACTTGCTCAGCTCTCAAGACTTGCCTAAACTCAGCCACATGATCGTATGGATCTCCATTGCCATCGAAGTAGTTCTTCATGGACTTAACTAGCTGAGTCGGTCTCAAAGTCCTTGTGTGCTCTCTAGGTCGTGGTAGAGGGAACGCATCCGCATTTCTTTGATTACTGTGAGCTCTATGTATCTCAGGTTCCACCCTATTTGTCTCCACTCTCGTTCTTTCTCTGCCCCCTGGGTTGACAAAGCTTACTTCTGGCCTATCTCTACTTCTGTCTCTTTGAATTCCATGAGCTTGGGATGTTCCAGCTCCAGGGTGACCATAGGACACATTCGATCTTGGTTGGGGGAAAACGAATTCACCCTTCCAAGTGTAAGCATGTCTATCATGTTCTGTAACCACAAAGATCCTCTCTGAAACGTGATCTAAGTAGGTCACGCTGCCTGGGCTATCAGGATCCTTAAACTCATAGATCATGATTGTTCCTATATCAGTTGGCTGATCAGATTTATACCTCCAAAAGGCTTCGTCAGTTTCTCAGTTCAGAAGCAGATCTATGCTCTTATTATCTTGGGGAATCCACTCTGGTGTGATAATCCTAGTGAGAACAGATTTGCCTCGGGGGTCCTCGGTTCTTCACCCCTGTTTCCTTGCTCTAGGTCACCTAAGTCCGTTCCTGGGATCTCATTCCCAAATTCATCAGTCCTATCTGGATGACTGGTGACTACATATATTGTCCCTTCCTTGTCTAAGTAGGCTCCGTTTTCGAACTTGACAGCTGGGTGCTCTAGTCCAATAGATTGGTCAAGGTTTTTAATCTGGACCACGGATCTTCCTAGACCGTCCTCATAGATGCTAGCACCTAATCGGTTGGTCCTAAGGTATTCCAGCTGCGTCTTGTACGGGCCTTCTACCTTGTGCAAGTATGGCACTCCTGAACTTCCCGTAGGTCTGTCCATGCCTTGAGACATCTCTGATTCACTAGTCTCAGAGCTAGGGTAGTATGAGTGGTGGCTCAACTGCTGGGCCCAAGACCTAGCAGTGTGGTTGACACTAGCCTCTGAAGACCTAAGACTTTGTTTATCTCTCCCTAGATGTCGCCCTGACCTAAGGTTCATAAGCCTAATTGAATAGCCCAATTTTGCCCAAGTACAACCTCGTTGCTGAGTTCTTTTGTATCAGTCACTTGATTCTTTTTTTGGTGGATTACCGCGTTTATAATCTTGTCTGATATCACGTCGTCAGGTATACTTGAGTGTATTTTTGCACTGTACGTTGATCGTTCCTCGTTAGATTCTTTCCTTTAAGGTTATCGCATCAGGAAGAGATTATGTTTAATCTTGAACTTGAGTGCATAGGTAGTCTTCAACTTGATTGATGCCTATCGCCGTCCTGGCCTACTCCTATCACTAGTCGTTCTTAGCCTAAGCTAGGAATTGACAAAGGGAGTTGAGAATATTCCGACCTTTCTTGTTGATCCCTTGCTTTATGATGCTCAAGAACCCGAGTCTCAAGCTTGCAAAGAAACCCTTGCTTTGTATGCTCTCAATTGCTCTCAATGGACCTGTAAAAGTCCCAAAATTAGCTCAAGACTTAAATTCAAATGACAGACAGGTCACTTTCATGCATGTAATTCACAGGCCAAATCCCCTTTGCCTTTATGGAAGACAATCCCAAGGACCCTTCAGCTTTCCTGCCCCGGGGGATGGTCAACTTCAAAATACCCTATCTAATTATCCTGATATTAATTTTCAGATAACCAGTGGAAGTTTTGGTTGTACTCCCCACGAGCTTTCCAACAAAACAAGAATCACAGCAAACGGATTTCGTATGAGAAAGTTATGCCAGTTCAGGGTTTTGGTGCTAAAACAGGGTTCAACAGGCTAACAGGTCACAGGATTTTTCTCAAAAATACATGTGTAGGGACCTCACAAATCACTAATTGCTAGACCAATATGCCCAAAAACTATCCCCAAGGCTTAGAATAAAAACCCTAATTTTTTTGGCCGAAAAGCCTGTCAATCGCGATCGACAGGTCTGTCAATCGCGATTGACAGAGGTGTCCGTCGGGGCCTGTCGGTCGCGATCGACACGTCAGTCGCGATTGACAGTGTCAATCGCGATCGACAGAGTCGGTCGTGAGTTCTGTCAATCACGATTGATGGTGTCAATTGCGATCGACACTTTTTCCGGGTTTTTCGTCGTGATTTCAGTCAATCGGGGATGTGTCCGTCGCGATGGACACGTGGCTACGCGTAAAAGTCAATCAATCATGGAAATTCTGTCGGTCGCGATCAGTGGTGTCAATCGCGATTGACAGGGTTTGTCGGTCGCGATTGAAAGGGTCTGTCGGTCACGATTGACAGGGTCCTACGTGGCAGTCAGTCGGTCGTGGGGTCTGTCGGTCGCGATCAACAGGTCTGTTGGTCGCGATTGACAGGGTCTGTCGGTCGTGGCTGTCAATCGCGATCGATGGTGTTGGTCGCGATTGATAGAGAAACACGGAATTTTCCAACTGTTTTTAGTGATTTAGAATGTGCTCATCATGCTTGTGCTTGTGGTGAACTTTGTTTTACCAAATGATCGAATTTTCTGTCGATGGCGATCGACAGAGGTCGGCGACACAGAGACAGGACCGCACGTTTCCGTACCTGCGCAGAGTGCTGGGGATGATGATACAGCAAGAACCTGCAAAAATGCTCTAGAACATGCAAAACCAACACACGCAATATAGCTCTCTCGCTCTCTCTCACAAGTGGAATGAGGGAAATGAGGTGGGGAAGGTGATATGATCAAAAACTGAAAATTTCCGCGATGATGGAGATGGAGGTGGGAGATGGTGATGATGATGATGGTGATGAGGTAAGAAGGAGAAAAATAAGAAAAGTGAAGAATTTACCTACACGCCAACGTCTCACATCTACGTCTTACCATCACACGCTCGTCCTCAAAGCTCGATCCCCGGCAACGGCGCCAAAATTTGGTGTAGCTCAGTGATGAGTAGCACCTCCTTTAATGTCAATCCGGGAAGACGTGAGGATGGTATGAAGACCACGAGCAAGTGGAGGCACAAGTGCGTGAGTGAGAAGCACACAAGCATGCACACACATACACACACAAGCGCACACACGGCAAGACAAAGAGTGAGAAGCAATGGAGTTCTTAGATTACTTTCAAAAATCTCTTACAAGTTCATTTCAATTACAAGCTAACCTCAAAAATGAGCTCTCTAGCTCTATTTATAGTTTTTGACTAGGTTTTGGCCTTGTCCAGACCTAGTGTCCGGCCTAGTTAAAAATTAGGTTCTCTACCCTATTTGGAGGTTCAAACGAAGTCTAAAAAATGTGAAAACTGACAGGTAGATACTTCTAAAGCTCCTCAAGCTCAATGACTCCTTGGCTTGCACAAAATGGAGCTACAAAAATGTGAAATGGTATTTACAAGGGTTTTTAGTGATGAAAATCACTATTGTTGTAGGGATTTCTTCTAACATTTTGATATACATTTCCTGGAGCTCCCTACTTGCTCCTTCTCCTTGTGTCCACCTCTCTTATGTGCATAAATGTCTTGAAAAAATATTGGCCTACTTGCCAGATCGTCGTTGACTGCTCTGTCTGCTTGTACTTTCTCTTCTCTCTGACTCCCTTCTTAAGCTTCCTTGCCTAGTGAGTCCTTCAGTTCCAACACACTCCTTTTGCGACCAGTACATGACGCATCATATAAGCCCACAATGGGTAATTCGTACCATCCAACTTATCCTCAATAGCCAACATACAAAATACATCACTGCTTTCAGCCATGGCCACTGACTAAAATACCTTGATGCAAAAAAATGATTGTATCTGAAAATGTTGAACAAAACTACCCTATCAAGTTTTGTTAAACCTGTAGCAGACTTCAAGACATTTATACTAGCAAACCAAAACCTGTATATATCTTTGGCACAAAAAGACAAAATAGCCTGCAAAGCACTGTGATAGTGTCTTTGGAGGCTAAAACGAGCTTAGATCATGATTTTGGCACCACATAGCAAAGTTGTTTTGATCTCCTAATCACCCTAAGTATGCTCACCAAATTTCGTGCGATTCTGAGACTGTGATAAGAGGGGTGTCGATGATGCCCTAGATGAAGCTGCGACCTACTCTCATACCAATTGTTGGAGTTCGAGGTCTGCAAAAGCACACAAATAGCATAAGGAAGAAGAAGAAGCTTGGAGCACAACAGACAATACTGAATGTATTACCACTAGAATGTATAAACATAAGTACCCTATTAGGGTAGTAGGTGTATATTCAAGCTGGGTGCTAAAGAGGGGAAAAAGTCCCTCGGTGGTCCTAGTGTGTTCACACACATCACTACCTAAATATATCAACATTTCCAACTATGTTGTTTAGAATGATCATCTGAGTGACTCTTATACCCATCAACATATTCCCTAGATGGTACTAATGATCTCCCTAATTTTTCCTCTACTAGTGTATACTTTATTGAAACCACATTAGTTGTTATGGGTGGTTGTTTTCCTAGGACATGTCTAGGTTGTTCCAAGAAATATCTCTCTCTCAATTGGGTTGGTTGATTTTGATACACCCTTTCTCCCACAGGTTGTTTGTTTTAAAAACACTCATCCCTTGTATGACTAGTCCATTTTTTTCTAATGTACAATATTTGATAGTTCTCCTATATTTAAAATATGGTGGTTTTTGATAATTGCATATATGAGTGGGATGGTTTTCGCCACACACAAAACATTTTTTATGTTGTGCCATTCTTGGGTTGATTCTATTTACTTTGGTTGTAGCTCCCAAAGCTTTTTCTATGGCTTGATCCAATTCCTCTATAGGTGGTATTTTGAGTTCACCACTTCCTTGTTGATAAAAAATTAGAAGATCATTCCCCCTATTGTCTTTTAGGTCAATGGTTTCTCTGATACAAGAATCTATATCTCGACATCTTCTATAGTATACCATGTTCCTCAACTGTGCATTAATCAATCCTTCTATGAACAAAGATACTCTTTTAGGCATTGATGGCTTTTCTTTTTGAGGGGACCTATCTAGATATTTGTTTGAATCTTCTGGCTATTACCCTAACAATTTCATCATGTTTTTGCCTAAATATATGAATCAATGTAGATGTACTATGTTTAGTTCCGATTTTGGAGAATTCCCCTATGAATTCTTCTAAAAACTTTTCTATGTCTACAAACATTTCCTTCCTTAATGGTAGGAAGCATGTCAAGGCAACTCCTGAAAAAGTCAGAGACAACAATGATCAGAAGCACATCATTTTCACGCTTAACATATAAGGTGCTCTCAGCTGGATTGTTCTCAAAACCATGTGCAATCAAGTAGCCATTACATTTTCATACCAAGCATGTGTTGCTTTCTTCAAACCATATAATGCCTTTTTCAAGTTGCACAATTTGTTTTCATGCCCTTCCTGCACAAAACCATGTGGCTGAAAAACATACACTTTTACATGTAATTCACCATTCAAAAATATAGTTTTAGTGTCCAACTAATGTACATTCTGACCATGATGAGTTGCAAGTGCATAGATGCAATGAATAGTAGTCATCCGATATGTGGGAGCAAAGCTCTCATCAAAATCAATGTCTCTTTCTTGAGCATAGCCTCTTGTAAGAAGCCTAGCCTTATACCTGTCAACTGCTCCATCAAACTTATGTTTTAGCTTGTATATACCCAGTTAGTGTCAATGGCCTTCTTGCTAGGAGGCAATCACATAAAGATGAGGTTCCATTCTTCATAATAGCATCATATTCTGATTGCATAATAACCATCCAATTTTTTGAATTTTATGTGTCATCAAATGAAACAATTTTGTTCTCATCACAAAAACTATAGTGCATAGCAATCTGATGCAAAAGAAGCACTATGAGAGATTGAACAAGTATGATATGATGGAGGTGCATATAATTTGCTATCTCACAAAGTTTGCACCATCTATTTTGGCATAGTTTTTGCTTCCTCTATATCAGTCCTCTCATAAAGAAGTGCATCATGTAAATCTACATCAGAAATGGAATGATCTACATCATCACATGAAACCTCTAAAGGTTGAAAAATCACCTCATTTGGACCAGCACTAGACTGTCCGCCTACAAAAAGAGGCAACAAAGTGTCATACACATCTTTGGAGCTGATTGATGTCTCCTTAGTACATGAAAGTAATGGTTGAATTGCATCTTTGGCAAAAACAACATCATGGCTAACCAAAATGTGTTTAGTTTGTGGATGATACAGATAATAGCCTTTGCTTTTATAACTATACCCAACAAAAATACCTTTCACTACTTCATCATCCAATTTCTAGTGTTGTTGTTCAAACACTAATGGATATACTAGACAACCAAAGACACGCATATGAACAACAGATGGCTGGTGAGCATGCCAAGCCTCATATGGAGTGATAGACTAGAATGCTTTAGTTGGACACCTGTTAAGTACATATGTTGCACACATAATAGCCTCAAGCTAGAAACTATGTGATAAAGCTCTACTCTTGACCATACACCTCACCATCTTCATCAATGACCTATTCTTCCTTTTTGCAAATCCATTCTCTTGAGGTGTATATGGAACTGTACACTAATGGCTTATCCCATGTTCAGCTAGAAATGCATTATAATCAAGAGACATATATCCCGCCCAATTAGAACGGAGGGTGCCCATTCTACATCTTGATAGATTTTTAGCCAAAACTAGAAATTGTTTGAAGCACATAAACATTTCAGTCTTTGATTTCAATGGATATACCCATGCATGCCTAGAAAAAGCATCAATGAAAGTCACGAAATATAGGTAGTTCCCAAAAGAAGGTGTGTCCATAGGACCACAAACATCATTGTGAACAAGCTGCAAAGTTTTAGTAGCTCATACTAAACCATCTTTTGGGAAGAAGGAATGCTGCATTTTGCCCAAAATAGAGCCTTCATAGACATGTTTACTAGATACCTCAAGTTTGGGCAAAGAAGACACCATTTCAAATTTCTATGGGCGTAGCAAACTAGCAAAATCAGATGACCAAAGCATGCATCCCAAAGCTTTGCATCTCACATAGCCTGAGAATCTTGAACTACACACCAAAAGCAATAATGACATCACCATTTGATAGATCATGAACTGTAAATCTATCATCAACAAATTTCACAACCAAGCCGATCTTGGCTAATGCTGAAACTAATAACATATTACCTTTGCCCTCCTGACTAGCTAGGAAAGCTTGATCTGTAACATGCATAATGGACCTATTCTGCTAGACTAATCTTCTTGCAATAGAATAGAGAATAACTCCTCAAAGTTTAAGGCATTTGGACTGCCTTTGGTCATCAATCGAAGACTAGAAGCAAAACTCTTATATGAATATAGACCATTCATAACAGTTTGCACAAATGAACTGTTTGGCAAGAATTCATCAACAAAAATCAACTGCTCCTTCAAATCTTTGATCTTTTTCAAAACATTGTTCATGGAATCTCCTTTATTCATGTGGTCGCTCTCCAAATATTTTTTGAGGTAAGCAACACAAGCCTCATTCGTTGCTTGGCACAAGGTGATAAGTGTATCCCCAGCATCCTTTGCTATTTTGTAGAAGCAAATGTGAGGAATAATGGCACGTTTGATAGACAAGCTTGTCAATGCATGTGCATGAGAATCTCTACCATCCCAACAAAGTTTCTCTACAATGGATGCAACACAAACCGCCGCATGAAAATGAACCTAAAGATCACCATCTTCAATGCAATTTGCATCACCTTCAATAATTGTATTTGTAGTTGTAGTAAGACGTTTTTCAACACCATGCATAATATTCCACAATCCTTTTGCAACCAATACATGACACATGATATATGCCCATAATGGCTAATTGATACCATCCAACTTATCCTCATTAGCCAACATACGGGATACATTGTTGAGATATCAAGCTCAATATGTGATGATCTAGGATCACACATATCAGTTTTTCATTTCTCTGACATGTATAATGGTTACGCCAGTATATGTCAGGGATACTTCATTGATATTTATTAGATTTATCTATCAACAGTGATGGCACATTTGTTTCTTGCCAGCTCACTCATCCGTGGACATTAGGATCTTCCTTATGTACTATTCTTTATATATTGCACTTGTTGTATTATTGTTTTTACGCCATTCTTGTACATTCCTTTTATGTAATAGAAGAAGAAGAAGAAGATCATTCTTCCTTGCCTTAATCTATGTGTGTGCTCCACTTTGAGTGTGAGAGTGTGAGTGTGAGCTCTCTTCTTTATCTCCTTCCTCGTGACATGGTATCAGAGCCAGTGTGGCTGTAGAGAGCTCATGGAGAAGGCCGATGGTGAAGACTATGAAAGAAGGCATGGAGCGTGATTCACCAATGACCTCAAATTCAGGATGAACAACTTCCATGCTTGGAGATTCAAGATGATGACTTTCTTAATGGGAAAAGGCTACTTGAAGTACATCGAAGGAGAGATCGAAAATGCTCCACAGTTACCAGAGAGGAATCGAACTGCATACTAGTTAAGAGTGTATGAAGAATGGAATCAAGGAGCATGAAAGGTAATGTATTGGCTATTTGTTAGCATACATAATAGCATGATTGGGCACATACAGGATGCCAAGACTCCAAAACAGGCATGGAACAGTTTGGTCACATTGTATGAGACCAATACAAAGGCACAAAAATTGCAATTCAAGAACAAGCTGCATACAAATGAGAAGAAGGGCATGTCGGTAAGTGACTACACCCTGAAAATCAAAATCATATGTGAGTCACTTGCATCTATTGGCATAAATGTAGATGATGATGATGATAAGGTGGAAGTGTGCCTTTGTTGTTTAGGAGCTACATATAAGCAGTTTAGAACTTTTATACAGACCAAGGACAATATTTTGAATTTTGCTGATCTGGTATCTATGCTGATTATTGAAGAAAAGAATCTTGGTGAGGATTCAAACTACCAAGGAAAACCCAATTCTAAGCAGATATTCTACTCTAGAAGAGGAAGAGGAAGAGGCAGAGGCTTCGAAAGTGGAAGAGGACACAATAACCAAGACCAAGGACAACAACAGAATCATGCAGGAGGTAGAGGATAGTTTCGAGGCAGGGAGAGCCAAAGAGGTCGCATAAATTTCCAAAGAAATGATTCAGGTAATGACAATAAAGGATGTTGGAATTATGGTAAACCTGGACACTTTGAATGTGATTGCAGGTTGAAGAATCAAAATAATAGAAGGCAACAAAATAACTATGCATCCACAAGTGCAGACGATTCTGATAAGTTGTTCATGGTTCAACATCATATGATGAATACAATGTCTGTTGATGTTTCAAAATCAAATGGTAATGTCTGGTATGTTGATTCAGATGCTTCAAATCACATGACCTATTGGAACAAAGCAATCACAAATTGATAATTACAAAGAGCTTGAAGCAAGTCAATGATCAGATTGAACTTCAAGAAGTCATTTGAGAAAGTGAAGAGATCTCAAAAGTGAAGCTTGTATACATATATACATTACAGATGGAAATTCTTGTACTATGAGTATAGATGATCCTTAGGATGGTAAGGAGTAATGTAATAGACATGAGATAAGTCCAGAATCATATGTATATAAGTCAATAATGTAAAGAAATAAGTATTAGAGTCATTAGAAGCCAAGTGTCAATGAGTTAGATGTGTAGAGAGTCATCTTCAGAAATTAGCGACGAGTCTTTCTCTGGTTTCTCTTAGCTTGTTCATGTGGATTAGGAAATCTTTTGTATACATCTAATCTAAAAGCTAATGAATCTATATTCAAAGTTTCATGGCCTAATTCCTTTCATGCAATGAGTATGATTAATAGGAACATCTATATGTAAAGTCTGCAAGTAGATCTCTTAGGGTCGCACATTTTTTCGTGTCAATGTTTTGCTTGGACCTCAGTGTACAGTGTAAAGTTTTGATGACTGACCATTCAAAATCTAAGTTAGAAGGCAAGGAAGCTATGGCTAAAAGCATTTAGCAAAACGGGATCTGTGCTGCGAGAAATCAACCTTAGAAGTTAGCTATGTCAAAGTCACTTGTTCAGGAAGAGAGTTTCTGACATATTTTTTATCTTAAGGATCAAATTAAAGTTCTAATGATTATTTTGAAGGACTAATGGTTGATATGATTGTGCAAAGGTAGCATGGAGACATGTACATCATTAGTTTGAAGAAATCTGAAGATATGTGGAGGTAACGAAGTCAATCTTTGAAGCAGACTTCTTGAAGAACAAAGATTCTCACTCAGAGAAGTGATAGTTCAAGAATTGGTAAATGAAGGTAATATTTGTATAAATTTTGATCCATAAATGATAAAGAGGTGTTCTTAAATTAGTATAGATCAAACCTTTGTTTCCATCAGTGGTATCAGAGAAGAAGGTGCAATACAAGTGAAGTAAAGGCATTGAAAGTCCCAACTATTGAAGATATTGAAGTTTCTTCTAATCGAAGGTGGACAAGGTTAAATTCTTGAAGACAATCTGAAGAAGTACAAAGCACGAATTCAAAGGATCAAGAAGGATTAAAGATTCATATCAAAGGTACACTATATCATCATAAATCTTAGTAATTGCAAACATAGAAGATCAAAGATGGGAGAAAGCTTGCAGATTGATAAGCTAGATAGGAGAACTATCCAGCTTGGTCCTCATTGGAGGCACACCTCATGAGCAAAGATTTAATGGCATTCATTACAAGAGAAGAAGAAAAGTCTGAGTTTGAAGATCCTAGTGTTCCAACTAGGGAAGAACTTGCAGATTTGAAGAATTGGATGAGAAAGCTAGGAGCATCATTTACATGGCTGTAAATGATTATCTTCTACCTCACATTAGAGGATTAGAAAGTGCAACAGATGTGTGGAATGCTTTCGAAGAGCATTTCCAAAACATAACCAATTCAAGGAAGTCCTCATTATGGGTAGAGTTTACAACTTCAAGAAGAAGAGTTCACAATCCATTTCTGATTATGTGGCAAGAATGAAGGATATTGCGGATAGCTTGGGAGCAGTAGATGAAGCCATTGAAGAGGATAAGTTGGTAAGGCAAATAATTACAGGTCTGAGAGGAGATGAGAAGTGGAAGCCTTTCATATTGTCCATAGAATTGTCATTAGATCATTTTACTCCTGATCTTAATCAATTACTATACACATGCTAACTTTTGAGCAGGACATTAAGGGAGATAATGATAGGAGTGCAAGTCAAGCTATGTACTCCAAGGAAAAGAAAAAGAATGGCAAAGGGAGCCAGTCAATTGATGATGAAGGAACTTCAAGTCAAGCTAATTTCACAAAAGGAAAGATGAACTTCGGAGGTAAAGGAAGAGGAGGTAAGAACAAAGACAATACTAAAGCTTGTTGGATTTGTGGCAGAACAAATCATTTGGCAAATGATTGTTGGTATAACAATCAAAATGGTGGAAGTAATAACCAGAGCTTCAATCAAAGAGGTAGAGGAGGCAGAAATCAAAGACGAAACTTCAAAGGAAGAGGTGGTAGGACATCATATGCTAGAGGAGGTGGAAGAAGTTTTCAATCTCTATCCTACAACAACAATTATTATAATTATGCATCATATCAGAAGGATGACATGACTCTCATCTTGAATGCAACACATGAAGCAGTAGGAGAAGATCAAAGGGTGTTCTATATTGACTCAGGATGTAGCAATCATCTGAGTGGCAATATATCATTGATGACTGATATGGAAGCAAAGGTGAATGGACATACAGTTCAAACAAGAGATAACACCAAGCATAAAGTGGAAAGCATTGGATCAATGAAGACAAAGAGTGGAAGCACACTCTTAAGCAAGGTGCTTTATGTTCCTATTATTCCTAAAAAATTGATAAGTGTAGGACAAATTGTGGAGAAGGGATATGAAGTCAGATTCACAAATGATGGTGTTTATGTGCAAGATCCAAATCAGGGATATAGAAATATCATTGCAGGTAAAAAGGAAGGAAGGTTGTTTACTCTCAAGGTCCAAGGTAATGTGGGACATGCATTATTTACTTATGGAAGTCAAAAGATGTCTGAGTTAGACCTATGGCATAAAAGGCTAGGTCATTTCAATGAGAGATCTATAAAGGAAATGTCAAAGAATGATGTGGTGCTTGGATTGCCAAATGTTGAAGGTCAACACATGGTGTAAAGTGTGAAGCTTGTCAACTAGGTAAAGCACACAAAAGTTCACACAATAAATCAGGGTACAAGTATTCAAATATACTTGAGTTGGATCATACAGATGTGTGGGATCCTTCAAGGGACTATAGCATAAATGGATCCAGATATTATGTGTTGTTTGTTGATGATGCAACCAGATGGATTACTTTATATGTAATCAAAGACAAATCAGAAGTGTTCAAGACATTCAAGCATTATCATGCTTATGTAGAAAGGATTACAGGACAAAAGCTCAAGAGGTTGAGATCAGATGGAGGGGGAGAGTATTTTTCTAAAGAGTTTGATGATTATTTGTGGAATACATGTATAAAAAGAGAAGTAACTTGCAGGTACTCCCCTCAACAAAATGGAGTTGCAGAAAGAAGAAGTAGAACTCTTGTAGAGTTTGCAAGAGCAATGATGAAAGAGAAGAATTGTCCAAATTACTTATGGGCAGAAGCTATAAACACTGCAACATACCTTTTGAATAGGTTAACTTGTAAAGCTTTGGATGGAAAAACACCTTATGAAGCATGGTGGGGTAAGAAACCTACTCTTGATCATTGTAAGGTATTTGGATGTTTAGCATATGCTTATGTTCCTTCACAATTAAGTCATAAGCTAGAACCCAAAGCATAAAAGTATGTGTTTATTGGGTATGATGATAGACATATGGGTTAAAAATTGTGGAGTCCATCCACAAAGCACTTTCTTGTTACAAAAGATGTCACATATGAGCAAAGCACATGGTATACAGGGTCAACAAATGACTATGCAGATGTTGAAGAAATAAAAAGGAAAGGGAAGACAAAATTAAGGGTGTATGAAGAAGATATTGATGATGTTGATTGTAAAAGTAATTTGCAGGGCAATGTTGAAGATGGGCCAAGCTTTGATCCAGAATCAAATGTGGTTGAGACTTCAAGGAGTGTAGAGGTCAGAAGATCTTTGAGAGAAAGGAAAGAACCTACCTGGTATAGTTATGATACATCTTTCTTAACAACAAAAGATCATGCTTACATTATGAAGACAGAAGAAGATCCAACCACATATGAAGAAGCTAAAGGTAAACAAAATTGGGAGAAAGCAATGCAAGAAGAGTATGATGCTCTACTTGAAAATGAAACATGGGAATTGGTGCCAAGGCCAAAGAATCAGAAGGTCATTCGATGTAAGTGGGTGTATAAAACAAAAAGATTTGCAGATGGAAAGGTGTCTAGATACAAGGCTAGACTTGTGGTTGAAGGTTATGCCCAAACTTATGGGGTAGATTATGATGAAACTTTTAGTCCAGTTGCTAAGATCTCTACAATTAGATATGTAATTGCTATTGCTGCTTGTAAAGGATGGAAGTTATCACAATTAGATGTGAAGAATGCATTTCTGAATTGATACATTGCAGATGAAGTGTACATGGAGCAACCAGAGGGTTTCATGGATTCAATTGGATCAGATTATGTGTGTAAGCTCAAGAGAGCTTTGTATGGTTTGAAGCAGGCTCCAAGAGCATGGAATTACAGGCTTGTTAAGTTCTTGAATGAATGTGGATATCAAGCATCAAAGGTAGATAGTAGCTTGCTAGTGAAGGCAAGTGAAAATGGATATATATGCATGTGTATTTATGTTGATGATATTATTGTCACAGGTACAGATGCTCAAGGAATCAAGGAGCTTAAGAAACAAATAGAGAAGGAGTTTAAGATAAGTGATTTGGGAAACTTATCTTACTTCTTAGGAATGCAGATTGTGTATACTCAACATGGAGTATATGTTACACAAGAGAGATACTTGAAGAATCTTCTGGTGAAGTTCAACATGGAAGATTCCAAGCCTTCAACTACACCATTGGAGGTAAATCATAAATTGAGCAGATATGGAAGTGAAGAACTTAATGACATGAAGAACTATCAGAGTTTGGTAGGTAGTCTAATCTAGTCTACCTTGACAAGACGAGATCTATCATATGCAGTAGGTGTGTTATCACAATTTATGCATTGTCCAAAGAAGACTCATTGGATTGCAGCTCTAAGGGTACTCAGATACATCAAGGGAACTCTGAGTGAAGGTTTGTATTATGGATTTACTTCTGATACAAGAATCAAAGTGTTTAGTGATGCAGATTGGGCAGGTGATTCAGATGATAGAAAGTCTACTCATGGGTATCTCTGTTATATTGGAGATAAATTGGTTTCTTGGTGCTCAAAGAAGCAACATACAGTTGCTTTTTCATCCACAGAAGCTGAGTATAAAGGAATGGTAGAGGCTGCAAAAGAAGTGATTTGGTTAAAGACTTTGTTGAAGAGTTTTGGAACTGATTAGAGTACTCCAATTATTTTTGGAGACAATATGAGTTCATTATATTTGGTAGCTAACCCTGTTTTTCATGCCAGGACTAGACACATTGAGATTCAGTATCATTTCTTGAGAGAAAAGGTATGTGATAAAGAAATTGAAGTATTGTATACTCCAACAAAAGAGCAAGTTGCAGATATGTTGACAAAAAGCTTAGATGGACCTAAGCTACAGAAGTTCAAAGAGATGGCAGGAGTAAAGAAGAATGGAATAATCACAATTAGTGATTGAGGGGGAGTTGTTGGAACAAAGCAATCAGAAATTGATGATTACAAAGAGCTTGAAGCAAGACAATGATCAGATTGAAGTTCAAGAAGTCATTTGAGAGAGTGACGAGATCTCAGAAGTGAAGCTTGTATACATATGTACATTACATATGGAAATTCTTGTACTATGAGTATAGATGATCCTTAGGATGGTAAGGAGTAATGTAACAGACATGGGATAAGTCCAGAATCATATGTATATAATTCAATAATGTAAAGAAATAAGTGTTAGAGTGATTAGAAGCCAAGTATCAATGAGTTATATGTGTAGAGAGTCATCTTCGAAAATTAGCGACGAGTATTTCTCTGATTTCTCTCATCCTGTTCATGTGGATTAGGAAATCTTTTGTACACATCTAATCTAGAAGATAATGAAGCTATATTCAAAGTTTCATGGCCTAATTCCTTTCATGTTGTGAGTATGATCAATAGGAACATGTGTATGTAAAGTCTGCAAGTAGATCTCTCAGAGTCGCACATTTTTTCGTGTCAATGTTTTGCTTGGATCTAAATGCACAGTGTAAAGTTTTTGATGAATGAGCATTCAAGATCTAAGTTAGAAGGTAAGGAAGATATGGCTAAAAGCATTTAGCAAAGCAGGATCTGTGATGAGAGAAATCAACCTTAGAAGTTATCTATGTCAAAGTTGCTTGTTCAAGAAGATAGTTTCTGACATATCTTTGATCTTAAGAATGAAATTAAAGTTTTAATGATTCTTTTGAAGGGCTAATGGTTGATATGATTGCACAAAGGTAGCATGGAGATATGTACATCATTAGTTTTAAGAAATCTGAAGATATGTGGAGGTAATGAAGTCAATCTTTGAAGAAGACTTCTTGAAGAAGGAAGATTCTCACTCAGAGACGTGATAGTTGAAGAACTGGTAAATGAAGGTAGCATTTGTATAAAGTTTGATCCATAACTGATATAGAGATGTTCTTAAATCAGTATAGATCAAACCTTTGGAGATTTAGAGATCTCCATCATGACCAGTCATGTGGAAAGGTTTAGTAGTTTGCGAAAGTTGCTAGTTCCTGGATATGTTGAAACAGGTGATGACACATCACATCATATCAAGCATACAGGAAATATAGCATTGTCTATGGAGGACAAGAAGGTAAAACATATTGTTGATGTGCTGCATGTTCCAAATATAACAAAGAATCTAGTTTTTGTTGGACAAATGGTTGACCAAGGATTACAAGTTAGGTTCAATGCTGATGGGTTATATGTATAAGAGTACAAACAGGGTGGACGATTGATTGTCAAAGGAAAAAAAGTGGGTAGTGTGTTCACCTTAAATGTGAAAATTCCTTAAATGAATGCAGCCATGTTTGCAAAACGTGCAAGAGCTATTGCTGATATAGAGATCTGGCACAAACAAATTGGACATGCAAATTTGCAGAGGCTAAAATTGATGCAATCCAAGGAGATTTTCCATGGACTAACAAATTTCAAGGTTGCAGAGATGCAAAAGGTATATGCAGCATGTCAATTTGGTAAACAGTCAAGATCATTGTTTTCGCATGACAAGCATGTTAGTGAGAATGTGCTAGAAATAGTACATACAGATGTTTGGGGTCCTGCAAAAACCACATCTATAGGCAGTCGTAGGTTTTATGTTACTTTCATTGATGACCTACACAGAAAGTGTGGGTATATTTCATGAAAGAGAAGGGTGAGATATTCAATCACTTCTAGATTTTTAAAGCTATGGTGGAAAAGCAAACAGGAATTTGATGTCAGTTTTCATGCAGGTACACACCACAATAGAATGGCATTGTTGAACGCAAAAATAGACATATTGCAAAAATAGCAAGAACCTTAATGGCTGAGAAGAATATGCCTCATTGTTATTGGGCAAAAGCTGTGCATATGGTTGTATACATCGTGAACAGAACTCCAACTTCTACTGTACATCAAGTTACACCTGAAGAGAAGTTCACAGGTAAAAAGCAAAACTTATCACATACGAAAGTTTTTTGTTGTATTGCATATGTACATGTTCCAGATGAGTTGAGGATGGAGCTTCATCCAAAAGCAAAAAAATGTATCTTCATTGGATTCTCCCTTGAGCAAAAGGGATACAACACTCACACGACAGGTGAAGGTGAGTAGAGATGTGGTATTGATGAAATGTCAAGCTTCTATGCAGATGCCAAAGATGGACTTAATCTTGAATTAGATGACAAAGAAAAGGTTGAAAAATCAAGTGCAGAATCTCAAGTTCTGAGTGGACGGAATGAATCACTGAGCAATAGTTCCAACTCAAATCCATGGAGAAGATTGCATTGCAATTTCATCAAATACATCCAATCAAGGTAAAGAAAAGCTTTCTGCTAGTAGTAAAACATACGGTTGATCAGGGATTACAAGCCAGGTTCAATGTTGATGGGTTATATGTAGAAGAGTACAAACACGATGGAAGATTGATTGCCAAAGGAAATAAAGTGGGTAGGATGTTCACCTTAAATGTGAAGATTCCTGAAATGAATGCAGTCGTGTTTGCATAAGATGCAGGAGTTATTGTTCATATAGAGATCTATCACAAACGAATTGGACATGCAAATTTGCAGATGCTGAAATTGATGCAGTCAAAGGAGATTGTCAAGGGACTGCCAAATTTCAAGGTTGTATAGATGCAAAAGGTATGAGCAGCATGTCAATTTGCTAAACAACCAAGAGCATCATTTTTTCATGACAAGCATGTTAGTGAGAATGTACTAGAAATAGTACATACAGATTTTTGGGATCGTGCAAAGACCACATCTATGGGCAGTTGTAGGTTTTATGTTACTTTCATTGATGACCATACATGAAACGTATGGTTATATTTGATGCAAGAGAAGAGTGAGGTGTTCACTCACTTCCAGGATTTTAAGGCTATGGTTCAAAAGCAAACAGGAAAGTATATTTAGATATTAAGGTTTGATGGAGGAGGTGAATACATATCAAATGACTTCAGTAACTTTCTTAAAAGTCATGGAATTCGACACCAGTTTTCATGCAGGTCCACGTCGCAATAGAATGGCACTGTTGGATGCAAAAATAGACATATTGTAGAAATAGCAAGAGCTTTGATGGTTGAGAAGGGTATGTCTGATTGTTATTGGACAAAAGTTGTGCATATTGTTGTATAGAGCATGAACAAAACTCCAACTGTTGTTCTACATCAAGTTACACCTGAAAAGACATTTATAGGTAAAAAGCAAAACTTATCACATATGAAAGTATTTGGTTGTATTGCATATGTACATGTTCGAAATGAGTTCAGGATGAAGCTTGATCCAAAGCAGAAAAATGTATCTTCATTGGGTACTCCCTTGAGCAAAAGGGGTATAAATGTTATACCCACTCACATGATAAGTGAAGGTAAGAAGAGATGTGGTCTTTGATGAAATGTCAAGCTTCTATGCAGATGCCAAAGAAGGACTGAATCTTGAACCAAATGAAAAAGAAAATGCTAAAAAATAAAGTGTAGAATCTGTTAAACATTGTTTTGAACGCAGTTGGTTCCTTCTAACTATCAGAAGTGCGTTTAAGTGATTCTTGGGTTCTTGGGAGTGGTAGGGGTCTGTTAGACAGAGGCCCTTTACTTAGTTCCCAAATACAACCACTTCAGATACAGAGAGATACTGAAACTCTAGTAAGATTCCGTTATACTCAGACAATCACTGTTCACGTCTTAGCTCGGCCATCATGTAATGAATACACTAAAATACTACAGTGATAAACTTACTGAAGATATCAAAGACAAGGGTAAGGGTTCAATCTTTACCAGATAGGTACCGCAATCCGCTCATCGTCCGAAACACAAAGAACTAAATCGTTCAATTACACCGCACTAAAGACCCATTATGCAACTCAAGATCCCTTACTGCAACTTAACCCTTACCGTATGATGACAGATTTCAACACTGAAGACAACACTATACTTTGCAGTGTTAGCACACTATCACAATTCTACAGACCTCACCCAACAACTTGGCAGGACATTCCAAGAACTAGTACTAACCCAATACGCGCTCTTAACACACGATTGCAACAAGGTACTGTATGATGAATAACACTCACAACCACAACAAAGATCAAGAGATAACAGACACAGACAACAGATACAGACAAGGAGATAACGGATTACTCAGAAAGACTCAGAAGTTTTACAAACAAAGTTATAGTAACGCTCAGACAATCACCTAGACCAACAGTCTGGTGATTCCACGACTCGTCGTCCCTGAGCATCTCTTTACATTGCTTTATATAAGAAATTACAACTGTTGTGTAACCACTTTTTGCGCATGCGTACACAAGATTTAGTTTTACATTTGCCAATCCGGTGGTCGATTAACACTAGCACGCACGGTGGACTCGAACCCACAGGTTTTACAAAATTATTGCTCGTCTACTATTCCTTCTAAGTACATATTTCTAGCTAATCTAAAGGTGCGGGCGATCTTTTTCTTTAGAGTTTCTAACATCTGTTTAAGGGTTTCCGGCTCTACTAGCTGTGCATCTACTCTAACAGAACTTAATGCTATCGCTTCGGTGAGCAAAATCTCTGTCTCTGTTTGCAGAAAGGCTTCCTGCAGGTAGAACTCATTGGACAGGGCTGCATCTCTTGAAACCTTCATTTCTGCAACTTGCTTCTGCATATTGATTACCCGTTCTTTCTGATTGCTTAATTGATTTTCTCTTCTTTCAATTTCTTGGTTTTGATACTGTATCGTTGTGGAGTAGGCATCTCTTTCTCGTCGAAGCTGTGCGATTTCTTTTTGTGCTTGAGCTTCTTTTGCCAAATAGTGTTTCAGCATTCTGTTGACATCTGTTAGAGCCTCGTTTGTTCTATGGAGTTCTTCTTCTATCAATTTAGCCTCCCTCTGCTGTTCTTGGCTTTTCTTTACTTCTTTGTCTAAATGCGTTCTGGTTTCTTTTAGTAGATTGCCTAACGCCATTATTGCATCTTCTTTATCCTTGAGTAGTTGATTCAGTTTACTTATTTTTGCATCGGCAACAAGCAGTAATTCCTCCTTTTCTTTTGCTGCTGCCAGGGCTTCATCTCTCTGAGTTGTAATTCGTTCCTGTTCTTGAATTCTGGTCTGTAGTTGCTGTAATTGTTCATGAAGCGCGTGATTTTTAGTCTTTACCGCCTGTAGTTCCTCCTCGAGGGGAGTGATATCTGCCTCCATTACTTTCAATTTGTGTTGAAAATCTTCTCAAACATTGTCTGTGATTTGCTTCAATTGTTGCGGCAGTTGTCTTGATAAATCTATTAGCAGTTGACCCATAGATTTCAACTGGGAAAATATTGGAATGGAGGGTGGTGGAAGAGGGGGGCGAGGTTGGGAAGACGATGCAGTAAGCAGTTGCTGTGAGTTCGGTGGAGAGTAGTTGGGGGATGAGGCTGAAGAAGCTGTAGGTTCGATTGGTGCATTGGATGGGATAGGAAGGATGGGGTTGAGTGGAGGTTCCGGTAGTGGGGTGGGAATGGCAGAGTTAGATTTTGTTACCTCATTTGTGGTTTGTTGTTCAGTTTCTGCGGCTGTGGACTCAACTGCCTTAAGCAGCTCTTCAAAAACTTGTTTTGCAATTTGTTGTTCATCCTCTTGCTGTTCCTGCTCAGTTTGTTGTTGGGATGCTTCTTCGATAGAGCTTGTTTCTGTTTTAGCATGCTCCTCCTATTCTTGTTGCTCAGATGGTGATGATTGCGTAGAGGAATCATGCTGCACTGATGTGGCGGTGTCGTGAAAGGTGTCTTCTTCTTGCTTTTCTTCTTCTTTATCATCTCCGGCTGAATTATGTGCTTCACTCTCAGATGAGTAGATTCTGATTCTTTTTCGGCGGAAGAGCTGGTTGAGTTCCTCTTCATCTTCTTCATCATCGTCCTCTAGCAGTTGTACCGATTCTTCATGTCTCAGAACAGGCCCCCAGGGTGGTGGTTGGGCTGCAAGGATTGCCGGAAAGAGGAATGATAGGATGTGTGGCACTCTAGATCTAGGCGTGCTTCCCTTGTTTACTTGTTTGATTATTGCTACGCACTCTTTGTGTATACGGTGGAAGAAGTATGATGCGAAGTTGATTGGCTCACGGGCAGCTAAGTCTATGGCAGAGTCAAATGGCCGGGATATGCCGTAAGTGCGCTTCTGTAGGTTTAGGATTGCTACTAAGAATTGGAGGGCGGATCTTTCTGGTTCCGGTCGACATAGGATGGCGTATTCATTGGATGAATATCTGGGGAACAACTCTATCATTCTGGCAACTGGTAGACATGGGCCATTTTCGCGACCTTGCGATGGGAGTCGAAACGACTCAGTAAAGGTTTGGAAGGTGATTACTGTTCGGGAGGGTAAAGATGTGAAAGCCCAACTTCGCTCGTTGGCGGGTGCTTGAGCGATGGCGGAGATGATCTGGGCAAAGAAGGGGTGGGATTCCACTGAATGCCAAGGCAGTTCAGCGAAATTTGCAAGCCCATGATTGCGTAGGAACTCTCCTACGTCTGCAGGGAGTCCATCACGGAAAGCGGCATAGTTAGCCAAAGCTTCCATGGCGCAACAAAGATAGCAAGCTCAAAACGCAGGCACACAGGGATTTCACGATCATACAAAGCACGCAAACACAATAGCGATTTTTTCGACGAAACAAAAAAGTTTAAGTAGATGTGTCGCAGTGGAGAGCAATGAGGGATGATTAATCATCGCGCAGTATTTGAAATGATAATTCTTAACTTCGGTGTGCATGCATGGGTAGCTGGCAAGGGCAGGGCGGCTGTAGACATAATTAGGTATCAAAACGCGAATATTTACAGATTTTTTTTTTTAAGCATGCAAAAATAAAAGAAAAGAAAAGAAAAGAAAAGTGAAGGGAATGCCAAAAGATGCGGCTAACCGCAAAACGTTTCAGTGCAGGTTAGACGTGTGTTGATACGACCGTAGCTTCGAACCGTTAATGACTTTCGGAAGAGGGATTCCGGTCAACGTAGTCAACCGAAAAGTTGTTGGGCCCACTTGTTCAGAAATTCGGTAGGGACCAAACCATCGTAACTTGAATTTGCCAGTAGAGCGATTCGACTTTGCATTATAAAAGAGTACAAGTTGTCCAACCAAAAAAATTGGAGTCTTTAGATATCGATCATGTGTTCGAGCTTGTCTTAGCTGTACTTCCTGCATAGTCAAAAAATCGTGCCATCGTTGCTCGTCTAATTCTTTGAGTGTATCTAACCAAAAGGACAGTGATTCTTCCGGTAGTAGTTTCTGATGGATGGCTACTCGTAAACTTGGTATAACTATCTCCATTGGTGCTATTGCTTCTAATCCATAAGCCAGTTTGAAGGGAGTTAATCCTGTTGTTACCTTGTATGTAGTCTGATATGCCCATAATACTACAGGTAGTAGTTGATCCCATCTTTCTGGTGCTTCTAAAATGAGTTTTCGGAGCATATTCAGCAAAGATTTGTTTGTACTCTCAGCCAGGCCATTTGCACGAGGATAATATGGTGAACTAAATTTATGTGTGACCTGAAACGAATGTGTGAGTACTTTCATTAAATTGTGGACAAAATGAGTGCCTTGATCTGTAACAAGTTCCAGTAGTAAACCAAAACGTGGAAAGACATCGGTTAGCAGACACTTTGTTACCGCAACAGCTGTAGCAGACCGTAAAGCCCAGGCTTCTGCCCATCTGGTAGCATAATCAGTACATGTTAAAATATAACAGTTGTTACTAAGGATTGCTGGAGGTTAATCGGTCCGATAAAATCTAGTCCCCACTTCTGGAAAGGTTCCAATGGCAGGACAGGTTGTAGCGGAAAATAGTGACGTGGTAATGGTTGTCCAGACCTCTGACAATTATCACATTGTTTGACAAACTGTGATACATCTCTGTACATAGTAGGCCACCAGAGACCACTTTGCAAAATTTTCCGGTGTGTTAAGTCTGCAGCAAAATGGCCACCGGAAGGAATTGAGTGAGCCAAAGTAACAACTGAGTTTACTTCATGTGGTGGAACACAACGAAGTAAAATTCCAGTATGATCCACATAGTATAATTCTCCAGCAATCAACCGAAATCGGCGGCTAAAAACTGCAATTTTCCTACGTATTGTCGTAGAAGTCTGAGATGGAAGGCATCCATCAGTGAGAAAGGTCAATATTTGATCATAGTATGTAGAAGGCATAGGCGGGTCTATAATTTCATCATTCGTTGGTTCAGAGACATAAATCACCGGAGTTGTGTCATCTATACCTACCGGAGCTTCACTAGAATCTAAGCGAGACAAAAAATCTGCTAAGGCATGTGAACTGCCTGGCCGATGAATGACTTCGTAGTCGAATTCTTGTAAAAGCAGAACCCATCGTGCTAATCGACCTCCTAGATGTTGTTGCCAAACTAGATAGACAAGTGCAGCATGATCTATATGAAAAGTAAATTTTCGGCCCAGCAAATAATGCCTGAATTTCTTGATAGAATATACTAAACCTAGACATTCTCTTTCTGTTACAGAGTAATTCTTTTCAGCAGGGGCTAATCTTCGACTTGCATAGTACACTGGTCTGAACCACTTATCGGTCTGTTGCATTAGAACGCTGCCAATTGCTATATCTGAGGCATCAACAAATACATGAAAGGGGTGATCCCAGTCAGGAGGCTGTAAGATGGGTACTTGCGTTAATAAACACTTTAAGCGATCAAATGCTATCTGACATTCCTGAGTCCACTCAAACTGTCGAGGAGTCTTGGTGATTAATCTGTTCAGTGGTATTGCCAAATGAGCAAGCCACCGTAAGTGTCGTCCATGCCATCTTACTTGGCCCATGAAGCGCATTACTTCCTTCGGTGTAGTGGGCACAGGAGCTTCTAACACAGCTGATATTTTTTCTGGGTCCACCTGTATACCTTGTGTAGATACAATGTGACCGAGTAGCTTGCCACATGAAACCGCAAACACAGATTTGTTTGGGTTCAAACAGAGTCTGTATTTTTTGCACTTCTCAAAGCAACATCGTAAATGGAACAGGTGTGCTATCATCTTACCGAAAATTGAAAAATCGTCAAGACATACTTGCATAAAAGAGGTAAGGTAAGGAGAAAATATTTCCTGCATACACCTTTGGAATGTACTTGGGGCATTTCTTAATCCAAACCACATAACAGTACATGCAAAAACACCCCAATTGGTAATGAAGGTGGTCTTCGGTATATCCTGTTCAACCATTCTAACTTGATTGTACCCACTGTATCCATCTAAGAATGAGTACATTTCATGTCCTGCTACTCTATCAAGCATTGTGTCAAGAAAAGGGAGCGGAAATGGATCAGGCACTGTAGCTGCGTTCAGTTTCCGGTAATCTACACATATTCGTAACTGCTTATTCTTTTTAGGGACAATAACAATTGGAGAGATCCTCATCATGCTCTACTGGTACAATAAATCCGACTTTGAGTAGCCTATCAAGTTCTGCCTTTACCTGTGATGCATAGTTTGGGTTCATCCGGTAGCTGGGTTGCTTAAGTGGTTTTGCTTCCGGCTTCAGCATGACCCTGTGTTGATAGATGTGCGGGTCCAGACCTTTCATATCTTTGTAATCCCATGCAAATACATCAAAAAATTCGCGAAGTAGCTGGATTAGATCTGCTTGAAATAATTCTGGTAAGTTCTGCTTTATCCTAACAGGTCGTGGATTTTCTTCATCACCTAAATTGTAAGTGGTCAGTTGATCTTTTGGAACGTACAATTGTCGAGGCTTCTCTGTATTCTCTGCTGGCTTAAACAGTTGTTGTAGATCAGCGTCATCTATGGTAGCCTTATCTTCTTTCATATTTGTTTCTGTTACAATCATCACCGTACACACTATAGGATTCCAGTTATCTACAACAGATTGTAGATCAACAGTTCCTAGGGAGATCAAGTCAATGTTATTTTTCAGAAACTCTTCTTCTTCATCATCTGACAACCCATCTAACATATGGACTGCTTCTGCAAAATACGGTCTAGCATGCAACTCGCAAGGTTGTATAGCATCTAATTTTACAACGTATTTATGATTATTATCCTTGAAAGTGAGTTCTTGTGCAGACCAATCCTGTATCACCTTAGCGTGCTTCAGCCAAGGTCGGCCGAAAAGGAGGTTGTAATCAAGAGTGGATTCCGGTAAATCTAGTATGACAAAGGTCATTTTAAATGTTGTACCTTGTAAAGTAATTGGTACATTTCGTACAAGTCCTATGGGATGGACTCTTGATTGGTCGACCATTCTGACAAAAAACTGAACTGGTTCGATTTTGGTCCACCCTAACTTTTTACACAGTGCAGCAGTAGCAATGTTGATACCAGATCCTCCATCAATTAGTACCTGTGTGATTTTATGATTTTTATACCATACTGTAATCAAAGGAACTGAATGATCGACCGTAGAATCAGGTTCCGATTGCATTGTTGCTGTCGCTGGAATGCAGGGAGGCACAGGACTGAATTGCTGTTGGAATTGTTGTCGAACTCCTAGTACCAGTGCAAGTAATTGGCCCAGAGGAAGAGTAATGGATGCTTTAGATAAAAATTCCCAGGCCTTTTGTGATTGGATTGTATTTTCCACAGGTTCTGAAGATGATGCGCCTGCTGAAGATGATGTGTCTGCTGCTAAATTGGAATCCTGTTGTTGTGTTCCTTCTTTGGTTAACGGAGTCTGGGTTACCGGAATAGGATCTGGGAAGACTGGAGGTTCTACGGTGGTCCATTGGCTAGCCTTATCGTACATCCTTTGTTGTTCACGTATGCCTGGTTCAAATATTTCTGTTGCTGGTTGCAGTTGTTTACCGGAGCGGGTCTGAATTACTGCAGCATGTGTTTCTACTGGTGTGATTTGTACCATATTAGCCATTGGATTTTGACGTTCTTTTTTTCTCTGATCATACTCAGCTGCATCTTTACAAAATCTTCTAATGTGACCAAATTCACCATAGAAATGACAGCGCGGTGGTGGCAAATTGGGATTTTCCGGTGGCGGTCCGGTCTGCCAGCGGTTTGCGTTGTAGTTATTATTTCTCTGTCCTCTATAATTTCGATATCCTTGTTGCTGGTTGTTTCTCATTTGCGGGGGAACATAGTGATTGGCTGGCTGCCCTGGTTCTTGTATAATTGCATTGACAGTAGCTGTTCCCTGCACTTTGGCGTTATATGTGCAGTTTTTGGTGGTGTGTTCGGTAGTGTTACAGATAGCACAAAACAACTGATTAAGTGCACAAGTGGCACTAGTATGGCCTGAATTCTTGCATGTCGTGCAGTACATCTGTCTGGTCGGGTCTTCGGTGATATTTCTATTTGCTTTTAGCCACTCCAGATCTTCTGTAAATCCTCCAACCTTATTTTCTAGCTGCAAAGCCATTGCAATCACTGCATCTAGCGTCATAGCTCCTACACAGCGTATGATCATAATCTGTTTAAGTTGCGGGGTTAATCCATTGATAAACCACTGAGTAATAACGTCGTCTGGTACGTTGGCATGTGCTGGTGGTAACTGCCTCAAATGAGTCCTGAATAGAGTGGCGTACTCCTGTACTGTTTGATTTATCTTCTGTCTATTGTTTTGCAGGTAGTCAAAAATTTTAGCTGGATTCTTCTTTAACCTGAATCTCTGCAAAAAGGCATCCCTTACTGCTTCATAGGTGCCGAAATGGTTAATATCATATTCTGTAAGCCATCTAGCTGCTTCGTTGACCAATGTCGATTGGAAAACAATAGCCTTATACGCCGGATCAGGTGGATGGTTGAGAACTGCGTAACTGATCTCAAATGTGCATACATGAGCATCTGGGTCATCACCTAGGAATCCACCGAATTTGGTGTACATTACTCCTGTTGGAGTCGGCCTGGGTAGACATAGTTGTTGTTGTTGTTCGTTCATCGTGTTGATGGTTGTATGGTGATTATCTCCTGTATTCCGAGGCTGGATATCTGAACCGTCGGAGTCTATATCAGCCTGTGCACTTTCCGGTTCGATAGTCTTGTTCAGTATGCTTCGAATCTCAGTTTCGAACAAGCTACCTTCTTTCTTGATGTCAAATGTAGGAAAGCTTACTCCCAATAGCAGTGACTGGGCTGAAGATTCACCAAGAAATGGTAAACTATCGCCGGAAAACTGCGACCTTTCAGTAACTGTTACCGAAATATGACTGGAATGTGTCGAATTTTCGCCAAAACAGGATGTTTTTTTGCCTTCGCTAATTTCCTTGGCTAAAGTGTTTCTAGTCGTAAACAGATTTGAATCTTTACCCAATGTTGTTAAATTAACTTCGGGCTACGTCGTGGTAGATTCTGGAGTTACTATATCTTCGACAGACTGTGCCGAAATAGTACCGGAATTTACCAGAGGCGTAACACGTTCCACCGGAATATGACCGGAATCACTACTAACGTTTTTTACTTTCTTGACAACTGGGTTAGACCTAGTTGTACTTCTACCTCCCGGAGTCGTTTTTAGCAAATTAAGTACCCTAGGCTGGCAGTTCTTTGGATACGTTTCACCGGATCGAGTAACCGGCATGTATCATCTTTTGTACTAATCGTGTACTGTTACTGTCGATTAAAAATTTACAGTCACGTTTTCACAACAGGTTTGCAACAATCTGATCTGTTGCCACCTTCCCACAAATAAATGGCAATCTTGATGCCACCTTCCCATAGATAAATGGCAATCTTGATGCCACCTTCCCACAGACGGCGCCAGTGTTAAACGTTGTTTTGAACGCAGTTGGTTCCTTCTAACTATCAGAAGTGCATTTAAGTGATTCTTGGGTTCTTGGGAGTGGTAGGGGTCTGTTAGACAGAGGCCCTTTACTTAGTTCCCAAATACAACCACTTCAGATACAGAGTGATACTGAAACTCTAGTAAGATTCCGTTATACTCAGACAATCACTGTTCACGTCTTAGCTCGGCCATCATGTAATGAATACACTAAAATACTACAGTGATAAACTTACTGAAGATATCAGAGACAAGGGTAAGGGTTCAATCTTTACCAGATAGGTACCGCAATCCGCTCATCGTCCGAAACACAGAGAACTAAATCGTTCAATTACACCGCACTAAAGACCCATTATGCAACTCAAGATCCCTTACTGCAACTTCACCCTTACCGTATGATGACAGATTTCAACACTGAAGACAACACTATACTTTGCAGTGTTAGCGCACTATCACAATTCTATAGACCTCACCCAACAACTTGGCAGGACATTCCAAGAACTAGTACTAACCCAATACACGCTCTTAACACACGATTGCAACAAGGATTTGCAGACGATTCACTTCAGACAACAGTTCGATGAGTTACTGTATGATGAATAACACTCACAACCACAACAAAGATCAAGAGATAATAGACACAAACAACAGATACAGACAAGGAGATAACGGATTACTTAGAAAGACTCAGAAGTTTTACAAACAAAGTTATAGTAACGCTCAGACAATCACCCAGACAAACAGTCTGGTGATTCCACGACTCGTCGTCCCTGAGCATCTCTTTACATTGCTTTACATAAGAAATTACAACTGTTGTGTAACCACTTTTCGCGCGTGCGAACACAAGATTCAGTTTTACATTTGCCAATCCGGCGGCCGACTAACTTAGTTCCCAAATACAACCACTTCCGATACAGAGAGATACTGAAACTCTAGTAAGATTCCGTTATACTCAGACAATCATTGTTCACGTCTTAGCTTGGCCATCATGTAATGAATACACTAAAATACTACAGTGATAAACTTACTGAAGATATCAGAGACAAGGGTAAGGGTTCAATCTTTACCAGATAGGTACCGCAATCTGCTCATCGTCCGAAACACAGAGAACTAAATCGTTCAATTACACCGCACTAAAGACCCATTATGCAACTCAAGATCCCTTACTGCAACTTAACCCTTACCGTATGATGACAGATTTCAACACTGAAGACAACACTATACTTTGCAGTGTTAGCGCACTATCACAATTCTACAGACCTCACCCAACAACTTGGCAGGACATTCCAAGAACTAGTACACGCACTCTTAACACACGATTGCAACAAGGATTTGCAGACGATTCACTTCAGACAAAAGTTCGATGAGTTATTGTATGATGAATAACACTCACAACCACAACAAATATCAAGAGATAACAGACACAGACAACAGATACAGACAAGGAGATAACGGATTACTCAGAAAGACTCAGAAGTTTTACAAACAAAGTTATAGTAACGCTCAGACAATCACCTAGACGAACAGTCTGGTGATTCCACGACTCGTCGTCCCTGAGCATCTCTTTACATTGCTTTATATAAGAAATTACAACTGTTGTGTAACCACTTTTCGCGCGTGCGAACACAAGATTCAGTTTTACATTTGCCAATCCGGCGGCCGACTAAAAAATCTCAAGTTTTGAGTGGACCAGATGCATCACAAAGCAATAGTTCCAATTCAAATCCATGGAGTGGAAGATTGTGTGGAAATTTTAGTCGAGCAAACTCATCGAATACATCAAGAAAGGTAAAGAAAAGCTGTTTCTGGTAGTAAAACATCTACAAGTTTTGAAGACATTGATGGAGGTTCAAGCAGTTTGGAGAAGCGCCTTGATGATGTTTATATGGTACTTGCTCTATCAGAACACAACACCAAATTCCAAAGGAAAGGGTACAAGAACGGGAATTATGATTGTAATGCTACAATCATAACATGTGTTTGTGTTCCTTAAATTAACTTCACACTGATCGATTTTGAAAACTTCACAATACACAGAGACTCAGAGAAATTACGAAAAGAGATAATCAACACAGACAGCATATCTACAAAATACTGATTCATTACAGATAGATTTTGCTTACAGTTGTTGATCAATTACATTCCAATATAGCACTCTGCACTTTCATATTTTTGTAATATAGAGCTTCATATGATAGACTTTTTGGAATCACCATTCTGCACACATAGATACTTCCGCATATTGCACGTAACACACCGTACTCTTTTTCATAAACTTCTTCACACCATTCCGCACTTCATAAATAATGAATATCCGATTTTCCAGA
This sequence comes from Ceratopteris richardii, assembly GCA_020310875.1. NCBI lineage: Eukaryota > Viridiplantae > Streptophyta > Polypodiopsida > Polypodiales > Pteridaceae > Ceratopteris > Ceratopteris richardii. The sequence goes on along the minus strand of CM035423.1, from coordinate 1,379,988 downwards.
CTTACGAAAACTATTCGGATCTCCATATAAATAATTCCCTTTTTCCTATTACAAAGTATATTACAAAAGTGTGATCGTCCATTTCGGTTGCTAACACTAGCATGCATGCTGGATCCGAACCCACTAAATTACAAAAATTGTGTTTATAGATCATCATCATTATTTTGCATTTCTAAAAACATTATTCTTTCTATGAAATATCTAAGCTCTTCAAACATTTCCTCTATATTTTCTTCCACAAGTCTGATTTCAGCTTCAAAAAACTCCTTCGGATCTAACATAGTTTGAACATGCCAAGCCTCATATGGAGATAGACTGCAATGCTTTAGTGGGACACCTGTTAAGTACATATTATGCACACATAATAGCCTCAAGCCAAAAACTATGTGGTAGAGCCTAACTCTTGACTATACACCTCGCCATCTCCATGAGTGACCTATTCTTCCTTTTTGCAACTCCATTCTGTTGACATGTATACGACATGGTACATTGATGTTTTATCCCACGTTCAGCCAAAAATGAATTAAAGTAGAAGACATATATCCCCCCTTATCAAAATGGAGGGTGCCCATTTTACATGCTAACAAATTTTCAACCCAAACTAGAAAGAGTTTAAAGCACACAAACACTTTGGACTTTTTTTTCAATGGATATGCCCATGCATGCCTAGAAAAATCATCACTGAAGTCACAAAGTAAAGGTAGTTCCCAAAAGAATGTGTTTGCACAGGACCACAAACACCATTGTGAACAACCTGCAATATTTGAGTAGCTCATGCTGAACCATCTTTTGGGAAGGAGGAACATTGCATTTTGCCCAAAATACCAAGTGCCTCAAGTTTGGGCAGAGAGGACACCATTTCATATTTTTGCAGGCACATCAAACTAGCTAAATTCAGATGACTAAAGCATGCATGCCGAAGCTTTGCATTTGACATAGCCTGAGAATCTTGAATCGCACATGCTGAATCATTCACAGATTTTGCATGATCTATGAGCTTATACAACCCAACTGATAATAGATTTTTCTTGATTCATGACACAAATAAAGCATCCAACAATGCAAAAGAACTACCATCAGTAGTAGTCAGAATGATCTTACCAACTCCCATGATAGGACAAGAGGATCTTTTGGCACATGTGATAGTATTCCATGTAGGGGCAGGCTCAAGCAAAGTAAAGAAAATGCACTGCGAGGTAAATATGATTGTTTGCCCCACTATTAAAGTACCAAACATTTTTTCATCATTAATCGAAGAGTGGAAGCAAAAATCTTATATGAATCTAGAAGACCATTCAAAACATTCTGCACAAGTGGACTTTCTGGAAAGACTTCATTAGTAGAAATAAAGTGCTCCTTCAAATCTTTGATCCTTGTCAAAAAATTATCCATGGAATCTCCTTCATTCATGTGCTCACTCTCTAATCATTTTTAGAGGTAAGCAAGACGAGCCTCTTTGCTTGCCTCATATAAAGTGTGGATAACATCGACAAAAACATGAAAAGGTTGCTCCTAGTTTGATGCGTCCAAAATAGGAGCTTTCATCGATAGGGTTTTCAACTAGTCATAGTCAAGTTGACATTAGGGGTCCAAAGAAATTTGTGAGGCGGGACAATAGTGAGCCAAATGATCAATATGAGCATTGCACGTGGAAAATTTATCTAAGAAGATTCATAAAAATAATATAATACTAGGATAATAATTTCTTGCATACATCTTTGAAAGGTGCTCGATGCATTTCTCAAACTAAATCCCACTAAGATGCAGGCATAGAATTCCCAATTCATGATAAAATCCATATTTGGTATGTCTTGCTCAGCCATTCTAACTTGCTTATAACTGTTGCATCCATCTAAGAAAGAATAAATTTCCCATCCTGCTAGCTCATCCAACATATTGTTTAAAAAGGGTGATGGAAAGGGATCTGAAACAGTAGTACCATTCAATTTCTGATAGTCGACATAAATTCATAATTGTTTGTTTTTCTTTGGTATGATAATGATAGCAGAGATCCACTCATCATGATCTCTTGGTACAATGAAACTTTTAGTAATTGGTCATTTTGGGCCTTTACTTTCTCAACATAATGCAGATTCATATGGTAACTAGCTTGCTTGGCTGGATAGAAATTTGGTTTCAATATTACTCCATGCTAATAGATTGTTCGGTCAAGACCCTTCATATCGTGGTAATGCAATGCAAACACATCAATAAAGGAGGTGAATCAATTTTTTACAAAAATCTTCATTCAAGTTTCCACATATTTGAACAATTCATGGTACATCCTCTGTTGGAAATGATGTAGGCCCATAGCTCATATCACAGGTCCATGGTTCCATAGGTCCAGCATATACAACAAAGTATCTAGCAATCTTCAATATTGACAAAACATGAACATATCACATTTAATCATACAAATGATGAGACAAAGATAGAGAAAGAATAGATGACATGTGTAAGGTGTTATGTAAGCCAAGGCTTACTCATACTATCATATATTCCAATGTTCAATGTACAATGTGGGAGCAAAACTCTCAACCACTCTATGTGATGAGAAATAGATGAATGAGTGAATGTACAAATGTAACAAACATATTCAGATGTATGGGGAGAAATCTGAATATACATGAGATGTGTGACCTTATAGGTTATAGAAGAGTGAATATGAGTGACTGAAAGAGGAAGGATCAATGTGAAACTGATAATCAACAAACCCTCATCTCTCCTTAGGCTATGGAAGACCCTAAGTCAGATACGTGTGTGAAAAGATCACATACTTAAAAAGTAGCAAAGAATGCTAACAAGTTTGATGCCGGAAATCCTCAAACTCATGTGAACACACCTTCTCAAACACCTCATCCAAATATGCATAAAGCATATACGTACTGATTCTCTTGTACCTATGCCGAATAGGACTCCTCCTGATATGGATGCTACTACCTCCATAAACTGCAAGTAGTACCTGTGTGCATAAAGAGAATATGTACCTAAATCCTTAACATAAGATGTAAATCTTATGTTAAACACCATCCAATGTCTTTGAAGTAGCCTGAAATCTTCATGTAGAAGACAATCTTCAAATACACCATGTAGATGGCCGATCCTCACCATCAAGCTGCTAATGACCAAGTCCTCTTTCCATGAACAAGAGATAACCTCCTCTCCATGAGCAAGAGTGTGAGCACACTCTTCATCTTCTCCAAGAAGAACTCCAAGAAGAATTCCACGAAGAACTCCATAGCTTCTCCTCAACATGCTTCAAGTTAGCACCATGGCTGCCCCATGTGCTAGAAGAAACACCACCTCTATTGAGGTCCAAGCTCAAAGCTTGTGTTGAAGTTAGGTGAAGGATACTAAACAATATGCCAAGCATGTGTTTATATAGTGGTTGATTGTCCTCCAAAAGCTCCACGATCGTATATGAATAAAGCTATAAAGCTATCAAAAACGTTGTCCGTCTGTCGTCTTTTTTATCCGTGTTCACTATCTTAAAAGCATGAAGAAAAAACTATTTTGTGAACGCTACTACACACAGGTATTGAAGCCCATGTTTTTATATAGTAGTTGACTGTCCTCCAACAGCTCCACGATCGTATATGAATAAAGCTATAAAGATATCAAAAACATTGTCCGTCTGTCGTCTTTTTTATCCGTGTTCGCTATCTTAAAAGCATGAAGAAAAAACTATTTTGCGAACGCTGGTGCACGCGAGTATTGAATCCGGGTCGACTGGATGAAAGAATACTCACATAACCAACGCGCCCACCCTTTATGGTTGTACAAGGACTCTTAAGAGTCCTACATATGCTGTTCAAGCCCATCTTCTTATAGAGGAACTAGGACCCAACTCTACATATGCTATTATACCTGAACAATTTGACCAATAGAACAATAAATGGACCAATGGAATATTGTTTGACCAATAGGATATCGATTCCAACAATCCCCCCCTGCAATGTCATATTGGTACAAACTGAATTGAATGTGCAAACTTCATAAGCTTCAAACCTTTACTTCAAAAGTCTTCTTCAAAACTGAATTTGACTTTCCTTCAAAAAACCTGAACTTGCTGAATATGAACCATACTACTTGAGAAAATATGCAAACTAGATATCCAATAGTGTACACATCAAGCAATCATTGCTTGACAACAAATATAGCAAGTACTGACTCTGAACCTGCTATCTCTTGTCTTCAAAAACCTGAAAACATACACTAGGATCCACATATTTGCATTTACCTTCCAAAAAGATTTCTCAACGTACTTCTACTGTGTCATGTAAATACACTAATCAAGAACTGAATCCTGGAACCTGTGACTGAAAACTCACAACTTAGTGTATTATGAACATTGCTGGTTCATCTCTGACTGTACTCAAGTCAAGTCAAGTCAACTCAACTGAAATATGAGTCTCATCAAAGAATCATATCTATGATGTCATCATGGCATCATCCTTGTTCTATATGTAAGTCTTTCATACCTCTTTCCTTCAGAACTTGGTATAAACATATATGTGCGCACTTCTAAAACATACCTCTCTAAAATATCAAGCTTCTCTTCAATAGAATTCTGGAACTTTCTCCTGAACAGGAACATCCTAACGGAACTTTCTCCAGACATTCTTCTTCTTCCTTCTTCTTACAAAGCTGGAACATAAATAGAACCTGACAAAGGAGATATAGGAATACCTGAAATAGGAATACCTATAGGTATGACTCTGTATTCTTTCTCATATGGCTGAAAAATAAGTATTCATGTTTCATCACCCCCCTGGATGATTTAACACTAGTATCCAGATTTCTTCAAATTATATCAGACTTTATGAAATTTGGAACGTCTTCCTTCTTTCAATAAATCTGATGTTCAATAATCCATACCTGTATCTGAAACAAAAGTTTAGGATCCATAATCTTCTGTAACATAACAAGTATCTTCTTTTTCTCTGCAACACAAATTTGATAGAATATGAATCTTTGACTTACTTCTTCCAATGCTAAGAACCTTCACAAACAAAGGATAGACAACTGAATCATAAATACTCAAGATCATACAAGATCTATTCAAGATCAATGATCTCTCCTGTGTAGAATCTGCTCTCGTCAAACCTTCATTACTGAATGTTTGATTTATTTACCTGAATGTCTCCAAGTGTCCATGCTTCTCAAAAAGTTGTAAAAGTTTTCTTCAAACAAATCCTTCCAAGAATTTGCAATTCCTACTTGAAACATAAGTGGACAAAACTTCTCACCTTGAGAACTCTAAAAGCTGCAAGAAGTCCACTTCTCAATCAAGTAATAGGATATGATGGAACACCTTTTTGAATACAAACATGTATCCAAAAGTCTAGACAATCATACAAAATAGATTCTTCAGTTGACTGGTACATCAACAAGACTAAATTTTCTGAAGTTTTTGAAAATACTGAATATGAGGTAACTTTTCCAAACATAAAACCTCAACCTAAGTCTTCAACATCTGCTTTAAAACTCTTTTACCTTAAGAGTTAGATAAAGAAGAAATATACTTCTCTGCAACTTGTCATATACCAAGTAGCTCTGTATTGACACTCCAAGAATTCTTTGATGGAACATATAAGCTGCCTGCTCAAAAGCTTCAACATAACTCATACAACTATGAGTCAAAACATATATCTGCTGCTTTTCTTTCTCTCAATGCAATTCTTTGTCAAATCTACTAAATCATGACCAAGTATAATGCAAAACAAGAAACTACTTCTTCTTTAGACTATCTTCACACAAGTTGTTCTCGTAGACTTGTCTTTGGGTGTAGAGGATAAAATAGGAAAAGTATATGGAAAATATATGAGAAAAGGAAGCCTTACTTTTCTTTTGGAAATGATGGACTTTCTTCTTCTGCATCTTTCTTCCACCTGATGGTGATGTTAACATCTTCAAACTTCTCTTCCATACCTTTTGTTCTCTTCATCTTGAAGTAGCAAACACTCTTGACCTCTTCAAATGAGCTTTTCTCTTCCTCTAGTGCTAAGAGTAAGAGACAAAACAAACATGGTATACAAATGGAAGTGAATATAGAATCATGTTTTATCATCTCCTCATATCTTTGAATCAAAATTCTGCTTCAAATGTCTGAAACAAATAAATTCACCAATCTTTTGTCTGAATGATGAATTACCTTTATAGAGTTACCTTCTCTAGATACCATTTGTACCTTGATATTCAACCAACTTACAACACAAATTTGGCTGAAAACAAAACTCATCCCATCTCCAAATTTGTCTTCTTAGATAAGCTTTCTTGCCATGAAAGAGAACTCTCAAAACTCTCTAGAAAAACCTCTAGATACCTGTTTTGATGTAGCCTTGATATGACCTGCAAATGAGAATCTGATAGTAGAAACTAATACCTGTGATTTGATGTTGATCTGATTCCTTCATCTTCTCTAAACCATTGTTCTTCCTTGAATTTGAAGTAGTCTTCTCTTCATCAAGTCTGGGTCTTCAAATAATACTTTTGTAAAGTATTTGCATACTCTTCCAAAAATATTCAACCGCTAACAAATCATCAACTTCATACTCCACACTGATGAATACACATGTAACTGAATTGTCTAATTCTCAAATCGCTACTCATCTAGATTAAGTATGTATGTCAAATGTCAAATGATAGAAGATGCTCTTAGATCATAGGTTGTAAACTTGGAAGTCTAGAAATCTGTGGATATGAGAGCCTGAATGATCTAGTGCCAAAGTCCTAAAGCTTTGAAACCAAAACCTTAGTGCTCTGATACCAAATGTTGGAAATGAGGTAGGCCCATAGCTCATATCACAGGTCCATGGTTCCATAGGTCCAGCATATACAACAAAGTATCTAGCAATCTTCAATATTGACAAAACATGAACATACCACATTTAATCATACAAATGATGAGACAAAGATAGAGAAAGAATAGACGACATGTGTAAGGTGTTACGTAAACCAAGGCTTACTCATACTATCATATATTCCAATGTTCAATGTACAATGTGGGAGCAAAACTCTCGACCACTCTATGTGATAAGAAATAGATGAATGACTGAATGTACAAATGTAACAAACATATTCAGATGTATGGGCAGAAATCTGAATATACATGAGATGTGTGACCTTATAGGTTATAGAAGAGTGAATATGAGTGACTGAAAGAGGAAGGATCAATGTGAAACTGATAATCAACAAACCCTCATCTAACCTTAGGCTATGGAAGACCCTAAGTCAGATACGTGTGTGAAAAGATCACATACTTAAAAAGTAGCAAAGAATGCTAACAAGTTTGCTGCTGAAAATCCTCAAACTCATGTGAACACACCTTCTCAAACACCTCATCCAAATATGCATAAAGCATATACATACTGATTCTCTTGTACCTATGCCGAATAGGACTCCTCCTGATATGGATGCTACTGCCTCCATAAATTGCAAGTAGTACCTGTGTGCATAAAGAGAATATGTACCTGAATCCTTAACATAAGATGTAAATCTTATGTTAAACACCATCCAATGTCTTTGACGTAGCCTGAAATCTTCATGTAGAAGACAATCTTCAAATACACCATGTAGATGGCCGATCCTCACCATCAAGCTGCTAATGACCAAGTCCTCTTTCCATGAACAAGAGATAACCTCTTCTCCATGAGCAAGAGTGTGAGCACACTTTTCATCTTCTCCAAGAAGAACTCCAAGAAGAACTCCAAGAAGAACTCCATAGCTGCTCCTCAACATGCTTCAAGTTAGCACCATGGTTGCCCCATGTGCTAGAAGAAACACCACCTCTATTGAGGTCCAGGCTCAAAGCTTGTGTTGAAAGTTAGGTCAAGGATACTAAACAATATGTCAAGCATGTATTTATATAGTAGTTGATTGTCCTCCAAAAGCTCCACGATCGTATATGAATAAATCTATAAAGCTATCGAAAACGTTGTCCGTCCATCGTCTTTTTTATCCACGTCCGCTATCTTAAAAGCATGAAGAAAAAACTATTTCGGGAACGCTGCTGCATGCGGGTATTGAACTCGGGTCGACTAAATGAAAGGCTATTCACATAACCAACGCACCCACCCTTTATGGTTGTACAAGGACTTTTAAGACTATTTACACATGTTGTTTGACCCCGTCTTCTTGTAGAGGAACTAGTACCCAACTCTACATATGCTATTATGTTGAGATATCAAGCTCAACATGTGATGATCCAGGATGACACGTACCAGTTTTTCGTTTCTCTGACATGTATAGTGGTCACGCCGGTATATGTCAGGGATACTTTATTGATCTTTATTAGATTTATCTACCGAGAGTGATGGCACATTTGTTTCTTGCCTGCTCACTCATTCACAGACATTAGGTTTTTCCTTATGTACTGGTCTTTATATATTGCACTTGTTGTATTCTTGTTTTTAGGTCATTCTTGTACATTCCTTTTATGTAATAGAAGAAGAAGAAGAAGATCATTCTTCCTTGCCTCAATCTGTGTGTGTGCTTCTCCTTGAGAGTGAGAGTATGTGTGTGAGCTCTCTTCCTTATCTCCTTCCTCGTGACATGGTATCAGAGCCAGCGTGGCTGTAGAGAGCTCGTGGAGAAGGCGACGGTGAAGACTACATGGCAAGGCGTGGAGAAAATGCGATTTCACAAACGGCCTCCGTTTGTTACGAGAATCGCCGTGAAGGTAGAAGACCTCAAAATATTCTCGTGAGTTATCCCTTTAGGGTCACTCGTTTTTGTCAGATCGAAGTTTCGGAGCCATCTTGACCTCCGTTTCGAGCCCGCAAGTGGGGCCCACTGAAAAACTAGGTCACTTTCAGAAACTGTAACTTGCGTTGTGTTCGACGACACTCATATATTCCAGATTTAGAATTTCAAGCGATTCCGTGTACTGTTGATACACGAAAACTGTGTTTTTCTGAGATCGAACTGTCACATCATAGTGCGACAGTGTTCAAGCAGAAGTGCTGCTTGTAGTGTGTTGCGGTGTTGTGAATTGTTGCAGAAATGGCAAACGCAGATGGAATGAGTCAGCTTATGAGCGATAAGCTGGACAAGAACAACTTCCATGCTTGGAGATTCAGAATGACGAATTTCCTGATGGGAAAAGGCTACTGGAAGTACATCGAAGGAGAGAATGAAAATGCTCCGCAGTTACCAGAAAGGAATCGGACTGCAGAACAGTTAAGAGCATATGAGGAATGGAATCAAGGAGCACGAAAGGTAATGTATTGGCTATTTGTTAGCATATAGGATAGCATGATTGGACACATACAGGATGCCGAGACTCCAAAAGAGGCTTGGAACAGTTTGATCACTTTGTATGAGACCAATACAAAGGCACGGAAATTGCAACTCAAGAACGAGCTGCATACATTGGAGAAAAAGAGCATGTCGATAAGTGACTACACTCTAAAAATCAAAAGCATATGTGAGTCACTTGCATCTATTGGCGTGAATGTAGATGATGATGATAAGGTGGAAGTGTGCCTTTGTGGTTTAGGAGCTGCATATAAGCAGTTCAGAACTTCTATACAGACCAGGGAAAATATTCCGAATTTTGCTGATCTGGTATCTATGCTGATTATTGAAGAAAAGAATCTTGGTGAGGATTCAAACTCCCAAGGAAAGCCCAGTTCTGAGCAGGTATTCTACTCTGGCAGAGGAAGAGGAAGAGGTAGAGGTTTTGGAAGTGGAAGAGGAAAGGTCAACAACAGAATCATGCAGGAGGAAGAGGACAGTTTCGAGGCAGGGGGAGCCAAAGAGGTCGTAGAAATTTCCAAACAAATGATTCAGGTAATGATAGTAAAGGATGTTGGAATTGTGGTAAACCTGGACACTTTGAACGTGATTGCAGGTTAAAGAATCAAAATAACAGAAGGCAGCAAAACAACTATGCATCCACAAGTGTAGATGATTCTGAGAAGCTGTTTATGGTTCAACATCACATGATGAATACGATGTCTGTTGGTGTTTCAAAATCGAATGATAATGTCTGGTATGTTGATTCAGGTGCTTCAAATCACATGACCAGTCATGCATAATGGTTTAGTAGTTTGCAGAAAATGTCAGTTCCTGGATATGTTGAAACAGGTGATGATACATCGCATCCTATTGAGCATACAGGAAACATAGCATTGTCTATGGAGGACGGAAAGGTAAAACATCTCGCTGATGTGCTACATGTTCCAAATATAACGAAGAATCTGGTTTCTGTTGGACAAATGGTTGACCAGGGATTACAAGTCAGGTTCAATGTTGATGGATTATATGTAGAAGAGTACAAGCAGGATGGACGATTGGTTGCCAAAGGAAACAAAGTGGGTAGGATGTTCACCTTAAATGTGAAGATTCCTGAAATGAATGCAGCCATGTTTGCAAAAGGTGCAGGAGTTATTGCAGATATAGAGATATGGCACAAACGGATTGGACATGCAAACTTGCAAAGGCTGAAACTGATGCAGTCAAAGGAGATTGTCCATGGACTACCAAATTTCAAAGTTGCAGAAATGCAAAAGGTATGTGCAGCATGTCAATTTGGTAAACAATCAAGAGCATCATTTCCACATGGCAAGCATGTTAGTGAGAATGTACTAGAAGTAGTACATACAGATGTTTGGGGTCCAGCAAAGACCACATCTATGGGCAGTTGCAGGTTTTATGTTACTTTCATTGATGACCACACACACAAAGTATGGGTATATTTCATGAAAGAGAAGAGCGAGGTGTTTACTCACTTCCAGAATTTTAAAGTAATGGTGGAAAAGCAGACAGGGAAGTACATTCAAACATTAAGATCTGATGGAGGAGGTGAATACATGTCAAACGAGTTCAGCAGTTTTCTAAAAAATCATGGAATTCGGTATCAGTTTTCATGCAGGTACACACCACAACAGAATGGTGTTGTTGAACGCAAAAATAGACATATTGCAAAAATAGCAAGAGCCTTGATGGCTGAGAAGAATATGCCTCATTGTTATTGGGCAAAAGATGTGCATATTATTGTATACATCATGAACAGAACTCCGACTACTGTTGTACATCAAGTTACACCTGAAGAGAAGGTTACAGGTAAAAAGCCAAACTTATCACATCTAAAAGTTTTTGGCTGTATTGCATATGTACATGTTCCAAATGAGTTGAGGATGAAGCTTGATCCGAAAGCAGAAAAATGTGTCTTCATTGGATATTCCCTTGAGCAAAAGGGGTACAAATGTTATAACCCACTCACACGACAGGTGAAGGTGAGCAGAGATGTGGTATTTGATGAAATGTCAAGCTTCTATGCAGATGCCAAAGAAGGACTGAATCTTGAACCAAATGACAAAGAAAATGCTGAAAAAACTAGTGCAGAATCTCAAGTTTTGAGTAGACCGGATGCATCACCAAGCAATAGTTCCAACTCAAATCCATGGAGTGGAAGATTGCGTGGAAATTTCAGTCCAGCAAATTCATCAAATACATCCAAGAAAGGTAAAGAAAAGCTTTCTGCTGGTAGTAAAACAGGTGCAGTTTTTGAAGATGTTGATGGAGATTCAAGGGGTTGAGAAAAGAGTCTTGATGAGGAACTTGGATTGCCCTCTGTGAAGACTCCAGGAGTAAGAAGGGCACATGCAGATGATACAAGAAGAAGTGACCCAGGACCAAGAAGATCTGGGAGGATGCGTAATTCAGTGCAACGATTGACATATGATAGTTACATGGCTCGCCATTGTGCCTACATGACAAAGGTAATACAAGATGTTGAACCTTCTTGTTTTGAAGATGCAATTGGTAATGCAGATTGGGAAAAAGCTATGGATGAGGAGATGGCTTCACTTTATGGAAATGATACATGGAAGCTGGTTCCATTGCCGCAAGGAAAGAAATCCATAGGCTGCAAATGGGTTTACAAGGTAAAGCATAATGCTGATGGTAGCATAAGCAGGTATAAAGCACGATTGGTAGCTAAAGGTTATGCACAGACATATGGCATTGTTTATGAGGAAACATTCAGCCCTGTAGCTAAAATGTCTACTGTCATAACACTTGTTGCATTAGCTACAGCAAAAGGATGGACTTTGCATCAGATGGATGTGAAGAATGCTTTCCTACATGGTGAGTTACAGGAAGAAGTATATATGGACCAGCCACAAGGATATGAAGATTCAAAGCATCCAGAATATGTTTGCAGGTTGCAAAAGGCTTTGTATGGGCTGAAGCAAGCCCCTCGTGCATGGCATGCAAGGATTGCTGATTACTTAACCAGCATTGGGTTCTCTATGTGTGATGCAGATCACTCACTATATGCAAGGAAGGCTAATGATGGCATCACTATTGTGGCTATTTATGTTGATGACCTGATTGTAGGTGGTGATAATGAAGAAAGCATCAAAGAGGTAAAGAAACTTCTTATGCAAGAATTCGACATGAAAGATCTTGGTGTGCTGCGCTATTTCTTGGGCATTGAGTTTATACATACAGAAACAGGTATATGGATGTCGCAAAGGCAATATGCCTTGAATATGCTGCAAAAGTATGGTATGGTTGATTGTAAGCCAATTTCTATGCCATTAGATCAGAATTTGAAATTGGATACTACATCAGGTGAAGCATTGGAAAATGCTACTATGTAAAGGAAAATTGTGGGAAGTCTTATATATCTCACAATTACAAGGCCTGATCTAAGTTATATTGTTGGACTTGAAAGTCAGTTTATGCAGGTTCCCAGGAAGCCACATTTGGATGCTCTGAGGCGCACTCTACGTTATGTGAGTACTACTTTGGATTATGCATTGTTTTATGAAGCTGGTGTAGATTTGCAGGTTCATGGATACACCGATGCAGATTGGGCTGGTAGTACTCCAGATAGAAGATCTACTAGTGGCTTTCTTTTCTCACTTGGAGGTGCAGCTATTACATGGAGCAGTAAGAAGCAACCCACTGTTGCTTTGTCGAGTACAGAGGCTGAGTATAGAGGTGCTGCAATGGAAGCATGTGAGGCATCATGGCTGGAGATGTTACTTGCAGATTTAGGTGTGGAAGTGCAAAAGCCTATCACTATCTATTGTGATAATCTTAGCAGCATACAGTTAGCACGGAACCCTGTTTTCCATGCTAGAACAAAGCATATCGAGGTACATTATCACTTCATTAGAGACAAGGTATTAGCAGGTGATATTGATCTTGTTTATGTGAGAACAGATGAGCAGGTTGTTGATATTTTCACCAAAGCACTTGGAGCTGAGAAGTTGAAGAAGTTTCGGAAGATGCTTGGATTATAGGATATGGCGTTGAGCTTGAGGGGGAGTGTTGAGATATCAATCTCAACATGTGATGATCCAGGATGACACGTACCAGTTTTTCGTTTCTCTGACATGTATACTGGTCACGCCGGTATATGTCAGGGATATTTTATTGAGCTTTATTAGATTTATCTACCGAGAGTGATGGCACATTTGTTTCTTGCCTGCTCACTCATTCACGGACATTAGGTTTTTCCTTATGTACTGGTCTTTATATATTGCACTTGTTGTATTCTTGTTTTTAGGTCATTCTTGTACATTCCTTTTATGTAATAGAAGAAGAAGAAGAAGATCATTCTTCCTTGCCTCAATCTGTGTGTGTGCTTCTCCTTGAGAGTGAGAGTATGTGTGTGAGCTCTCTTCCTTATCTCCTTCCTCGTGACATATTTTACCTAAACAATTTGACCAATAGAACAATAAATGGACCAATGGAATATTGTTTGACCAATAGGATATTGATTCCAACATCCTCTTGTCCTAGGTCGTCAATGATTGTCTAATCCTTGAGAACATGTCTTTGAGGATCTTTTACCAAGACTTGAATATGGTACGTCCCTAGATTATGGTTTGGTTCCTCTACTATAGTGATAATCATGCAAGCACTCAGTGCCCTCTAATAAAAAATATTCTAAAATTCAATTGTCCCTAATGATAGAAAAACTTTTTTGGCCTCCACAAAAGTTGTTTCCTCATCTTCTATCAATCCTTCCAACATGTTTGTGAGTTTGCAGCCCTCTAATAAAAAATATTCTAAAATTCAATTGTCCCTAATGATAGAAAAACTTTTTTGGCCTCCACAAAAGTTGTTTCCTCATCTTCTATCGATCCTTCCAACATGTTTGTGAGTTTGCAACCTGCAAAACATGGTGGAAATCATAGGGATGCAACTTCATATAAAGATACAATATATTTAAGGTTATTGTATTTAAATATGATATGGTGTGAGGATGAGTCCTGCATTACTTTGGTTTGCCAAAGCCATGGTCTTCCAAACAACAAATTATAAGCCACGCTTGAGTTGAGTAAATTTAGTACAACAAAGTTCATGGGGAATGTTTTCACCATGGAGGGAAATTGGTATGTTACTTATTAAACTAATTGGGTGAACTTGCAATTGATCTCCCGTATGAACAAAAAATTTAACAGCTTCTATCTAGTTCTAGTCCATCTGCTTGCATAGAGTAGCAATAGCAGTATTGAATCCTCAACCACCATCTATCAACACTTTGGGTATGCATTTGTTTTTATACCACATTGTTATAAACGGCACAACATGGTCCACAATAATTTCCTATTCCTGTTGAACAGTTGTACTAGTGGCTTTTGAGCATGAATCCAAGCGAATATGATGTGTTGGCTGAAAAACACCAAGGACCAATGTAAGCAACTCTCCTAATGAAAAAGTTGTTGGAGTTTGAGGTCTAGGCAAGCACAGGAATAACGCAAGGAAGAAGAAGCAACTTGGAGCACAACAACACTGAACAAATTACCAAGTGAATGTACAAAGATAAGTGACCCGTTAGTGTTATAGGTGTATATATAAGGCAGGTGAAAAAAACCTCCTAAAGAGGGAAAAAAGTGTGTGGCTGTCCTAAGTCTGTTCACACACATCACCACCAAAATATATCAACAAATCCCCCCTCGGAGTGATGCGGTGAAAAAGCACTTGGGCACTCATGTATAAGGTAAATCCAAGATATGTGGGCAGAGATCAATCCACAAAATGAAGTAAGCCCAAAGCTTTGTGGAACTTCTCCCTAGGTGGAGCATTTGTGAAAAAGTCTACAATCTTATCCTGTGTGGGCACATATGCCAAATTGATCTCTCTAATACAGAATCTCTCCCTGAAATAGTGATAATGCACTTCAATGTGCTTTGTGCAAGCATGGAACACAGGGCTCCTTGCAACTGCCAATGTACTTTGGTTGTTAGTGAAGATGGTGGTGGCAGATACTGACCAACACCCAAATCAACCAAGGCATATGAGCCACACACACTCAACAATCGCTATGAAAGCTGCCCTATACTCAACCTCACAACTAGAAGTGGCCATAATAGGCTACTTCTTGCTCAACCAAGATATGCATGAGCTACCAAGCATGAAGCAAAAACCACTAGTGGAGATAGTGTCACTAATAACAGCCCAGTATGAGTCAAAAAAAGCATGTAAATATGGCACTAATGACCCCCCCTTGGGATAAAGAAACCCAAGTAGTCGGGTACCACTCAAGTAGCAAAAGATGCACTTAACCACCTACCAATGATTGACACCTCGACAATGCATAAACTTGCTAATATGAGAGATAGCAAACTGAATAACATGCTGAGTTATGCATAAGTAAATCAAGCATCCAAATCAAATGCATCTCCAACATCATGAAGACTCAATCGTAAACCTGTTTTCCATATGAGTGGCAATAGGTTTGCAATCTTCAAGGCCAAAATGTTGCATTGATGTGTCAATATTTTTTTTTACATAAAGCTATTCCTCCATCAACTTGCATAAATTGAATGCCCAAAAAATCATGCAAATGCCCCAAATCTGACATCTCAAAAGAGGCGTGCAAATTAGCCTTAAATTCAGTAATATGCTTCTCATTGGGACCAATGAGCAGCATGTCATCAACATACAAAACAATGATCACAAGCGCATCATTTGCATGCCTAACATATAAGGTGCTCTCAGTTGGAGTGTTGTCAAAACCATGTGCAATCAAGTAGACATGTATCTTTTCATACCAAGCATGTGGTGCTTGCTTCAAACGATATAATGCATTTTTCAACTTGCACACTTTATTTTCATGCACTTTCTGCACAAAACCACGAGGCTGGAATACATAAACTTCTTCATGTAATTCACCATTCAAAAATGCAATTTTAATCTCCACTTGATGTACATTCCAAGCATGATGAGCTGCAAGTGCACAGATGCTATGAATGGTGGTCATTCTAGAAGTGGGTGCAAAGGTCTCATCAAAATCAATGCCTCTCTCTTGAGCATAACCTTTTTGCAACAAGCCTATCCTTATACCTATCAAATGTTCCATCACACTTATGTTTCAGCTTGTTTACCCATTTACTGCCAATGGCTTTTTTGTCGGGAGGTAAATCACATAAAGACTAGGTACCATTCTTCATAATAGCATCATATTTTGAATGCATAGTAGCCATCCAATTTTTTGAATTTTGTGCTTTGTCAAAAGAAATAGGTTCATTCTCATCACAAAGACTACAGGTAGCCATCACATAGCAAATTGATGCAAAGGAAGCACTATCAGAGCCTAAATGAGTACGATATGAAAAATGTGCATCTAATTTCTTATCTCTTAAAGTCTCCACAAACCATTTAGGCATAGTTTTTGCCTCCTCTATATCATCTCTCTCATCAACAAGTGCATCATGTGAATGTGCATTAGAAATGGGATGATCTACATCATCATGTGGAACTTGTAAAGGTTGAGAAATTGCCCCATTTGGGCCAGCACTTGATTATTCACTTGTAAAAAGAGGCAACAAAGTGTCATACACATCTTTCGAGCTAATTGATGCCTCCTTAGTACATGAAAGTAATGGCTGAATTGCATCTTCCAAAAAAACAACATCACGTCCAACAAAAATGCATTTAATTTGTGGATATACAGACGATAGCCTTTGCTCTTAGAACTATACCCAACAAAAATACATTTCACTACTTTATCATCTGATTTCCTGCGTTGTTGTTTAGGCACTAATGCATATGCCAGAAAACCAAAGACACATAGATGAGCAAGAGATGGATTGCAACCATGCCAAGCCTCATATGGAGTGATAGATTATAGTGCTTTGGTGGGACACCTATTAAGTACAAATGCTACACACATAATAGCCTCAAGCCAGAAGCTATGTGGTAAAGCTTGACTTTTTTACCATACACATCGTCGTCTGCACAAGATACCTATTCTTTCTTTATGCAAAAGTCCCGAAGCATCTCTTATTGTTTTATATGAAAAAAATGTGATGAAATCCTGTAGATTTATACAAGCTCTCTAGTGGTTCAAGGGATGCTCTACCTCAATAAGTTGGAGTTTATCCCCTCCAAAATAGAAATTGAGATTATTTTTAATGTAATTGAAAAATTAAATGATGGATCGTCATTGTCTAAATCTTCCTTATGTTTCTTTGTCTTTTGTTTCCTAGCAAACCTTTTCACTTTGGCTTTCTAATCTACCGCTTCCAACAAATATCTATATGTCCTTCTATATATTCCCGTAACCCGGACGTGTAACTTAGCTTTTTGTACATTTACACACTTAGTTTTACCACTATGTGCTTGTATATATATGACCATGACCTTGACATACTACTTGTGTTTCTACATTACCCACTTAAGATTATCAATAACTTTGTATTAGAATAGATAAATTCATCTTGACGTGCATCATCGATACACTTTTTTTCGTTGCATCATACTTGTAAAAAAATTATTGAAGATTATGACATTAGCAAATACTTTAAAAATTCGGAAGATATTATTGTCACCAAGTACTTTTTCACTCTTACATGAATATTATGCTACAAATTTCATCTTTTCTCGTTGAATCATGTGTAGTTTTTTTATTGCTAATGCAAGAAACTTAAATCATCCTACAAACATAAAATAGATCCATAGGATACTTTTGTTCCATCTTTTCAGTAAATAGTCAAAATTTTGGCATTAAGATATGGTAATTGGCCATAAATGATGATAACAAAGATAAATTTTATAG
Source organism: Ceratopteris richardii (assembly GCA_020310875.1). NCBI lineage: Eukaryota > Viridiplantae > Streptophyta > Polypodiopsida > Polypodiales > Pteridaceae > Ceratopteris > Ceratopteris richardii. The sequence continues at coordinate 1,361,963 of CM035423.1, read as the reverse complement.
TTACTATGCAATCGAAATTGGATGTTACTATGAAGAGTTATTGTTTTTTTTTTTCTAATTCTCGTTTTCCTCTTATAAAGAAGTGCATTAGCATTAAGTAGATGTATAAGTTGAAAACATAATCATGGTGAAATAATTGATCAATATAAGTCTAAACTAGTAGAAAAAGGTCATGATAAAGATAATTTGTTAAGAACCTAGTCTCCACACTAGAGAGAATGACTTATGACTCTCCTATTATATAGATCTTGGGACTAACCATGACCTCTGGATTAATTGCAATCACTTTTACATGTGCGATCTTCACCAGAGCTTTAGCACCTTCCATTGAAGTCCACTAGTGATAGGTGTGCTCATCACTTGAGATAAGACTCAAAGAACTCAATTAACTTATGTTAACTCGAGTGGATGCTTCTAGAAGGTGTTGGAGTTAGATGTCTGCGGAAGCACACGAACAACACAAGAAAGAAGAAGAAGCTTGGAGCACAACACACAATACTGAATGTATTACCACTAGAAGGTACAAAGATAAGTAGCCGGTTGGGGCAATAGGCGTATATATGGGGGGGGGGGGGGGGGGGGGGGGGGGAACCTCCTAAAGAGGGAAAAAAGTGCACCGACGGTCCTAGTGTGTTCACACACATCACTACCTAAATATATCAACAAATCCCCCCTAAGAGTGATGCACTGAACAAGGAGTTGGCACTCATGTATAAGGAAGTGCCAAGCTATGTGGAAATCACTCCACAAAAGGAAGTAAGCCCAAAGCTTTGCGGAAAGCTTCAAACTTCTCCCTAGGTAGAACCTTTGTGAAAAGGTCTGCAATGTTCTCTTGCATGGGCACATATGCCAAGCTGATCTCCCTAGTAGAGAACCTCTCCTTTCCATAATGATAATGCACCTCAATGTGCTTATGGAACACAGGGTTCCTCGCAACTGCCAATGCGCTCTGACGATCAGTGAAGATGGTGGTCGCAGAAGACTAACCAACACCCAAATCAACCATAAGGCATCTGAACCACACACACTCAACAATCGCTATGAAAGCTTCCCTATACTCAGCCTCACAACTAGAAGTGGCCACAGTAGGCTGCTTCTTGCTCAACCAAGATATACATGAGCTACCAAGCATGAAGTAAAAGCCACTAGTGGACACACGAGTGTCATAGCAACCAGCCCAATCAGAGTCACAAAAAGCATGCAAATCTGGCAGTAGTGATCCCCCCTTTGAATAAAACAACCCAAGTAGTCGAGTACCACTCAAGTAGCAAAAGATGCGCTTAACCGACTCCCAATGCTTGACTCCTGGGCAATGCATAAACCTGCTCATCTGTGAGACAACAAACTGAATATCTACCGGAGTAATGCATAAGTAAATCAAGCATCCAAAAGCCTTCTGATAGATAACAACATCAAATGCATCTCCAGCATCATGAAGACTCAGTCGTAAACCCGTCTCCATAGGAGTGGCAATAGATTTACAGTCTTCAAGGCCAAAACGCTACAATAATGTGTCAATATATTTTGTTTGACACAAAGCCATTCCACCATCAACATGCATAAACTGAATGCCCAAATAATGATGCAAATGCTCCAAATCAAACATCTCAATTGAGGCATGTAAATCAGCCTTGAAATAAGCAGTATGCTTCTCATGAGGACCAGTGAGCATCATGTCATCAACATACACCACAATGATCACAAGTACATCATTAGCATGCTATAAGGTGCTTTCAGTTGGACTGTTCTCAAAACCATGTGCAATCAGATAGGCATGTATCTTTTCGTACCAAGCACGTGGTGCTTGCTTTAAACCATATAATGCCTTCTTTAACCTACACACCTGGTTTTCATGCCCTTTGTGCACAAAGCCATGGGGCTGAAAAACATACACTTCTTCATGCAAGTCACCATTCAGAAATGCTGTTTTAATGTCCAACTGACGTACATTCCAACCGTGATGAGCTACAAGTGCACAAATTCTACAAATAGTAGTCATTCAGCAAGTAGGAGCAAAGGTTTCATCAAAATCAATGCCTCTTTCCTGTGCATAACCCTTTGCAACAAGCCTATCTTTATACCTGTCAACTGTACCATCATGTTTATGCTTCAGCTTGTATACCCACTTAGTGCCAATGGCCTTCTTGCCAGGAAGCAAGTCACATAAGACCAAGTACCATTCTTATTATAACATCATATTCAGATTGCATAGCAACCATCCAATTTCTGAATTTTGTGCTTCATCAAATGAAACAGGCTCAGTCTCATCAGAGAGACTAGATGCAGCCATAGCATAGCAATCTGATGCAAAAGAGGCACTATGAGAGCCTAATCAAGTATGATATGACAGAGGTGCATCTAATTTGTTGTCACGTAAAGTTTGCACCAGCCATTTTGGCATAGTTTTTGCCTCCTCAATATCAGCTCTCTCATCAACAAGTGCATCATGTAATTCTGCATCAGAAATAGGATGATCTGCATCATCACATGAAACCTGTAAAGGCTAAGAAGTTGCCTCATTAGGACCAGCACTAGACTGTCCACCTATAAAAAGAGGCAGCAAAGTATCATACATGTCTTTGGAGCTAATAGATGTCTCCTTAGTACATGAAAGCAATGGATGAATAACATCTTCCACAAAATTAACATCATGGCTAACCAGAATGCATTTACTCTGTGGATGATACAGATGATAGCCTTTACTTTTAGAAATGTACCCAACAAAAATACATTTTATTGCTTTATCATCCAATTTTCTATGATGTTGTTCAGGCACTAAGGCATATGCCAAACAACCAAAAACACGAAGATGAGCAACAGATGGCTTGCGATCATGCCAAGCTTCATATGGAGTGATAGACTGCAGTGCTTTAGTGGGACACCTGTTAAGTACATATGTCGCACACATGACAGCCGCAAGCCAGAAACTATGTGGTAAAGCCTGACTCTTGACCATATGCCTCGCCATCTCCATGAGTGACCTTTTCTTTCATTCAACAACTCCATTCTGTTGAGGTGTATACGACACTGCACATTAGTTTTTTATCCCACGATCAACCAAAAATGCATTAAAATCAGAAGACATATATCCCCCCCTCAATCAGAACAGAGGGTGCTCATTTTACATGCTGACAGATTTTCAGCCAAAACTAAAAACTGTTTGAAGCACATGAACACTTCGGACTTTGCCTTCAATGGATATACCCATGCATGCCTGGAAAAATCATCGATGAAAGTCATGAAGTAAAGATAATTTCCAAAAGAAGGTGTCTGCATAGGACCACAGACATCACTATGTACAAGCTGCAATTTCTGAGTAGCCCGAACTGAACCATCTTTTGGAAAGGAGGAACACTACATTTTGCCCAAAATACAGCCTTCACAAACATGTTTTCTGGGTGCCTCAAGTTTGGGCAAAGAGGACACCATTTCAGATTTTTGCAGGCATAGTAAACTAGAAAAATTTAGATGACCAAAGCCTGCATGCTAAAGCTTTGCATCTGACATAGCCTGAGAATCATGTACCGCACATTCTGAATCATTTACAGATATTTCATAGTCTATGAGCTTATACAACTGACAACATAAAATGCCAGAACCAATAATCATGTTGCCATTTGACAAATCATGAACTCTACATCTGTCATCAACAAATTTCACAACCTAGTCAATCTTGGCTAATGCAGAAACTGATAACAGATTTTTCTTGATCCCTGGCACAAACAAAGCATCTGACAAAGTGAAAGAACTACCATCAACAGTAGTCAAAATGATCTTACCAACTCCCATAACAGGATAAGAGGAGTTGTTGGCGCATGTAATAGTATTCCCTGTAGGGGCAGGCTTGAGTGAAGAGAAGAAACTGCACTGCAAGGTAATATGTTTGGTCACCCCATTGTCAAAGTACCAAACATTTGAGTCTACTGCAGACATGCACTACTCATGAGAAAATGGGTCAAAACTACAAACAATAGTAAATGCCCATTCTTGTTCCTGCACAAGATTAGTAGGCTCTGTTTTTGGTGTAGAGACCTCTGCAACAACCATTCCAGCCTCTTTCTTCTTTGCCTCTTTAGTAGCTAGTTTTGGACAGTTCTTTATGATATGATCATTTCCTTTACAGTACTTGCAAAAAAAATTCTGATTTTCTGATTTCTTTTCATCTTTTTCTTCCCTCTTCGATTGTGCAGAATTAGCAAATTTCTGCTTACTAGTTGAAGAGCTCCATTTCCTTTGCCCTTCTGACTAGCCACGAAAGCTTGATCTGCAACACACAAAACAGACCTATTCTGCCTGGACTGATCTTACTGCAACAGAATAGAGACTAACTCCTCAAATGACAAGGCATTTGGATTGCCTTTCATCATCAACCAAAGAGTAGAAGTAAAACTCTAATATGAATCAGGAAGACCATTCAGAACGGCTTGCACAAGTGAGCTATTTGGTATAACCTCATGAGCAGAAATCAACTATTCCTTCAAGTCTTTGATCTTTGTTAGAAAACTATCCATAGAATCACCTTCATTCATGTGCTCACTCTCCAATTGTTTTAAGAGGTAAGCAACACGAGCCTCATTCCTAGCTTGGTACAATGTGGTAAGTGTATCCCAAGCATCCTTGGCTATTCTGCAAGAGAGAATGTGAGGAATAATGGCACGTTTGATAGACAAAGCTATCAATGCATGTGCCTGGGCATCTTGCCATCCCAACGAATTTGCTCTGTAGTAGGTGCAGCAGAAATCACAGCACGAATAGGAATACGTAGATTATCATCATCTTCGACACCTTTTGCATCAGCTTTAGTACCTGCAGTTGTAACAGTTGCAGGTGTGATAGGACGTTTTTCAACACCCTGCACAATGTTCTACAGTCCTTTTGCAACCAATACATGTTGCATCATATATTCCCACATCGGGTAGTTGGTACCATCCAAATTATCCTCAAAAGCCAACATACAAAATACATCACTACTTTCAGCCATGGCCGGTGACTAAAATACCTTGATGTAGAAAATTGACTGTATTTCAAGAAGTTGAACAGAACTACCCAGACGAATTCCACTAAACCTATAGCAAACTTCAAGATCCTTATACTGGCGAACCGAAACTGGTATAAACCTTTGGGAAAAAAAGACAAAATAGCTTGCAAAAGGGCTACGATAGTGCATTCGGAGGTCGAAACGAGCTCAGATTACGATTTTGGCAACACAAAGCGAAGCGGTTTTGACCTCGGAAAAATGTTGAGTATGCTCACCAAAACTCATGCGATTTTGAGACTACAATCGGAGAGGTGTCAATGACGCCCTAGATGAAGCGATGACCTGCTCTGATACCAATTGTTGGAGTTAGACGTCTACAGAAGCACACAAACAACACAAGGAAGAAGAAGAAGAAGCTTGGAGCACAACACACAATACTGAATGTATTACCACTAAAATGTACAAAGATAAGTAGCCCATTAGGGCAATAGGTGTATATACAAGCTGAGGGAAAAAAACTTCCTAAGGAGGGAAAAAAGTGCCCCGGCGGTCCTAGTGTGTTTGCACAGATCACTACCTAAATATATCAACAGAATGCTTAAGAGCTCTTTGGGCAAAACTCTCCCCCATGCTTTCATGGGGATTGAACCCAAGACCTCCTCCTTCCCATCCTTGAGGCTTAACTAGTAAGCTAGGCTTCAACTTATCTAATACTCTAGAAGCACCTAATCTAATCATTAACTTAGAACCTTGTTCAAGCTACTTTATAACATCCCTCCCCCCCCCAATGAAGAAAATTTTCATCCTCAGTATATGCTTCAAGGTACAACATATAATATATATCTTTTCATGTGCCTATGGTCCAATTGAGGAGCATGGTTGTCATCTCCCTAATTTGTCTCTTGTAGACAAAAGGAGATCCTATCTTTTCATCCTTAGAATATGCTTCAAGGTACAACATATAATATATATCTTTTCGTGTGCCTATGGTCCAATTGAGGAGCATGGTTGTCATCTCCCTAATTTGTCTCTTGTAGACAAAAGGTACATGATATATGCACCACTTGTGCATGGACCTAGTAAAATGGATGCATACTCTAAGACTTTGAGAAATCTTCTCAAACTCACTAGAACTTGGTATGGAGAATGAAGTTGACTATGGTTGACCAAAACATCTAAAATGTTACTACCATGGTTAGCTTCTAACCAACATCCATGGACATATCACTCAATTAGAGGATTCTTGTGTCTAATCGAAGATTAAGGATCCTAGTAGAATGCAAGAAAGAAGTGCCCCTCACTCTTTTCAACCCAAATTCAATTAGACTAAAGCGAATCCTAAATGAATTGTATGATTTCCCAAACTCATGACACTATGTCAAAGGCTTGATATGGAATTGCAACTTAAGCATTCATTACATTTGAATATGGTGTCCCATACCACCATATCCACTTTGATGCTAGTATAAAACTTGATGTCACGACCACAAAGCCCACACTTACACAAGTGTGCAATGAATTATGCTTTAACTCAAAATATTTGGATCCTACATCCATTTGACATCAAAATTTCATTTTTGAATGGCGATTTGCACGAGGAAGTGTATGCATTTGAGCATGAATTTTTGCAAAAGGAAAACCAATAAGGCCGGTATGTTGTGGAAAAGACATCGTATGATTTGAAGTAAGCAATACATGCTTGACATGAAAAGATATATGCATATCTCTTTCCACATGGATTGAAAAAGGAAGTACATGCTTGGTATGAAAAGATTCATGGATACCTCTTTGCACATGGATTTCAGAGCATTCCAATTGAAATCTCTTTGTATTTAAATGTATAAATAATGTTTTTGTTATCATTATAGACTTTGTTAGTGACTTGTTTTCCACTAATCCTATTGATACGCACATTGCCAATTTTAAGGCCGATTTGGGTTCCTTGCATCACTATTTGGGCATTCACATTATGCAAGTCGATTGAGGAATGATTTCATGTGAAAGAAAGTATATTGGCACCATGTTACAATGTTTCAGCCTTGAGGATTCTAGTCAACCCATTTGCACTTCCATGGAGATAGGTATACTCTTGAATATTCATGATGCAAGAGATGCATTTGATGTGATCATTCATACCAAAGCTATTGGAAGGAAGCTTGGTTTATGTGTGCGCTACATGGCTTGACATTCAATTTGTTATCTCTTTGATAAGAAAGTTCATGCATATACTAACTTTCAAGCAATGGTAGACCCTTAAGTGTGTGTATATTTTGTTATTTGCGCGGTACTTGGTAGCTTGGGCTGATTTATGCAAGAGAGAATCAATATAATCAAATTTACGTGACAAAGAGAAAATTGGAAGTTGTAATGAACCCAATGTTCATGCTTGTTCAAAGAACATTGACGCCATCATTATGACATGTGGGAAATCTTTAATGGAGATATTAACTTGCCTTATGTGCTTTCGGACGATAAATTTGTACACTTTCAACAAGGGCTTTCTCTTGCGAGAAATTTTAAGCTTTTCATATTTTTTTTGGACTTACTCAATTTTGTGGATTTTTCATAATCCACATAGATTGGACTTCATTATACACGAGTGGTAGATCTTTGCTCATCACATCACTCCCATAAGGGGAAGAGTGGTTTCTCTAGAATGCTCCTAACTTCATTATGTGCTAATCGAAAAGTAAAAAGTGGATAGTCCAAGAACACGCACATAGACACACATAGATACACATAGATACACATGATCAATTAGCAACACACATATGATTATATCTATGTATCTCTCTCCCTCATACATATCCATTGATTGATTGATTGATACATGCGAAAACATAGATACACATACAATCGTGCCTAGAGTGGCACACGTAACATTTTAGAAAATGTGGGTTTTGTGCACAAGTTAAGTAGAGCATTCATTCTATTTGTGAGTCATCCACTCTCTCATATATAGCCATTGCATCTTAGAAAATGTGGGTTTTGCGCACAGAAGTTATGTGGAGGATTCATTGTACTTGTGAGTCATCCACTCTCTCATATATACCCACTCTCTCATATATACCAATTGATTGCTAGATACACATGCAATCGTGCCTAGAATGACACACATAACATCTTAGAAAATGTGGATTTTGTGCATAGAAGTTTAGGGGATTCATCTATTTGTGAGTCATCTACAAATATCTCTATTTGACAGGGGAGTTTTAACGAGCTGCAGGCGAGCTCAATCATTGGATTAGTAGTTGATGACGATGGAGCTTAGGCACTGTTGCTGTCAAGACAACTACACTGTCGGCTTCAGGTAATCATGGCTTGGTTGCCTTCTTCATCCTGTATTCTGCTCTCTCATTATCCAACGGTGGCCTATTTGCTGAATATGGCAGGGTGTTGCATCCGCCGGGTGGTTGGGCTCAATTATCTCATCGTAAATCATCTTGCTCATCCTTGCCCAATCGCCTTGCAAGTGTCAAGTTTGATTCACTGCGGCTTGTCCACAACAACAAACACTTCTTATCGCAAATACGCATTGAAAGCAAGTATGGCGTCTCAGCGCACGCGCGCGCGCGCACACACACACACAGAGAGAGAGAGAGAGAGAGAGAGAGAGAGAGAGAGAGAGAGAGAGAGAGAGAGAGAGAGAGAGAGAGAGAGTTTTAACGTCTATTAGAAGGCAGAACTCGACCTATGAGACATAATCAATGTACATGGGTGTGAGACAAAATCAATGTACATGGGTATGAGACAAAATCAATGTACATGGGTTGTGTCTCCGGTCAATCAGAAAGACAAAGCATGTCGAAAATAAAATAAAATAAACTGTGAGAGAGAGAGAGAGAGAGAGAGAGAGAGAGAGAGAGAGAGAGAGAGAGAGAGAGAGAGAGAGAGAGAGAGAGAGAGAGAGAGAGAGAGAGAGAGAGAGAGAGAGAGAGAGAGAGAGAGAGAGAGAGAGAGAGAGAGAGAGAGAGAGTTTTAACGTCTATTAGAAGGCAGAACTCGACCTATGAGACATAATCAATGTACATGGGTGTGAGACAAAATCAATGTACATGGGTATGAGACAAAATCAATGTACATGGGTTGTGTCTCCGGTCAATCGGAAAGGCAAAGCATGCTGAAAATAAAATAAAATAAACTGATGCTAGAGAGAGAGAGAGAGAGAGAGAGAGAGAGAGAGAGAGAGAGAGAGAGAGAGAGAGAGAGAGAGAGAGAGAGAGAGAGAGAGAGAGAGAGAGAGAGAGTTTTAACATCTATTAGAAGGGAGAACTCGACCTATGAGACATAATCAATGTACATGGGTGTGAGACAAAATCAATGTACATGGGTATGAGACAAAATCAATGTACATGGGTTGTGTCTCCGGTCAATCGGAAAGACAAAGCATGCTGAAAATAAAATAAAATAAACTGATGCTAGAGAGAGAGAGAGAGAGAGAGAGAGAGAGAGAGAGAGAGAGAGAGAGAGAGAGAGAGAGAGAGAGAGAGAGAGAGAGAGAGAGAGAGAGAGAGAGAGAGAGAGAGAGAGAGAGAGAGAGAGAGAGAGAGAGAGAGAGAGAGAGAGAGAGAGAGTTTTTAACGTCTATTAGAGGCCAAAATCGGTCTATGAGACAAAACATATACATCAGCATGATCCAATCCACTGTCATCCGAAAAGGAAAATAAAGTGTGAGTACAAAACAGAGTATAAAAGGAGTGGATAATAATAGCTGGCGTCGAGGGTGTGGGGTGCTATGGGCATGCACTCTATATGCTCAATAGGTGAGATACAAATATGATATGCATAGGGAGTGGAGGCTCGGTGGTGTCATAACCCTCTAAATGTCTGTTGTGGGTGTAGGATATAATGCATCGGTAGGTAAGGCATCGTGGCGATCCGCAAAATGCTCTGCACATCGAGGTCGACGGGGGTGCGCCGCTGACGTCTCCGTATCTCCATGTCATGGCGTGCGTGAATCGCTTGAATCTCTCTTTGGTGGGGACGGGCTCTCCGGAGTGGGGGTCTCGGTCATCGACGCTGTCATCTAAGCTCCTATGCTCTTTGTAATGTGACACCCCGCGTCGATATGGGTCCTCGGGTGGTTGTAGGTCTGAAAAAATCTGTAATATAAGTCTGGGTCAGGTGTATCTCCATCTGTTGCTCGAGAAGGGGGATGCACGGCGGCGCTGGAGCTCTACTAGGAAACGACCTAGAGGGCACTGGTCCTCCGTCTCCAATAAAGCCCTGACCTCTCTGGGCCCCTGAAGAGCCGTGGGTAGCGGTCTCTGATGTCCTCATATGCCTGGCATCTGCATGTGTAGTGCTCCTCGTCCTCCACCTCCTCTTGGCATATCCTGCATAATCTCTCATCCCTGGGGATATGTGTCGCACGCCCAACCTCAATCTCGAGCTGGTGTGATGATACTCTTAGCTGCCCAATGGCCACTCTCTCCGCTGGTGCCATGTATGTATCCATGTATCGTGGTCTCTGAATGAAACCATCCGTTGTCACAGTCAGGAAGTGCTCTCTGTAATGTTGCCTCTTTGTGGAAAGAGGCTCCCGTGGTGCTACCCATGTCTCCCTTACGTGTATCTGTAGTAGGCCCTGACGGATGTATCTGTAGTAGGTCTTGACGGATGATCCTGTTCCTCTTTGAACGAGAGAGGGTAATGTAGGGGGAAGAGAGGTCATACTGAAAAGGGGGGAGATCTGTAATGCTCATGCCATGGTCTGCCAACCATCGGTAGGTTTGTGCATACCATACTCTCTCATGCCCCGTCTCTTCCAAATGTCTAGAGGTCTCAAATGCAAGCCTGGTGAGTCTCCTGGTGGGGAGCTCTCTGACTCTCAGAATAAAGGTCACCAGCTGAAAGAGGGCTTCCACTAGCATCGGTGGTGTGCCAAGCTCAGCTCGTATAATGTCATGTGGAACAGAGGCCTTGTTGCGGTGCAAGCGTGAGGTCATGGTGACATGGGGCCTCTCAATCTGCGTCCACATCGCCTCCGTGATCCCTGGTGCCCGTACTGCCGCTGCATACATCAATGCGGGTGTCACTAGAGTATCAAAGAGCCACCCCTTAGTCTGGGGCTCTTGAAAATGTGCTTGAAAGCAAAGTCTCTCCAATCCTGCCAGTGCCGCATAGCCTCACATCAATCTATCTCTCGCTGCCTGTGCCATGGAGAATACCCCTGTGCTGCCCGAGAAGGTGATACCTAGGTAGACGTAGGAGTCAACTACCTCTATCTGTCCTCCACCTGCGGTGAAGGAGGCGCGATGGCATATTGTCTTGGAGGTATGGAAGATCATGACCTTGGTCTTGCCAAGTTTCACTGTGAGTCCTCTCTCCATGCAGAAGGTATCGAGCCCTTGTAAATGTGATTGCAACCCCTCCTGTGACTCTGAAAGCATAACAATGTCATGAGCATATAATAGGATGTGTACTGGCGCACCTCCGAGGCCTCCTCCTAGCCCTCCTGCTCGCTGTATATACTCCGTGATCTCGTTGATGTAGAGACCGAAGAGAGTGGTTGAGAGAGGGCAACCTTGTTTCACACCAATGGTGCTAGCAAGGTTGTCTGATAGGCCGCCGGGGCAGCGCACCCTCCCTGTGACTCGTGCATACAAAGCATGGATGGCCCATAGCATGTCTGATGGTAGCTGCAACTCCTTGAGTCTCCGTAGTAGTCTCTCTCGAGGGACCATGTCGAAGGCTTTGCAGAAATCCACAAAGCAATAGTATAGTCTCCGCTTCCTCGCCTTCGCGCTCTCAATCAAGCAACGAAGTACGAGGATGTGGTCGATGGTGGAGAAAGTGAGATGGAAGCCTGCCTGGCCGGGTGCTCTGATCTCGGCGGCCTCAGCGTATGTACTGAGCTCTGCCTCTAGTACTGCCCCATAGATCTTGGCCAGGATGTGGCCTATCATAATAGTCCTGTAGTTCCCTGGGTCCATTATATCGCCAGACTTATGGATAGGCGCAATGGTATGCATAGTCCACGAGTCAGGTAATCCCTCAACCAAAGCAGGGTTGAAGAGATGGGCGATGAGGTGGGAGACTACATCTACTGCGTATATAAAGTGCGCTCCCTGTAGTCCCGTGTGGTTTGCTAAACGGCCATGTTGTAGCCTATGGATGGCGTGGATATCAAAGGACGCGGTGTGGGAGGGATCGGCAATGGTGGTTGTCTTGGGACGTCATATAACCTTTGGGCGTAGGTGTGCCAAGTATGAGGATCTGCTATGGGTGTAGGTGGGCGTGGCTCACGGAGGGCCCTCCACGCGGTGGCGCAATCTCTACTCATGAGAAGGTCAAACAACTCTGCCTCCTGTCTCTCCTCGAAAGCTCGCCTTTTCCGGCGTGTGAGGGCTCGCATTTGTCGTCGTGCCTCCCTCTCTCCGATGGATCCCAAGATACTCCATGCTCTAAGATGTCGGTATAGTCGTCTACACTCCTCATCGTACCACCTATTCTGAGGTGTATGCCCCAGCCGTGTTGCTATGGGTGGTGTATGGAAAGCTGAGAGTAGAAGATGTGTGGAGGATCGAGGAGAAGTGGGCGGTGAGGGTGTCCAATGGGGCGGAGGGGTCAAGGGAGTAGATGCGCTCTCGAACATGGGAGCTATAGATATGTGCTAGCTCATGTCTAAAGTGGATGGTGGTATGGGTGTGTGGCTGTATGGTGGTGGGTATGCATGGTGAGCCGCGTATGGATAGGGCAAGATATGCGTGATCAGCTCCAATCGGTATGGGTGGGATGGTGAATGAGGTGATGAGATGAGTCGCCTCCGGGGGTCCGATAACATAGTCTACCACAGTGCCTCCATGCGGTGTCGTGGGTGGGATGAAGATGAGACCACCCGAGGTGGGCCATGTTGCCATCCCATTATATATAATGAGACGGTGTGCTGCTCCCATCTGCAGTAGGTGTCGGCCGTATGAGGTGGGTGTGGTGGTGTCGGCTGTGGCTCTGAGTGTAGACATGTCCTCCATGGTGCGAAGCATTTGAGGGTCATCAAAATCGTAGATATCACACTGGTAGCTCTGAGTGCGGGCATTGAAGTCTCCTAGAAGGAAGACTTTGCCTATCCCGATATACTCCATAATGGTGTCACTGAGGGAGTCACATGGCGATGTGTCTAATCCCTCTCCCCTTGAGGGCTGCTCGGGGGAATGTGTGAAGCGTGAGCCAATGGGTGCAATATAGGAGTCAACGAAACACTCTGCTCTCTCCTCCGGTAGCGGGAGGCATACCCACAAAATGTGCCTCTGGATCTCTAGCTACCACCTGTATCTTGTGCTGTAGTGACTGTCGATAGAGCACGGCTACTCCATCTGATCCTCGTGTGGTGTGCTGTCGCATCTGTCGGCGGTGAGCTGACTCCCACATATAGCCCTCAATCCTCGGTAGGTTCCTCCCCGGGCTCTCGTGTGTCTCTGTCAAGAAGATCATGTCTATGCCCTCCATCACCTCCTCGAGTCTCCCTGGATGTGTCCACAAAGATCCATTGAAGTTCCAGACTGCAATGCGCACCTCCTGCTGTGCTGTCTCATAGGCCGCGAATCCCTAGTCAATGGGTCGTCCATCGATGATGACGCGACCGTCTCTGTCTAGAGCACGATGTCCATCCCGTCGGGCCTGGGGGACACGTGGCATGCATGCACGTCTGTGCTCTACCTGCATCCGTGTGAGGTCATTATCCAAATAGATCAGGGTGTCCGGTGTAGTGTGTAGTACTGCTCGTCGTATGAGGAAGTCTCTCCTCTTGGCCTCTTCGGAGAACTGAAGGATAAGCGCTCTGCTCCGTGTGGTGTCTCTCCCTTCTCTCCAGGCTTGGGTGAAAGGAAAAGGCTCATCCGCACGATATCCAAGTAGTGTGCACAAGCGACGCCCATCTTGCTCTGGTGAGTCTGTCTCTGTGAGGCCAGAGATGCGGACATTGAGCCTTCGGGCCTCTCGCATCCGCTCCTCCTCAATGGTGGTGTGTACTATGTGGATCTCCTCATGGTGGTGGTTCTTCTTTGCCTCCTGTCGAAGGTTTTTTTTGACAACTTCGACCCATCCATCTTTTTTAATCTCAAGCTCGTTCTGAACCACCTCTCTGCACTCTTTCTTGATAGACGTCTGTATGTCCTCTAGCTTTGGGGCGATCTCCCCCTCCTCACGTATGCTGTCTAGTTTCGTCCTCATATCATTGAGCCCAGTGTGCAACTTCTCCTGATCGTGTGAGTGCTGCTTACGGATAGCAAGAAGCTCCTCCCGTAGGGACTAATTTTCCTTCTCCAAGGCCGCTACCTTAGCTTCGAGGGCGGCGAATCTTCAGGTAACTCCGTTCAGTCCAGAGTCTCCTTCTTTCTTATGTTTCCCTATAACTCTCGGAGGGTATGCTCTAAGGCAGCCATTTGTTCTTCTAACTTGGGAGCCATGGGGGAGCGGAGAGAGAAAGAAAGAAAGACTTTTTAACGTCTATTAGAGGCCAAAATCGGCCTATGAGACAAAACATATACATCAGCATGATCCAATCCACTCTGGTCCAAAAAGGAAAATAAAGTGTGAGTACAAAAAACGGCTATAAAAGGAGTGGATAATATCTAGCATCAAGGGTGTGGGGTGCTATGGGTATGCACTCTATATGCTCAATGGGTGAGATACAAATATGATATGCATAGGGAGGGGAGGCTCGATGGTATCACAACCCTCTAGATACCTGGAGTGGGTGTAGGATATAATGCATCGATGGGTAAGGCATCATGGCGATCCTCAAAATGCTATGAACGTCCAAATCGACAGGGGTGCGTTGCTGACGTTTCCGTATCTCCATGTCATAGCGTGCCTGAGTCGCGTAAATCTCTCGCTTGTGTGGACTGGCTCTCCGGAGTGGGGGTTTCGGTCCTCGATGCTGTCGTCTAAGCTCCTCTGCTCTGTGTAATGTGACACCCTGCGAGCTTGGTCCTCGAGTGGCTGTGGGTCTGAAAAAATCTGTAATATAAGTCTGAGGGGGGGGGCAGGTGTATCTCCATCTGCTGCTCGAGAAGTGATGCACGGCGGTGTTGGAGCTCTACTAGGAAATGACCTAGAGGGCGCTGGTCCTCTGTCCCCAATAAAACCCTGATCTCTCTGGGCCCCCTGAAGAGCTGTGGGTAGCGGTCTCTGATGTCCTCATATGCCTGGCATCTACATGTGTAGTGCTCATCCTCCACCTCCTCTCGGCATATCCTGCATAATCTCTCGTCCCTCGGGGTATGTGTCGCTCGCCCGACCTCAATCTCGAGCTGGTGTGATGATACTCTGAGCTGCACAATGGACACTCTCTCAACTGGTGCCATGTATGTATCCATGTATCGTGGTCTCTAAATGAAACCATCCGCTGTCACAGTCAGGAAGTGCTCTCTGTAGTGTTGCCTCTTTGTGGGAAGAGGCTCCCGTGCTGCTATCCATGTCTCCCTGACGTGTATCTGTAGTAGGTCCTGACGGATGATCCTATTCCTCTCCGAACGAGAGAGGGTAATGTGGGGGGAAGAGAGGTCATACTGAAAAGGGGGAAGATCGGTAATGCTCATGCCATGGTCTCCTAACCATCGGTAGGTCTGTTCATACCATACTCTCTCATGCCCTGTCTCTGCCAAATGTCTAGAGCTCTCAAATGCAAGCCTTGTGAGTCGGCTGGTGGGGAGCTCTCTGACTCTCAGAATAAAGGTCACCAAATGGAAGAGGGCCTCCACTAGCATCAGTGGTGTGCCAAGCTAAGCTCGTATAATGTCATGTGGAACGGAGGTCTTGCTGCGCAGCAAGCGTGAGATCATGGTCCTGGGGCCTCTCAATCTGCATCCACATCTCCTCCGTGATCCCTGGTGCCCATGCTGCTGCTGCGTACATCAATGCGGGTGTCACTAGAGTGTCGAAGAGCCACCCCTTAGTCTGAGGCTCCTGAAAATGTGTCCGAAAGCAGCGTCTCTCCAATCCTGCAAGTGCCGCATAGCCTCGCGTCAATCTATCTCTCGCTACCTGTGCCATGGAGAATACCCCTGTGCTGCCCGAGAAGGTGACACCTAGATAGACGTAGGAGTCCACTACCTCTATCTGTCCTCCTTCTGCTGTGAAAGAGGCGCGATGGCGTACTGCCCTAGAGGTATGGAAGATCATGACCTTGGTCTTGCCAAGGTTCACTGTGAGTCCTCTCTCCATGCAGAAGGTATCGAGTGCCTGTAAATGTGACTGCAACCCCTCTTGTGACTCTCAAAGCAAGACAATGTCATCAGCATATAATAGGATGTGT
This sequence comes from Ceratopteris richardii, assembly GCA_020310875.1. Taxonomy (NCBI): domain Eukaryota; kingdom Viridiplantae; phylum Streptophyta; class Polypodiopsida; order Polypodiales; family Pteridaceae; genus Ceratopteris; species Ceratopteris richardii. The sequence goes on along the minus strand of CM035423.1, from coordinate 1,345,728 downwards.
ACTTGCGTACCTCCTAGGTCTCCTCCTAGCCCTCCTGCTCGCTGTATATACTCCGTGATCTCGTCGATGTAGAGACCGAAGAGAGTGGGTGAGAGAGGGAAACCTTGTTTCACACCAATGGTGCCAACAAGGCTGTCTGATAGGCTTCCGGGGCAACATACCCTGCCTGTGACTCGTGCATACAAAGCATGGATGGCCCATAGCATGTCTGATGGTAGCTGTAACTCCTGGAGCCTCCGTAGTAGTCTCTCGCGAGGGACCATGTCGAAGGCTTTGTGGAAATCCACAAAGCAACAGTATAGTCTCTGCTTCCTCGCCTTCGCGCTCTCAATCAAGCAACGAAGCACGAAGATGTGGTCGATGGTGGAGAGTGCGGCGGAAGCCTGCGTGGCCGGGTGCTCTGATCCCAGCAGCCTCAGCGTGTGTATTGCCCCATAGATCTTGGCCAGGATATGGCCTATCATAATAGTCCTGTAGTTCCCTTGGTCCATCATATCGCCGGACTTATGGATAGGCGTAATGGTATGCATAGTCCACGAGTCAGGTAATCCCTCAACCAAAGCACGGTTGAAGAGATGGGCGATCAAGTGGGAAACTACATCTGCTGCGTATATAAAGTGCTCGCCCTGTAGCCCCGTGTGGTCTGCTGAACGGCCATGCTGTAGCCTATTGATGGCCTGTCGTACCATGCTTGCCGTGAATAGGGTGGATATCGAAGGACGCGGTGTGGGAGGGATCGGCAATGGTGGCTGTCCTGGGACGTCATATAACCTCTGGGCGTAGGTGTGCCAAGTCTGAGGATCTGCTATGGGTGTAGGTTGGCGTGGCTCACATAGGGTCCTCCACGCGGTGGCAAAATCCCTACTCATAAGAAGGTCGAACAACTCTGCCTCCTGTCGCTCCTCGAAAGCTTGCCGCTTCCGGCGTGTGAGGGCTCGCATCTGTCGTCGTGCCTCCCTCTCTGTGATGGATCCCAGGATACCCTGTGCTCTGAGATGTCGGTATAGTCGCCTGCACTCCTCATCGTACCATCTATTCTTGGGTGTATGCCCCAGCCGTGTCGAATGTGCGGTGTTGTGGGTGGTGTATGGGAAGCTGAGAGTAGTGGATGTGTGGAGGATCGAGGAGAAGTGGGTGGTGAGGGTGTCCAATGAGGTAGAGGGATCAAGGGAGTAGATGCGTTCTCGAACATGGGAGCTATAGATATGTGCTAGCTCATGTCTAAAGTGAATGGTGGTATGGGCATGTGGCTATATGGTGAAAGGGTGAGATATGCATGGTGAGCCGCGTATGGATAGGGCAAGATATGCATGATCAGCTCCAATCGGTATGGGTGGGATAGTGAATGAGGTGATGAGATGTGTCGCCTCCGAGGGTCCGATAACATAGTCTACCACACTGCCCCCCCTGTGGTGTCATGGGTGGAATGCAAGTGAGACCACCCGAGGTGGGCCAGGTCGCCATCCCATTATATATAATGAGACGGTGTGCTGCTCCCACCCGAGGTGGGCCAGGTCGCCATCCCATTATATATAATGAGACGGTGTGCTGCTCCCATCTCGAGTAGGTGTCGGCCATATGAGGTGGGTGTGGCAGTGTCGGCTGAGGCTCTCAGTGTAGACATATCCTCTATGGTACGAAGCATCTCGGGGTCATCAAAGTCGTAGATATCACACTGGTGGCTCTGAGTGCGGGCATTGAAGTCTTCTACAAGGAAGACTTCGCCCATCTTGGTATACTCCATAATCGTGTCACTGAGGCAGTCATATGGCGATGTGGTGTCTGGTCCCTCCCCCCTTGAGGGCTGCTCGGGGGAATGTGTGAAGCGCGAGCCGATGGGTGCAATATAGCAGACGACGAAATACGCTGCTCTCTCCTCTGATAACTGGAGGTGTATCCATATGAAACGTGCCTCTCGGTCTCTGGCTACCACCTGTACCCTGTGCTGTAGTGACTGTTTGTAGAGCATGGCTACTCCTCCTGATCCTCGTGTGGTGTGCTGTCTCATCTATCGGCGGTGAGTTGACTCCCACATATAGCCCTCAATCCTCGGTAGGCTCCTCCCCGGGCTCTCGTGTGTCTCCGTCAAGAAGATCATGTCTCTGCCCTCCATCACCTCCTCGAGGCGCCTTGGATGTGTCCACAAAGATCCATTGCAATTCCAGATGCAATGTGCACCTCCCGATGTGCTGTCTCATTGGCCGCGAATCCCTAGTCAATGGGCCATCCATCAATAATGACACGACCGTCTCTGTATAGGGCACGATGTCCCTCCCGTCTGGCCCGGAGGACACGCGGCATGCATGCACGTATGTGCTCTAGTTGCATCCGTGTGAGGTCGTCATCCAAATAGATGGGGGTGCCTGGTGTAGTGCGTAGTATCGCCCGTGGTATGAGGAAGTCTCTCCTCCCGGCCTCATGTGAGAACTGAATGATAAATGCTCTGCTCCGTGTGGTGTCCCGTCCTGCTCTCCAGGCTCTGGTGAAAGGGAGAGGCTCATCCGCGCGGTATCCAAGTAGTGTGCACAAGCAACGCCCGTCCTTCTCTAGTGATCCGTCTGTCTCTGTGAGCCCAGAGACGCGAACATTGAGCCTGCGAGCGTGTCGCATCGGCTCCTCCTCAATGGTGGTGTGTACTATGTGGATCTCCTCATGGTGGTGGTTCTTCTTTGCCTCCTATCGAAGGTTGTTTTTTACAACCTCGACCCATCCATCTTTCTTAGTGTCAAGCTCGCTCTGAACCACCTCCATGCACTCCTTGATAGTCACCCGAATGTCCTCTAGCTGTGGGGCAATCTCCCCCTCCTCGCGTATGCTGTCCAGTTTCGTATCAAGGAAGTCTCTCCTCTTGGCCTCATCCGAGAACTGAAGGATAAGTGCTCTACTCCGTGTGGTGTCTCGTCGTGCTCTCCAGGCTTGGGTGAAAGGAAAAGGCTCATCCGTGCGGTATCCAAGTAGTGTGCACAAGCAACGCTTGTCCTTCTTTGGTGATCCGTCTGTCTCTGTGAGGCCGAAGACGCGGACATTGAGCCTGCGAGCCTGTCACATCCGCTCCTCCTCAATAATGGTGTCTACTATGTGGATCTCCCCATGGTGGTGGTTCTTCTTTGCCTCTTGTCGAAGGTTTTTTTTAACAACTTCGACCCATCCATCTTTTTTTGTTTCAATCTCGCTATGAACCACCTCGATGCAGTCTTTCTTGATAGTCGCCCAGATGTCCTCTAGCTGTGGGGCGATCTCCCCCTCCTCACGTATGCTGTCCAGTTTTGTCTTCATATTATTAAGACCAGTGTGCAACTCCCGATCCTGTGAGTGCTGCTTGCGAATAGCAAGAAGCTCCTCCCGAAGGGACTCGTTTTCTTTCTCCAAGGCTGCTACCTTGGCTTCGAGGGCGACAACTCTACGGGTAACCCCGTTCTGTCCAGAATCCCCTTTTTTCTTATGTTTCCCTATCAACTCTCGGAGGGTATGCTCTAAAGTGGCCAGTTGTTCCTCCAACTTGGGAGCCGAGAGAGAGAGAGAGAGAGAGAGAGAGAGAGAGAGAGAGAGAGAGAGAGAGAGAGAGAGAGAGAGAGAGAGAGAGAGAGAGAGAGAGAGAGAGAGAGAGAAAGAGAGCACTAAATGTCAAATGGCATATGTTGAGACCACTGTCGTGCCCTTTGACAAAACCTCTGAACTGATCTGAACTGAATAACCATATTCACGACCTTTTCCAAAGGACTATATGAGAGAAACCCTAAAGAGAGCAAGTGGCGAACTGACGAGAACCCGAAAAAACTGAAAATAATTCAGATGATCTCTGCAATTAGAAGATGACCTGAGCATACCCTAGTTGCAATGTCGAAACCTAAAACACACCTTCGAAACCCTAAAATAAAGCTAGGGAACCCTGAAATAGGAGGAAATGATGGCACAACAGTGGACAGAACCCTAAAACACAGCAGCGAAACCCTAAAAACAGAGGCAAAACCCTAAAACAGAGGTGAAACCCCAAAACACGCAAAACCCTAAAACATGCAAAACCCTAAAACACGCACAACCCTAAAACAGAAGCTTAGACACTCTAAAAACCTTAAAAACAGAGCAGCGAAACCCTAAAACAAGAGAGAAACAGCAGTGAAACCCTAAAAACAGCAGCGGAGCAGCAGCGAAACAGCGCAGAGAGAGAGAGAGAGAGAGAGAGAGAGAGAGAGAGAGAGAGAGAGAGAGAGAGAGAGAGAGAGAGAGAGAGAGAGAGAGAGAGAGAGAGAGAGAGAGAGAGAGAGAGAGAGAGAGAGAGAGAGAGAGAGAGAGAGAGAGAGAGAGAGAAAGAAAGTCATATTAACGTCTTCAAGTATATCGCTACACAAAGCTATATAGGGCTGGAAAAGGCTCGGAAGACGTGGCTCTGACTCTGCAGATAGTGGCCACCTAATACATTGGGGGATCCAAAATGTGAGTAAAACGCCCTAGCTATTGCTCCATCATGTGGTCATAGGCAATCCTGATGCGTGAGATATCCTCCTGATATAGTCGTGGTCGACGATATCCGCCCATGCGTGGTCAGCGCCGTGCTCTCTGTGCTGCTGCCTGGTGGGGGGGGGGGGGAGAGAGAGAGAGAGAGAGAGAGAGAGAGAGAGAGAGAGAGAGAGAGAGAGAGAGAGAGAGAGAGAGAGAGAGAGAGAGAGAGAGAGAGAGAGAGAGAGAGAGAGAGAGAGAGAGAGAGAGAGAGAGAGAGACCATGCCATCTCCCCCCTGCTGATGTATGAAGTCCACTATCTCGTCAATGTAGAGACCAAAGAGGGTGGATGAAAGAGGGCATCCTTACTTCACCCCGATAGTGCTAGCAAGTGGATCAGATAAGTCCCCTGGACATCTGACTCTACCAGATACTCTCTTGTATAAGGCGTAGATCCCCCATATCATCTCCTCCGGAGCTCCGATATCAAGTAGTCGTTTGAAGAGTCGGCCCTTGGGAACAGTGTCAAATGCTTTGCGGAAGTCCACAAAGCAACAGTATAATCTCCTCGTCCTCACCCTTGCCTAGTCGATCAGGCATCTTAGAGTGAAGATGTGGTCAATAGTAGAGTAATCTCGTTTGAAACCTACCTTTCCTGGAGCCTTGATACCCTTCCTCTCAGAGAGAGTACTCAACTCTGTCTCTAGTACCGCCCCATATAACTTGGCCAATATAGGGCCAATGATGATCGTCCGGTATGTAGCTGGATCCATAGTATCACTTGACTTATGAATGGGCACTATGGTGTGCTCAATCCATGAGTCCGCGAACCCTTCAACCAATGCATGGTTGAAGAGGTGGGCAATGAGTGGTGCGAGAGTCGTGCCTCCATAGATGAGGTGCTATGCATGTAAACCGAAATGGTCATGGGCTCTGCCATGCTGCAGCCGGGCAATAGCGTGTCCCACCATAGTGGGTGTGAAGAAGTCAGAGGTAGTAGGACATGAGCTCTGCGGTCTGGGAATGGGGGGCTGGTCTAGGACCTCGTATAGACTCCGTGCATATCTATGCCAAGTGCTCGGGTCTCGGATAGGTGTCTTCTGTCTCCTCTCTCTCAAATGTCGCCATGCCACTCCACTGTCTCGACTCATGAGCAAATGGTAAATATCCCAATACTGTCTCTCCTCCCAATCTCGCCGTTTGCGGCGAGTAAGGCTCTGCATGCGACGCTGTGCCTGTGTGTGTTTAATATCTCCCCTATGCTCTAAAATCCGTAGGTGCTTCCGTAGTTCACGACAATCTGCATCATACCAGCGGTTCTGGGGCATGGATTCTGTGCATGGAGGGTGCATATGTGTGCGGTGTGGGAAGCTGCGGAGAGCTGAGTCCTTTAGGATGGTGGTGATCTGTGATGTAAGTGTGTCCAAAGGGGGGTGGGGGGGGGAGAGAAGAAAGAAAGAAAGAAAGACTTTTTAACGTCTATTAGAGGCCAAAATCGGCCTATGAGACAAAACATATACATCAGTATGATCCAATCCACTGTGATCCAAAACGAAAATAAAGTGTGAGTACTACAAACGGGTATAAAAGGAGGGATAGTAGCTGGCATCAAGGGTGTGGGGTGCTATGGGTATGCACTCTATATGCTCAATGGGTGAGATACAAACATGATATGCATAGGGAGGGGAGGCTCGATGGTGTCACAACCACCTAAATGCCTGGAGTGGGTGTAGGATATAATGCATCGGTGGGTAAGGCATCATGGCGAGAGAGAGAGAGAGAGAGAGAGAGAGAGAGAGAGAGAGAGAGAGAGAGAGAGAGAGAGAGAGAGAGAGAGAGAGAGAGAGAGAGAGAGAGAGAGAGAGAGAGAGAGAGAGAGAGAGAGAGAGAGAGAGAGAGAGAGAGAGTCATATTAACGTCTTCTGGAGGCCAAACTTGGCCTATGAGACAAAAACCATGTACAAGTGTAGTAACCCTGTGTGGAGGATGAAATGAAATAAAAAGTATATCGCGACACAAAGATATATAAGGCTAAAAAACGCTGGGGAGACGTGGCTCTGACTCTGCAGATAGTGGCCACCTAATACATGGGGGACATGTGAGTAAAAGTGTGAGTAAAACACCCTAGCTACTGGTGAATGGGTGGAGGTGGATGTAGTATGTGGTACATCAGGGGTGGTTTGAGTGCCTCCTGAAGGCAGACAACCCATGGGGTGGTGGTGCACCGATGCTCCATCATGTGGGTGTAGGTTGTCCTTATGCGTGAGATATCCTTCTGATATAGTTGTGGTCGATGATATCCGCCCATGCGTGGTCGGCGCCGTGCTCTATGTTCTGTTGCGTGGGAGAGAGTGAGCCCTATAGATGGACCTCTCTGATGTAGCTCAGCTCGCTGAAAAAAACTGGGTAATGGTCTGCTGCGTACTCACCCGTGGCTGATGTGTGGGCTGGAGTGACTGCTCTCGCCTCTCGTATGCTGCTGTGAGAAAGCGTCCCAAGCGTCGCTGGTCTCCCATAGTCATGCACAAGTGGAGTGACTCCTCTATCTGGAAGTGTGCTCGTAGGTCTAAGTATGTTGGGCATCTGATAACAAAATGCTCCTCACTCTCTACCTCTGTCTCGCATACGGGCACCACCTCTCCTCACTGGGGACTCCCCTGGACCGACCCCTCTCAATCTCGAGCTCATGTGATGAAAGTTGAAACCCGGAGCTTCCCGATGACTACTCTAAAGTGGTGGGGTAGATATGTCTCCATGTATGTCGTAATCTCGATGAAGCCCTCGTCCGATATATGTAGAAAATGCTCACGGTAATAGAGCATTTTCGGTGGCAATGTATCCCTAGGGCTCACCCATGTCCTCTGTATGTATGTATGCCATATCTCCTGACGAATGACCCTATTCCTCTCCTGATGAGAGAGCGAGTAGGTGGGTGCACGTGAGTCGTACTGTAGTGGTGGTAGCCTGTCTAGGTCAAAGCCGTGATGGGCCAGCCAATCCCTTGTCTGTGCATACCATGAGGAGGTGTCGCCTGCTAGTGCCATGTCTCGTGATGCCTGGAAAGCCAGATAAGCAATGCGCTCTGCATCCATGCTCCGGAGTTTGTGTAATAGGCATACTGTCTGGAATAGTGCCTCAAGTAGCATCGGTGGTGCAGCGAGCTCTTCCCTAATGATATCATGTGGTACTGAAGGCTTGCTGCGGATAAGTCTGAAAATCATGAGGATCTGTGGCCTCTCTAATGCTGTCCATACTAATGTGGCTAATCCTTGTCCCCATATGGCTGCCCTATACATGAGTGCTGGTGTAACCAAAGTGTCGAAGAGCCACCCCTTTGTGCGAGGCTCTTGAAAATATGCGTGGTGGCACTGTCTCTCCATCAAGGCAAGTGCTGCATACCCACGTGTGATGCGGTCATGTGCTGCCTGAGACATAGAGAAGACCCCTGATGCTGCTGTAAATGTCACTCCCAAGTAAACATATGATCCCACCACCTCAATCGGTCCACGTGCTGCTGTGAACAAACTATGTCTGCGTACCTGTGCTGATGTATGAAAGATCGTGACCTTGGTTTTACCAAGGTTCACAGATAACCCTCTGTGTGTGCAAAAGTCATCTAGGCCATGTAGATGATGCTGTAGACTCTGAAACCAGTACAATGTCATCAGCGTATAGAAGAATATGGACAGTGGACCTGTGTACCTCAATGCCATCACCCCCCTGCTGCTGTATGTAGTCCACTATCTCATCAATGTAGAGACCAAAGAGGGTGGGTGAAAGAGGGCATCCTTGCTTCACCCGGATAGTGCTAGCAAGTGGATGAGATAAGCCCCCCGGACATCTTACTCTGCCAGATACTCTCTCATATAAGGCGTAGATCCCCCATATCATCTCCTCTGGAACTCCGATATCAAAAAGTCGTCTGAAGATGCGTCCCCTCGGAACGGTGTCAAATGCTTTGCGGAAGTCCACAAAGCAGCAATATAATCTCCTCTTCCTCACCCTTGCCTGGTCGATCAGGCATCTCAGAGTGAAGATGTGGTCAATGGTAGAGTAATCTGGTCTGAAGCCTCCCTGTCCTGGAGCTCTGATACCCTTCCTCTCAGCTAGAGTACTCAACTCTGTCTCTAGTACTGCCCCATATAACTTGGCCAATATAGGGCCAATCATGATCGTCTGGTACGTAGCTGGATCCATAGTATCTCCTTACTTATGAATGGGCACTATGGTCTGCTCAGTCCATGAGTCTGGGAACCCTTCAACCAGTGCACGGTTGAAGAGGTGGGCAATGAGCGGTGCAAGGGTCGTGCCTCCGTAGATGAGGTGCTCAGCTTGTAAACCGAAAAGGTCATGGGCCCTGCCATGCTGAAGACGGGCAATAGAGAGTCCCACCATAGTGGGTGTGAAGAAGTCAGAGGTAGTAGGACGTGAGCTCTGTGGTCTAGGAATGGGGGCTGGTCTGGGATCTCGTATAGGCTTTGTGCATAGCTATGCCAAGTGCTCGGGTCTCAGATGGGTGTCTGCTGTCTCCTCTCTCTCAAATGTCTCCATGCCACTGCACTGTTTCGACTCATGAGTAAATGATAAATATCCCAGTACTATCTCTCCTCCCAATCTCGCCGTTTGCGATGAGTAAGGCTCTGCATGCGACGCTGTGCCTGTGTGTGTGTGTAATATCCCCTCTCTGCTCTAAAATGCGTAGCTCGTGGCAATATGCATCATACCAACGGTTCTGAGGCATGGAACCTGTGCAAGGAGGGTGTATATGTGTGCGGTGTGGGAAACTGCAAAGGGCTGAGTCATGTAGGATGGTGGTGAACTGTGATGTAAGTGTGTCCAAGGGTGAGAGTGGATTGAGGGAGAGTAGGCGGGTGTGTAAATGGTGTGCATAAACGTGTGAGAGCTCGTGTGTGAAGTGTATCGTGATGTGTGTCTCAGTGGGTGAGGGAGGGTCTAATGGAATAGGTGATGAGAGTGTGAATGTGATAAATGTATGGTCAGCACCAAGTGGGCGTCGTCCAATAGTAAGTGAGGTGATGAGTGAAGCTCCAGAGATGGTACCCAAAATGTAGTCGACTGTGCTCTCGCCTCCCCCGTGGGGGAAGCAAGTAAGTCCGCCCGAACCTGGCCAACGATGCATCCCGTTATATATAATGAGCTGATGTCGGCTGCGTAGCTCAAGCAGATGTCTTCCATACCCTGTGGTGTCCTTACCCATATCTGCCGATACTCTACTGGTGCTCATCACCTCTGGGTCTCTGGTCCTCATGAGATGTGGGTGATCCATGTCCTATGCATCGCACTGATGTGACTGAGTGCGTCCATTGAAGTCCCCAATAAGGAAGACTTCACCTAGTGTGCTGTAATGTAGTATCTGATCTGAAAGTGTTGTGTATGGTGAGCCTCTGTCTCGGATCGGTCCCCCAAGATCCTGTCCTGCGTATCAAGATCCGCCTGGAGGGAAGTAGCATATAGCAATGTAAATCAAGCTCCCCTGTGCTATCTCCATACGAACCCACATATATCGTGCCTCCTCATCTCTTCCTATAATATGGACCCGGCTCTGTATCTCCTGTCTAATTACGATGGCCACCCCTCCCGACCCTCGCGCTGTACTCTGTCTCGTCTTGGTCCGGAATGTAGATTCCCAATGAAAACCTGTAATGCGTGGTAGACCTCTCTTTGGACTCTCGTGTGTCTCTTTGATGCATGCAAAGTCATGTGATGCGAGGATCTCCTCGAGTCTGTCTGGTCGTGTCCAGAGTGCCCCGTTGCAGTTCCACACTGCCCCTCTGAGTGGTGTCTCCTTGTGTGGTGATGTCTCATAGGCCGCGTTGCCCTATTTGATAGGGTGTCCATCTATGAAGACCTTACCATCACGGTAAAAAGCCTTCCTCCCCTCTCATCGTGCCTGGAGTATCTGTGGCATGCAAGTGCGTCGGTGTGCCACCTGCATCCGTGTGAGGTCCTCGTCCATGTAGAGGGCGCTGTCGGGTAGTCCACGCAGTACAGATCGACGTCTAAAAAAGGCGGTCCGTGCCTTGTCGCAGCTCATCTTAAGGATGAGTGCGCGTGAACCCGATGTATGCCGCCCAACCCTCCAAGCGCCTGTGAAGGGCATGCTCTCATATCCAAGTCGACGGCAAATGTCAGTGGAGAGAGAGGGGGAGGGAGGGAGGGAATGAAGGGGGGGGGGGAGGGAGAGAGAGGTAGGGAGGGAGGGAAGGGGAGAGGGGTGGCTGGGGGAGGGGGAGAAAGAAAGAAAGAAAGTCATATTAACGTCTTCTGGAGGCCAAACTTGGCCTATGAGACAAAAAAACCATGTACAAGTGTAGTAACCCTGTGTAGAGGATAAAATGAAATAAAAGGTATATCGCGACACAAAGATATATAAGGCTTGAAAAGGATGGGAAGACGTGGCTCTGACTCCGCAGATAGTGGCCACCTAATACATGGGGGACATGTGAGTAAAAGTGTGAGTAAAACACCCTAGCTACTGGTGAATGGGTGGGGGTGGGTGTAGTAGGTGGTACATCGGGGGTGGTCTGAGTGCCTCCTGTTAAGGAAGACAACCCATGGGGTGGTGGTGCGCCTATGCTCCATCATGTGGTCGTAGGCTGTCTTGATGCGTGAGATATCCTCCTGATATAGTCGTGGTCGATGATATCTGCCCATACGTGGTCGGCGCCGTGCTCTCTGTGCTACTTCCTGGTGGAGCGTGAGCCCTATAGATGGACTTGTCTGATGTAGCTTAGCTCGCTGAAAAAACTGGGCTGATGTGTGGGCTAGAGTCTGGGCTGGAGTGACCGATCTCGCCTCTCGTATGCTGCCGCGAGGAAGCGTCCCAAGCGTCGCTGGTCTCCCATAGTCATGCATAACGGGAGTGACTCCTCTATATGGAACTGTGCTCGTAGGTCTAAGTATGCCGGGCATCTGATAACAAAATGCTCCTCACTCTCTACCTGTGTCTCGCATACGGGGCACCACCCCTCCTCACGGGGGACTCCCCTGGATCGACCCCTCTCAATCTCAAGCTGGTGCGATGAGACCCGGAGCTGCCCAATGACGACTCGAAAGTGGTGGGGTAGATATGTCTGCATGTATCTCGGAATCTCGATGAAGCCCTTGTCCGATATATGTAGAAAATGCTCACGGTAATAGAGCATTTTTGGTGGCAATGTACCCCTAGGGCTCACCCATGTCCTCTGTATGTATGTATGCCATATCTCCTGACGAATGATCCTATTCCTCTCTTGATGAGAGAGCGAGTAGGTGGGTGCATGTGAGTCGTACCGTAGTGGTGGTAGCCTGTCTGTCAAAGCCATGGTGGGCCAGCCAGTCTCGTGTCTGTGCATACCATGAGGAGGTGTCGCCTTCTAATGCCATGTCCCGTGATGCCTGGAAAGCCCGATAAGCAATTGGCTCTGTATCCATGCTGCGGAGTCTGTGTAATAGGCATACTTTCTGGAATAGTGCCTCAACTAGCATTGGTGGTGCAGCGAGCTCTGCTCTAATGATATCATGTGGTATTGAAGGCTTGATGCGGATAAGTCTAGAAATCATGAGGATCTGTGGCCTCTCTAATGCTGTCCATACTGATGTGGCTAATCCTGGTCCCCATATGGCTGCCCCATACATGAGCGCTGGTGTAACCAAAGTGTCGAAGAGCCACCCCTTTGTGCGGGGCTCCTGAAAATATGCCTGGTGGCACTGTCTCTCCATCAAGGCAAGTGCTGCATACCCACGTGTGATGCGGTCACGTGCAGCCTGAGACATAGAGAAGACCCCTGATGCTGCTGTAAATGTCACTCCGAAGTAAACATATGATCCGACCACCTCAATCGGTCCACCCGCTGCTGTGAACAAACTATGTCTGCGTACCTGTGCTGATGTATGAAAGATCATGACCTTGGTTTTACCAAGGTTCACTGATAACCCTCTGTGTGTGCAAAAGTCATCTAGGCCATGTAGATGATGCTGTAGGCCTTCTGCCGACTCTGAAACCAGTACAATATCATCAACGTATAAAAGAATATGGACAGTGGACCTGCGTACCTCAATGCCATCACCCCCCTGCTGCTGTATGTAGTCCACTATCTCATCAATGTAGAGGCCAAAGAGGGTGGGTGAAAGAGGGCATCCTTGCTTCACCCCGATAGCGCTAGCGAGAGAGAGAGAGAGAGAGAGAGAGAGAGAGAGAGAGAGAGAGAGAGAGAGAGAGAGAGAGAGAGAGAGAGAGAGAGAGAGAGAGAGAGAGAGAGAGAGAGAGAGAGAGAGAGAGAGAAAGAAAGAAAGAAAGTCATATTAACGTCTTCTGGAGGCCAAACTTAGCCTATGAGACAAAAACCATGTACAAGTGTAGTAACCCTGTGTAGAAGATGAATGAAATAAAAAGTATATCGCTACACAAAGCAATATAGGGCTGGAAAAGGCTGGGGAGACGTGGCTCTGACTCAGCAGATAGTGGCCACCTAATACATGAGGGATCCATAATGTGAGTAAACACCCTAGCTACTGGTGATGGGTGGAGGTGGGTGTAGTATGTGGTACATCGGTGGTGGCATGAGTGCCTCCTGAAGGAAGACAACCCAGGGGGTGGTGGTACGTCTATGCTCCATCATGTGGTCGTAGGCTGTCCTGATGCGTGAGATATCCTCCTGATATAGTCCTGGTCGATGATATCCTCCCATGCGTGGTCGGCGCCGTGCCCTCTGTGCGGCTGCCTGGTGGAGTGTGAGCCCTACAGATGGACCTCTCTGATGTAGCTAAGCTCGCTGAAAGAACTGGGTAATGGTCTGCTGGGTACTCACCCGTGGCTGATGTGTGGGCTGTACTGACCGCTCTCACCTCTCGTATGCTGCTCTGAGGAAGCGTCCCAAGCGTCGCGGGTCGCCCATAGTCATGCACAACTGGAGTGACTCCTCTATCTGGAACTGTGCTCGTAGGTCTAAGTATGCTGGGAATCTGATGACAAAATGCTCCTCCTTCTCTACCTCTGTCTCGCATACTGGACACCACCTCTCCTCACGTGGGACTTCCCTGGACCGACCTCTCTCGATCTCGAGCTGATGTGATGAAACTCGGAGCTGCCCAACGACGACTCAAAGGTGGTGGGGTAGATATGTCTGCATGTATCTCGGAATCTCGATGAAGTCCTCATCCGATATATGTAGAAAATGCTCACGATAATAGAGCATTTTCGGTGGCAATGTATCCCTAGGGCTCACCCATGTCCTCTGTATGTATGTATGCCATATCTCCTGACGAATGATCCTATTCCTCTCTTGATGAGAGAGTGAGTAAGTGGGTGCATATGAGTCGTACTGTAGTGGTGGTAGCCTGTCTATGTCAAAGCCATGGTGGGCCAGCCAGTCTCGTGTCTGTGCATACCATGAGGAGGTATCGCCGGCTAATTCCATATCACTTGATGCCTGGAAAGCACGATAAGCAATGCGCTCTCTATCCATGCTCCGGAGTCTGCGTAATAGGCATACTGTCTGGAATAGTGCCTCAACTAGCATCGGTGGTGTAGCGAGCTCTGCTCTAATGATATCATGTGGTACTGAAGGCTTGCTGCGGATAAGTCTGGAAATCATGAGGATCTGTGGCCTCTCTAATGCTGTCCATACTGATGTATCTAATCCTGGTCCCCATATGGCTGCCCCATACATGAGCGCTGGCGTAACCAAAGTGTCGAAGAGCCACCCCTTTGCGCGGGGCTCCTGAAAATATGCCTGGTGGCACTGTCTCTCCATCAAAGCTAGTGCTGCATACCCACGTGTGACGCGGTCACGGGCTGCTTGAGACATAGAGAAGACATGTCACTCCCAAATAAACATATGATCCAACCACCTCAATCGGTCCACTTGCTGCTGTTGTGAACAAACTATGTCTGCGTACCTGTGCTGATGTATGAAAGATCATGACCTTGGTTTTACCAAGGTTTACAGATAACCCTCTGTGTCTGCAAAAGTCATCTAGGCCATGTAGATGATGCTGTAGACCTTCTGCAGACTCTGAAACCAGTACAATATCATCAGCGTATAAAAGAATATGGACAGTGGACTCGTGTACCTCAATGCCATCGCCCCCTGCTGCTGTATGTACTCCACTATCTCATCAATGTAGAGACCAAAGAGGGTGGGTGAAAGAGGGCATCCTTGCTTCACCCCGATAGTGCTAGCAAGTGGATGAGATAAGCCCCCCGGACATCTGACTCGACCAGATACTCTCTCGTATAAGGCGTAGATCCCCCATATTATCTCCTCTGGGGCTCTGATATCAAGTAGTCGTCTGAAGAGTTGTTTCTTTGGAACAGTGTCAAATGCTTTGCGGAAGTCCACAAAGCAACAATATAATCGCCTCTTCCTCGCCCTTGCCTGGTCGATTAGGCATCTCAGAGTGAAGACGTGGTCAATGGTTCGAGTAATCGCGTCTGAAACCTGCCTGTCCTGGAGCCCTGATACCCTTCCTCTCAGCGAGAGTACTCAACTCTGTCTCTAGTACCGCCCCGTATAACTTGGCCAATATAGGGCCAATCATGATCGTCCGATATGTAGCTCGATCCATAGTATCTCCTGACTTATGAATGGGCACTATGGTGTGCTCAATCCATGAGTCAGGGAACCCTTCAACCAATGCACGGTTGAAGAGGTGGGCAATAAGCGGTGCGAGGGTCATGCCTCCATAGATGAGGTGCTCTGCCTGTAAACCGAAATGATCATGGGCCATGCCATGCTGTAGGCGGGCAATAACGTGTCCCACCATAGTGGGTGTGAAGAAGTCAGAGGTAGTAGGACGTGAGCTCTGAGGTCTGGGAATGGGGGGCTGGTCTGGGATCTCGTATAGGCTCCGTGCATAGCTATGCCAAGTGCTCGGGTCTTGAATGGGTGTCTGGTGTCTCCTCTCTCTCAACTGTCTCCATGCCACTATACTGTCTCGACTCATGAGCAAATGATAAATATCCCAGTATTGTCTCTCCTCCCAATCTCGCCGTTTGCGGCGAGTAAGGCTCTGCATGCGACGCTGTGCCTGTGTATGTGTAATATCCCCTCTATGCTCTAAAATCCGTAGGTGCTTTCGTAGCTCACGACAATCTGCATCATACCAGCGGTTCTGGGGCATAGAACCTGTGCGTGGAGGGCGTATATGTGTGCGGTTTCGGAAGCTGCAGAGAGCTGAGTCCTGAAGGATGGTGGTGAACTGTGATGTAAGTGTGTCCAAGGGTGAGAGTGGATCGAGTGAGAGTAGGCGGGTGTGTAAATGGTGTGCATAAACGTGTGAGAGCTCATGTGTGAAGTGTATCGTGGTGTGTGTCTCAGTGGGTGAGGAAGGGTCTAATGGAATAGGAGATGAGAGTGTGAATGTAATAAATGTGTGGTCAGCACCAAGTGGGCGTCGTCCAAGACTAAGTGAGGGGATGAGTGAGGCTCGAGAGGTGGTACCCAAACTGTAGTCGACTGTGCTCTCACCTCCCCCGTGAGGGAAGCAAGTGAGTCCGCCCGAACCTGGCCAACGATTCATCCCGTTATATATAACGAGCTGATGTCGGCTGCCTAGCTCAAGTAGATGTCTTCCATACCCTTTGGTGTCCTGACCCATATCTGCTGATACTCTACTGGTGCTCATCTCATCGGGGTCTCTGGCCCTCATGAGATGTGGGTGGTCCATGTCGTATGCCTCACATTGGTGTGACTGAGTGGCGGCCATTGAAGTCCCCCATAATGAAGACTTCCCCTAGTGTGCTGTAATGTAGTATCTCGTCTGAAAGTGCTGTGTATGGTGAGTCTCTGTCTCGGATTGGTCCCCCAAGATATTGTCCTGCATATCGAGATCCTCCTGGCGGGAAGTAGCATATAGCAATGTAAATCGAGCTCCCCTGTGCTATCTCCATACGAACCCACATGTATCGTGCCTCCTCATCTCTTCCTATAATATGGATCCGACTCTGTATCTCCTGTCTAAATACGATGGCCACACCTCCCGACCCTTGCGCTGTATTCTGTCTCGTCGTGGTCCTGAATGCAGATTCCCAATGAAAACCTTCGATGCGTGGTAGACCTCTCTCTGGGCTCTCGTGTGTCTCTGTGATGCAAGCAAAGTCATGTGATGCCAGGATCTCCTCGAGTCTGTCTGGTCGCGTCCAGAGTGCCCCATTGCAGTTCCACACTGCTCCTCTGAGTGGTGTCTCCTGGTGTAGTGATGTCTCATAGGCCGCGTGGCCCTATTTGATAGGGCGTCCGTCTATGAAGACCTTACCATCACGGTAAAAGGCCTTCCTCCCCTCTCGGCGTGCCTGAAGTATCTGTGGCATGCAAGCGCGTTGGTGTGCCACTTGCATCCGCGTGAGGTCCTCATCCATGTAGAGAGCACCGCCCGATAATCCACGTAATACTGATCGACGTCTAAAAAAGGTGGTCCGTGCCTCCTCAGAGCTCATCTTAAGGATGAGTGCTCGCAAACGCGATGTATCTCTCCCAATCCTCCATGCACCTATGAAGGGCATGTTCTCGTATCCAAGTAGACGGCAAATGTCAGTGGTGTCTATCTCGGGTGATTCTCCTTCGGGTAGGCCCGTAATCCGAATGTGAAGTCTGCGAGTGTGTCTAAGCCTCTCCTCCTCAAGTGTATCTTGGACTCGACTGAGCTCTTCTTTCTGCACGTCTTCCTTAACTTCCTTCTTAACCCTTTTGTGTACTACTTCCACCCACCACGCTCGAGTGGATTCTACCTCGGTTTTGATTTCCTTGTTTATTTCTTCTTTGAGTGTCTCCACGTTGGAGATCTCCCCCTCTTCTTTCAGGTGTTCATAGGCTGTCCTCCAATTGTCTCGTTCTTCTGTTAGAGTCTTTACTTGTTCTTCGAGTCCTTTGACTTTATCCATTACTTGTTCTTCGAGTCCTTTGAACTTTTCCATCATTTTTCGTATTTCCAAATTGAGGTTGCGATCTGCTTCCTTTTTGGCCTCTTTGTTGTATTAGTCTTGGTGTTAGCCTTTTCCGAGCTATTTTACATCTTTTTACATCTTTCATTTTCAATACCACTTCCTTTGGTACTCAGATTTTGTATCAGATTCACCAGTTTTGTAACTTTTGGCCTCTTTGTAACTTTCTGCCAGTCTCAATCTCAAGCTGATGTGAGGATGTGCGCAACTGGCCAATGGCACAACGCAAGGCATTGGAAAGGTGTGTATCCATATAGCTAGGTCGAGTCACAAACCCATCCGTTGTGAGGTGTAGAAGATGCTCTCTATAGAAAGCCATCTTCGTATCCAACTCCTGTGTAGGCTCAATCCATGTCTTCCTGGTGTCCAGCTGAATCAGATCCTGACGAATGAGTCTAGTAATCTCCACCCGTGTCAGATACATCATGGTGGAGGTGGGTAAAGTATGTGGTACATCGGTGGTGGTCTGAGTGCCTCTTGAAGGAAGACAACCCAGGGGGTGGTGGTACGCCTATGCTCCATCATGTGGTCGTAGGCAATCCTGATGCGTGAGATATCCTCTTGATATAGTCATGGTCGACGATATCCGCCCATGCGTGGTCGGCGCCGTGCTCTCTGTGCTGCTGTCTGGTGTAGCGTGAGCCCTATAGATGGACCTCTCTGATGTAGCTCAACTTGCTGAAAGAACTGCGTAATGGTCTGCCTGGTACTCACCCGTGGCTGATGTATGGGCTGTAGTGACCGCTCTCGCCTCTCGTATGCTGCTGTGAGAAAGCGTCCCATGCGTCTCTGGTCTCCCATAGTCATGCACAGCTGGAATGACTCTTCGATCTGGAACTGTGCTCGTAGGTCTAAGTATGCTGGACATCTGATAACAAAATGCTCCTCACTCTCTACCTCTGTCTGGCATACTGGGCACCACCTCTCCTCACGGGGGACTCCCCTCGACCCCTCTCAATCTCGAGCTGATGTGATGAAACTCGGAGCTGCCCAATGACGACTCGTAGGTGGTGGGGAAGGTAGATCTGCATGTATCTCGGAATCTCGATGAAGCCCGTGCCCGATATATGTAGAAAATGCTCGCGGAAGTAGAGCATTTTCGGTGGCAATGTACCCCTAGGGCTCACCCATGTCCTCTGTATGTATGTATGCCATATCTCCTGACGAATGATCCTATTCCTCTCTTGATGAGAGACCGAGTAGGTGGGTGCATGAGAGTCGTACTGTAGTGGTGGTAGCCTGTCTATGTTAAAGCCATGGTGGGCAAGCCAGTCTCGTGTCTGTGCATACCATGAGGAGGTGTCGCCTGCTAATGCCATATCATGTGATGCCTCGAAAGCACGATAAGCAATGCGCTCTGTATCCATGCTCCGAAGTCTGTGTAATAGGCATAATGTCTGGAATAGTGCCTCAACTAGCATCGGTGATGCAGCGAGCTCTGCTCTAATGATATCATGTGGTACTGAAGGCTTGCTGCGGATAAGTCTGGCAATCATGAGGATCTGTGGCCTCTCTAATGCTGTCCATACTGATGTAGCTAATCCTGGTCCCCATATGGCTGCCCCATACATGAGCGCTGGCGTAACCAAAGTGTCATAGAGCCACCCCTTTGTGCGGGGCTCCTGAAAATATGCCTGGTGGCACTCTCTCCATCAAAGCTAGTGCTGCGTACCCACGTGTGATGCGGTCACGGGCTGCCTGAGCCATAGAGAAGACCCCTGATGCTGCTGTAAATGTCACCCCCAAGTAAACATATGATCCGACCACCTCGATCGGTCCACCTGTTGCTGTGAACAAACTATGTCTGCGTACGTGTGCTGATGTATGAAAGATCAAGAGATCGAGAGAGAGAGAGAGAGAGAGAGAGAGAGAGAGAGAGAGAGAGAGAGAGAGAGAGAGAGAGAGAGAGAGAGAGAGAGAGAGAGAGAGAGAGAGAGAGAGAGAGAGAGAGAGAGAGAGAGAGAGAGAGAGAGAGAGAGAGAGAGAGAGAGAGAGAGAAGAAAGTCATATTAACGTCTTCTGGAGGCCAAACTTGGCCTATGAGACAAAAACCATGTACAAGTGTAGTAACCCTATGTAGAGATGAAATGAATTAAAAAGTATATCGCAAAGCAATATAGGGCTAGAAAAGGCTGGGGAGACGTGGCTCTGACTTTGCAGATAGTGGCCACCTAATTCATGGGGGATCCATAATGTGAGTAAAACACGTTAGCTACTCGTGATGGGTGGAGGAGGGTGTAGTATGTGGTACATCGGTGGTGGCGTTAGTGCCTCCTGAAGGAAGACAACCGAGGGGGTGGTGGTACGCCTATGCTCCATCATGTGGTCGTAGGCTGTCCTGATGCGTGAGATATCCTCCTGATATAGTCGTGGTGGACGATATCCTACCATGTGTGGTCGGCGTCGTGCTCTCTGTGCTTGTGCCTGGTGGAGCGTGAGCCCAACAGAAGGCCCTCTCCGATGTAGCTCAGCTCGCTGAAAGAACTGTGTAATGGTCTGCTGGATACTCCCCCGTGGCTAATGTGTGGGCTGTAGTGACCGCTCTCGCCTCTCGTATGCTGCTGTGAGGAAACGTCCCAAGCGTTGCTGGTCTCCCATAGTCATGCACAATTGGAGTGACTCCTCTATCTGGAACCGTGCTAGTAGGTCTAAGTATGCTGGGCATCTGATAACAAAATGCTCCTCACTCTCTACCTCTGTCTCGCATACTGGGCACCACCTCTCTTCACGGGGGACTCCCTTGGACCGACCCCTCTCAATCTCGAGCTGATGTGATGAAACCCAGAACTTCCCAATGACGACTCGGAGGTGGTGGGGTAGGTATGTTTGCATGTATCTCGGAATCTCGATGAAGCCCTCGTCCGATATATGTAGAAAATGCTCACGGTAATAGAGCATTTTTGGTGGCAATGTATCCCTAGGGCTCACCCATGTCCTCTGTATGTATGTATGCCATATCTCCTTGCGAATGACCCTATTCCTCTCTTGATGAGAGAGCGAGTAGGTCGGTGCATGTGAGTCGTACTGTAGTGGTGGTAGCCTGTCTATGTCAAAGCCATGGTGGGCAAGCCAGTCTCGTGTCTGTGCATACCACGAGGAGGTGTCGCCTGCGAGTGCCATATCACGTGATGCGTGGAAAGCACGATAAGCAATGCGCTTTGTATCCATGCTCTAGAGTTTGTGTAATAGGCATACTTTCTGGAATAGTGCCTCAACTAGCATCGGTGGTGCAACGAACTCTGCTCTAATGATATCATGTGTTACTGAAGGCCTGCCATGGATAAGTCTGGCAATCATGAGGATTTGTGGCCTCTCTAATGCTGTCCATACTGATGTAGGTAATCCTGGTCCCCATATGGCTGCCCCATACATTGCGGTGGTCCCCATACTGATGTAGCTAATCCTGGTCCCCATATGGCTGCCCCATTCATGAGCGCCGGCGTAACCAAAGTATCGAAGAGCCACCCCTTTGTGCGGGGCTCCTGAAAATATGCCTGGTGGCACTGTCTCTCCATCAAAGCTAGTGTTGCATACCCACGTGTGTCGCCGTCACGGGCTTCCTGAGACATAGAGAAGATCCCTGATGCTGCTGTAAATGTCACTCCCAACTAAACATATGATCCGACCACCTCAATCGGTCCACCTGGTGCTGTGAACAAACTATGTCTGCATACCTATGCTGATGTATGAAAGATCATGACCTTGGTTTTACCAAGGTTCACAGATAACCCTCTGTGTCTGCAAAAGTCATCTAGGCCATGTAGATGATGCTGTAAACCTTCTGCAGACTCTAAAACCCCTGTACAATATCATGAGCGTATAAAAGAATATGGACAGTGGACCCGCGTACCTCAATGCCATCACCCCCCTGCTGCCGTATGTAGTCCACTATCTCATCAATGTAGAGACCAAAGAGGGTGGGTGAAAGAGGGCATCCTTGCTTCACCCCGATAGTGCTAGCAAGTGGATGAGATAAGCCCCTCGGACATCTGACTCTACCAAATACTCTCTCGTATAAGGCGTAGATCCCCCATATCATCTCCTCCGGAGCTCCGATATCAAATAGTCGTCTGAAGAGTTGTTCCCTAGGAACAGTGTCAAATGCTTTGCGGAAGTTCACAAAGCAACAATTCAATCTCCTCTTCCTCACCCTTGCCTGGTGGATCAGGCATCTTAGATTGAAGATGTGGGCAATGGTAGAGTAATCAAGTCTAAAACTTGCCTGGCTTGGACCCCTGATGCCCTGATGCCCTTCCTCTCAGTGAGAGTACTCAACTCTGTCTCTAGTATCCCCCCATATAACTTGGCCAATACGGGGCCAATCATGATCATCCAGTACGTAGCTGGATCCATAGTATCTCCAGACTTATGAATGGGCACTATGGTGTGCTAAGTCCATGAGTCAGGGAACCCTTAAACCAATGCACGGTTGAAGAGGTGGGCAATGAATGGTGCAAGGGTCGTGCCTCCATAGATGAGGTGCTCTACCTGTAAACCGAAATGGTCATGGGCCTTGCCATGCTGTGGATGCGCAATAGCAATCTCGAGGTGATGTGATGAAACCCTAAGCTGCCCAATGACGACTCGGAGGTGGTGGGGTAGGTATGTCTGCATGTATCTCGGACTCTCGATGAAGCCCTTGTCCGATATATGTAGAAAATGCTCCTGGTAATAGAGCATTTTCGGTGGCAATGTATCCCTTGGGCTCACCCATGTCCTCTGTATGTATGTATGCCATATCTCCCGACGAATGACCCTATCTCTCTCGATGAGAGAGCGAGTAGGTGGGTGCATGTGAGTCGTACTGTAGTGGTGGTAGCCTGTCTATGTCAAAGCCATGGTGGGCCAGCCAGTCTCATGTCTATGCATACCATGAGGAGGTGTCG
Organism: Ceratopteris richardii; assembly: GCA_020310875.1. Lineage (NCBI taxonomy): Eukaryota > Viridiplantae > Streptophyta > Polypodiopsida > Polypodiales > Pteridaceae > Ceratopteris > Ceratopteris richardii. The sequence continues at coordinate 1,323,461 of CM035423.1, read as the reverse complement.
CCTGCTAGTGCCATATCACGTGATGCTTGGAAAGCACGATAAGCAATGCGCTCTGTATCCATGCTTTGGAGTCTGTGCAATAGGCATACTGTCTTGAATAGTGCCTCAACTAGCATCGGTGGTGCAGCGAGCTCTTCTCTAATGATATCATGTGGTACTGAAGGCTTGCTGCGGATAAGTCTGGCAATCATGAGGATTTGTGGCCTTTCTAATGCTCTCCATACTGATGTCGCTAATCCTCGTCCCCATATGGCTTCCCCATACATGAGCGCTGGCGTAACCAAAGTATCGAAGAGCCACCCCTTTGTGCAGGGCTCCTGAAAATATGCCTGGTGGCAGTGTCTCTCCATCAAAGCTAGTGCTGCATACCCACGTGTGATGCGGTCACGGGCAGCCTGAGACATAGAGAAGATCCCTGATGCTCCTATAAATGTCACTCCCAAGTAAACATATGATCCGACCACCTCAATCGGTCCACCTGCTGCTATGAACAAACTATGTCTGCGTACCTGTGCTGATGTATGAAAGATCATGACCTTGGTTTTACCAAGGTTCACAGATAACTCTCTGTGTCTGCAAAAAAGTCATCTAGGCCATGTAGATGATGATGTAGACCTTCTGCATACTTTGAAACCAGTACAATATCATGAGTGTATTAAAGAGTATGGACAGTGGACCCGCGTACCTCAATCCCGTGACCCCCCCGCTCTATGTAGTCCACTATCTCATCAATGTAGAGACCAAAGAGGGTGGGTGAAAGAGGGCATCCTTGCCTCACCCCGATAGTTCTAGCAAGTGGAGGAGATAAGCCCCCCGGACATCTGACTCTACCAGATACTCTCTCGTATAAGGCGTAGATCCTCCATGTCATCTCCTCCGGAGCTCCGATATCAAGTAGTCGTCTGAAGAGTCGTTCCCTAGGAACAGTGTCAAATGCTTTGCGGAAGTCCACAAAGCAACAATACAATCTCCTCTTCCTTACCCTTGCCTGGTCGATCACGCATCTCAGAGTGAAGATGTGGTCAATGGTAGAGTAATCACGTCTGAAACCTGCGTGTCCTGGAGCCCTGATGCCCTTTCTCTCAGCGAGAGTACTCAACTCTGTCTCTAGAATCGCCCCATATAAGTTGGACAATAGGGGGGTGGTAGAGAGAAAGAAAAAAAGAAAGTCATATTAACGTCTTCTGGAGGCCAAACTTGGCCTATGAGACAAAAACCATATACAAGTGTAGTAACCCTGTGTGGAGGATGAAATGAAATAAAAAGTATATCGCGACACAAAGATATATAAGGCTGGAAAAGGCTGGGGAGACGTGGCTCTGAACTCTGCAGATAGTGGCCACCTAATACATGGGGGACATGTGAGTAAAAGTGTGAGTAAAACACCCTAGCTACTGGTGAATGGGTGGAGGTGGGTGTAGTATGTGGTACATCGGGGGTGGTCTGAGTGCCTCCTCAAGGAAAACAACCCATGGGGTGGTGGTGCACCGATGCTCCATCATGTGGTCGTAGGCTGTCCTGGTGCGTGAGATATCCTCCCGATATAGTCGTGGTCGATGATATCCGCCCATGCGTGGTCGGCGCCGTGCTCTCTGTGCTGCTGCCTGGTAGAGGGTGAGCCCTACAGATGGACCTCTCTGATGTGGCTCAGCCCGCTGAAAAAACTGGGTAATGGTATGCTGCGTACTCACCCGTGGCTGAGGTGTGGGCTGGAGTGACCTATCTCGCATCTCGTATGCTGCTGCGAGGAAGCGTCTCAAGCGTCGCTGGTCTCCCATAGTCATGCATAACGGGAGTGACTCCTCTATCTGGAGCTGTGCTCGTAGGTCTAAGTATGCTTGGCATCTGATAACAAAATGCTCCTCACTCTCTACCTCTGTCTGGCATACTGGGCACCACCTCTCCTCACGGGGGACTCCCCTGGACCGACCCCTCTCAATCTCCAGCTGATGTGATGAAACCCGGAGCTGCCCGATGACTACTCGAAGGTGGTGGGGTAGATATGTCTGCATGTATCTCGGAATCTGGATGAAGCCCTCGTCCGATATATGTAGAAAATGCTCACGGTAATAGAGCATTTTCGGTGGCAATGTATCCCTAGGGCTCACCCATGTCCTTTGTATGTATGTATGCTATATCTCCTGACGAATGACCCTATTCCTCTCCTGATGAGAGAGCGAGTAGGTGGGTGCATGTGAGTCGTACTGTAGTGGTGGTAGCCTGTCTATGTCAAAGCCGTGGTGGGCCAGCCAATCTCGTGTCTGTGCATACCATGAGGAGGTGTCGCCTGCTAATGCCATGTCCCGTGATGCCTGGAAAGCCCGATAAGCAATGCGCTTTGTATCCATGCTCCGGAGTCTGTTTAATAGGCATACTTTCTCGAATAGTGCCTCAACTAGCATCGGAGGTTTTCTAATGATATCATGTGGTACTGAAGGCTTGCTGCGGATAAGTCTGGAAATCATGAGGATCTATGGCCTCTCTAATGCTGTCCATACTGATGTGGTTAATCCTGGTCCCCATATGGCTGCCCCATACAGGAGGGCTGGTGTAACCAAAGTGTCGAAGAGCCACCCCTTTGTGCGGGGCTCTTGAAAATATGCCTGGTGGCACTGTCTCTCCATCAAGGCAAGTGCTGCATACCCACGTGTTATGCGGTCACGTGCTGCCTCAGACATAGAGAAGACCCCTGATGTTGCTGTAAATGTCACTCCCAAGTAAACATATGATCCGACCACCTCAATGATCCACCTGCTGCTGTGAACAAACTATGTGTGCTTACCTGTGCTGATGTATGAAAGATCATGACCTTGGTTTTACCAAGGTTCACAGATAACCCTCTGTGTGTGCAAAAGTCATCTAGGCCATGTAGATGCTGCTGTAGACCTTCTGTAGACTCTGAAACCAGTACAATGTCATCAGCGTATAGAAGAATATGGACAGTGGACCCACGTACCTCAATGCCATCACCCCCCTCCTGCTATATGTAGTCCACTATCTCATCAATGTAGAGACCAAAGAGGGTGGGTGAAATTGGGCATCATTGCTTCACCCGGATAGTGCTAGCAAGTGGATGATAAGCCCCCCGGACATCTGACTCTGCCAGATACTCTCTCGTATAAGGCGTAGATCCCCCATGTCATCTCCTCTGGAGCTCTGATATCAAGTAGTCGTTTGAAGAGTCGTCCCCTCGGAACGGTGTCAAATGCTTTGCGGAAGTCCACAAAGCAGCAATATAATCTCCTCTTCCTCACCCTTGTCTGGTCGATCAGGCATCTCGGAGCGAAGATGTTTCTCTAGTACCGCCCCATATAACTTGGCCAATATAGGGCCAATCATGATCGTCCGGTACGTAGTTGGATCCATAGTATCTCCTGACTTATGAATGGGCACTATGGTGTGCTCAGTCCATGAGTTAGGGAACCCTTCAACCAGTGCACGGTTGAAGAGGTGGGCAATGAGCGGTGCAAGGGTCGTGCCTCCGTAGATGAGATGCTCAGCCTATAAACCGAAAAGGTCATGGGCCTTGCCATGCTGTAGACGGGCAATAGCGCGCCCCACCATAGTGGGTGTGAAGAAGTCAGAGGTAGTAGGACGTGAGCTCTGTGCTCTGGGAATGGGGGGCTGGTCTGGGATCTTGTATAGGCTCTGTGCATAGCTATGCCAAGTGCTCGGATCTCGGATGGGTGTCTGCTGTCCTCTCTCTCAAATGTCTCCATGCCACTCCACTATCTCGACTCGTGAGTAAATGATAAATGTCCCAGTACTGTCTCTCCTCCCAATGTCGTTGTTTGTGGCGAGTAAGGCTCTGCATGCGACGTTGTGCCTGTGTGTGTAATATCTACTCTATGCTCTAAAATGCGTAGGTGCTTCCGTAGCTCGTGGCAATCTACATCATAGCAACGGTTCTAAGGCATGGAACCTGTGCGTGGAGGGTGTATATATGTGCGGTGTGGGAACTGCAGAGAGCTGAGTCGTGTAGGATGGTGGTGAACTGTGATGTAAGTGTAACCAAGGGTGAGAGTGGATCGAGGGAGAGTAGGCGGGTGTGTAAATGGTGTGCATAAACGTGTGAGAGCTCGTGTGTGAAGTGTATCGTGATGTGTGTCTCAGTGGGTGAGGGAGGGTCTAATGAAATAGGAGATGAGAGTGTGAATGTGATAAATGTATGGTCAGCACCAAGTGGGCGTCGTCCAATAGTAAGTGAGGTCATGAGTGGAGCTCTAGAGGTGGTACCCAAAATGTAGTCCACTGTGCTCTCGCCTCTCCCGTGAGGGAAGCAAGTAAGTCCGCCCGAACCTGGCCAACGATGCATCCCGTTATATATAACGAGTTGATGTCGGCTGCCTAGCTCAAGCAGATGTCTGCCATACCCTGTGGTATCCTGACCCATATCTGCCTATACTCTGCTGGTGCTCATCTCCTCTGGGTCTCTGGCTCTCATGAGATGTGGGTGATCCATGTCATATGCATCGCACTGATGTGATTGAGTGCGTCCATTGAAGTCCCCCATGAGGAAGACTTCACCTAGTGTGCTGAAATGTAGTATCTCATCTGAAAGTGCTGTGTAGGGTGAGTCTCTGTCTCGGATCGGTCCCCCAAGATCTTGTCCTGCATATCGAGATCCGCCTGGAGGGAAGTAGGATATAGCAATGTAAATCGAGCTCCCCTGTGCTATCTCCATGCGAACCCACATATATCGTGCCTCCTCATCTCTTCCTATAATATGGATCCGGCTCTATATCTCCTATCTAAATACGATGGCCACCCCACCCGACCCATGCGCTGTACTCTGTCTTGTCGTGGTCCGGAATGCAGATTCCCAATGAAAGCCTGCAATGCGAGGTAGGCCTCTCTCATGGCTTTCATGGGTCTCAGTGATGAAAGCAAAGTCATGTGAATCCAAGATCTCCTCGAGTCTATCTGGCCGCGTCCAGAGTGCCCCGTTGCAATTCCACACTGCTCCTTTGAGTGGTGCCTCCTGGTGTAGTGATGTCTCATAGGCCGCGTGGCCCTATTTGATAGGGCGTCTGTCTATGAAGACCTTACCATCACGGTAAAAGGTCTTCCTTCCCTCTCGACGTGCCTGGAGTTTCTGTGGCATGCAAGCACGTCTATGTGCTACCTGCATCCTTTTGAGGTCCTCATCCATGTAAAAGGTGCCGCCGGGTAGTCCACGTAGTACTGATCGGCGTCTAAAGAAGGAGGTCCGTGTCTCCTCGGAGCTGATCTGAAGGATGAGTGCTCGCGAATGGGATGTATCCCTCCTAACACGCCATGCGCCTGTGAAGGGCATGCTCTCGTATCCAAGTCGACGGCAAATGTCGGTGGCTTCCGCCTCCGGTGATGCTCCCTCGGGTAGGCCCGTAATCCGAATGTGGAGTCTTTGAATGTGTCGAAGTCTCTCCTCCTCGAGTGTATCCTGAACCCATGTCAGCTCTTCTTTCTTCACGTCTTCCTTGACTTCCTTCCTCACTTCTTCCTTGACCTCCTTTTTAATATGTTTACTTACTACTTCCACCCAACTATTTTGTGTCGCTTCCATCTCTGATTTGATGTGTTCTTGCATATCCATTTTCCAATCATTCTTGATTTCCTCTTTTAAGTCATCTAGCTTTGTGATCTCTCCTTCTTCTTGGGAAACCTTGAGCTGAATGATTTCTTTTCGAAGCTTATGTGTCTCAGCTTTCCATTCATCTCGGTCTTCTTCAAGAATTTTGACATGCTCTTCTATGGTTCTGATTCTGTCTATGGCCTTCCTCATTTCTTGATTGAGTACTCTGTCTGCCTCCTTCTTTGCCTCTCTAATTGCTTTAGCTATCATGTCCTCCGCTTCTTATTTTTCCAATCGTGCCATGTTGTTGTCTGCTTATATATTTAACAGATGAAAGTGGTGTCCACTATAGGCAAAACCCTAACACCTCGTAGTCATGTTTCACGAGCAGAACAGTTTTTTCAAACAACTCCCGGGTGCGAACTTCTTGGGCAGTTATTCAGATCTGCTGTACTGAGCTACTGTACTGCTTGAGATCCTACTGTACTGCTGTTCGTGTCAGAGCCAGAGCTGCTGTACATCAGAGATGCCAGGTCGTGTCAGAGAAGCCAGATCGCGTCAGATCTGCATGCCAGAGGTGTCAGATGCATGCGACAGAGGCGTCATATGCAGATGCCAGAGCCGTCAGGTGCTCGCGTCAGAGGCGTCAGACACGTCAGATGCTCGCCTCAGGCGCGTCAGGCGCGTCAGCTGAACGTGTCAGATGCACGCGTCAGACACGTCAGATGCACACGTCAGACACGTCAGACATGTGAGATGCATGCGTCAGAGAGAGAGAGAGAGAGAGAGAGAGAGAGAGAGAGAGAGAGAGAGAGAGAGAGAGAGAGAGAGAGAGAGAGAGAGAGAGAGAGAGAGAGAGAGAGAGAGAGAGAGAGAGAGAGAGAGAGAGAGAGAGAGAGAGAGAAAGAAAGAAAGAAAGAAAGAAAGAAAGTGTTTTTACGTCTATTAGGAGGCCGAACTCGGCCTATGAGACAAATCGATGTACATGGGTGTATCTTCTGTCAATCAGAAAAGATAAAAGTGCTGAAAAGAAACTGGTTAAGCTGATATAGATCTCCGTAGTGTGCATGTGGGGATACCCATGAAAGTGGTGGGGGGTGTATGGAGTGCGATATCTATGATAGTCTATATGCAAAAGGGTAGTACAACAACCATGAGAATGCATCTAAAACGACTAACTAGCTCCATCCTGTGCTAGTGGGTGGGATGTAATATGTGATACATAGGTGGAGGTGGAGTCAGGGCCACCCTGATGGATGCAACGGGATCGGCCATCATCTGGGATCGTCTCTCCTCCATGGCGCGATGGTCACAATCCTGGATCTCCGCAATCTGGTGTCGGTGAAGTCTCGGGGCCCGATATCCTATATCACGGGGTCGTCTCCTAGCTCGAGATATCTGAGCCTGCTGAAGAGTCACCCCGCTCGGTATGTGGGCTGAGGGGGGGAGGGCTGCAGCACGTCGTGGAATAAAGAAGTCAGTGAGCTGACTCTGTCTCCCTCCTGTATGGAGTGCTACAGTAGGCTGGAGTAGGGAATCTCTGTGACTCTGTATCTCTAGTAAGAATCGCCCGAGCTGTCGCTGGTCTCTAGAGTCCATGATCTCTCGGAGGGTGGGCTGCCCTGCAAACAGAGTCTCGTATCTGGCTCTGATGCCATCATATGCGCTACATCTGCATACAAAGTGCTCCTCATCCTCCATCTCTACTCTGCATACTCTGCATATCCGCTCCTCTCTGGGAATGTCTGCGGCTCTGCCCGTCTCAATCTCGAGTCGGTGTGATGAGACTCTCAGCTGGCCAATCGCTACCCTCAAGCTATGAGGCATGTGAGTATCCATGTAGCGTGGTCGCTGGATGAAACCGTCAGCTAGTATGTCTATGAACTGGTCTCGATAGTGCGATAGTCTCGATCCCATGTGTGCTGTGTGCCATGTCTGACTAATGTAGAGCTCCCAGAGATCCTGTCTGAGCACAACATTCCTCTCACGACGAGAGAGGTGGATGTGAGGTGAGTCTGGGTCATACTGAAAAGGCGGCAATCTGTCCATATCAAGTCCATGACTATCAAACCAGACTCTAACCTGAGTGTACCAAGCTCTCTCATATCCTAACTCTGATATCTGTATAGATGCCTCAAGAGCTCTGTGTGTGAGTCTATCTGTAGGGAGGTCCCTAATCCTCTGAATAAAGCAGATAGTCTGGAATAGTGCCTCTACTGCCATGGGTGGTGCAGCTAGCTCTGCCCTGATGATGTCATGTGGCACCGACTGTTTCCCACGAAATAATCGCGAGATCATACGTACCTGTGGCCTCTCGATCGCACTCCACTGGGTGACTGTGAGACCTGGGGCCCAAACCGTCGCAGCATACATCATAGCTGGTCTGACCAGTGTGTCAAATAGCCAGCCCTTCGTGCGGGGCTCCTGGAAGTGTGCTTGGTGACATCTCCGCTCTAACATGGCTAAAGCTGCATATCCGCGTGTGAGTCTATCGGTGGCTGCCTGTCTCATGCTGAAGGGGCCAGGCAAGCTCGTGAATGTGACTCCGAGATAGACATAGGAAGTGACCACCTCAATCTGTCCACCACTAGCTCTGAATCCTGCTCCATTCCTCACCATGGGGGAGGTGTGGAAGATCATGACCTTGGTCTTGCCAAGGTTTACTGTCAAGCCCCTCTGTGTACAAAACTCATCCAGGGCCTCAAGGTGGCGCTGTAATCCCTCGGGTGACTCTGAAATCAAGACAATGTCATCGGCATATAATAAAATGTGGACATGTGTACCTGCGAGGTCTGCACCCTCTCCTCCGGCTCGGAGAATGTAGTCCTCAATCTCGTCAATGTAGAGACCAAATAGAGTGGGAGAGAGTGGGCAGCCTTGCTTAACACCGATGGTGCTAGCAATGGCCTCAGACATACCTCCTGGACACCGTACCCTCCCAGTCACCTGCTCATAGAGTGCATAGATGGCCCAAATCATCCCTGATGGTACTCCCAAGCTCTGGAGGCGTTGGAAGAGCCTCTCTCGCGGCACTGTATCAAAAGCTTTGCGGAAGTCCACAAAGCAGCAATATAGCCTCTTCTTCCGCACCCTTGCCCCATCAATGAGGCAGCGCAGAATGAAGATGTGATCAATAGTAGAGAAAGCTCGTCGAAAACCTGCTTGGCCTCGTGCTCGTAGCCCCTCAGTCTCTGCATATGAACTGAGCTCTGCCTCAAGTATGGCACCGTATAGTTTGGCCATGGTGTGGCCAATCATGATGGTCCTGTAGTTCCCTGGATCCAGGGTGTCGCCAGATTTGTGGATAGGCACAATGGTGTGCCTAGTCCACTCCTCTGGGAAGCCCTCTCCTACAGCCCGGTTGAAGACATGTGCAATCAACGGGGCTATAGTGGAGGCTGCATATATGAGATGCTCGCTCTGTAATCCTGCGTGGTCTGTCGAACGTCCATGTCGAAGTCGTCGTATGGCCCTCTCAACCATCTTTGCTGTGAAGAGGGAAGAACTAGTAGGGCGAGGCTCAAGTGGCTGGGGAATGGGAGGTTGCCTAGGTACCTCATATAACCTCTGAGCATAATCATGCCATGTGTGTGGGTCTCCAATAGGTGTGGTCGGGCGTGGCTCTCGTAGGCTGCGCCATGCTGCAGCACTGTCCATACTCATAAAGAGATGGTATAGCTCAAGCTCCTGTGCCTCCTCAAAAGGCTCGCCTCTTTCGACGTGTGAGAGTCTTCATCTGTCCCTTGGCCTCTCTCTCTGTGATCTCTCCCAATGCTCGCTGGGCTCGTAGTCGGCGGTAAAGATCTCTGCAATCCTCATCATACCAACGATGTTGTGGCATAGTCCCGGGAGGAGGTGTGTGACGAGAATGGATGGTGTGTGGGAAGGAGCTGATGGATGATGTCTGAAGAACTGATGCTATCTGAGAGGTGAGTAGGGATAGTGGAGTGTCAGGATGAAGTAAGAGAAGACCCTGCTCGACTCGAGCCGCATATATGTGAGCTAGCTCGTGTGTGAAGTGGATGGTGGTGTGTGGGATGCGTGCTGCGGGTATGCGTGTAGGGGTGTCTCCCTTCAGGGAGAGTGCGAGGTATGTGTGATCGGCCCCAATGGGTATGGGTGGGATGGTGAATGAGGTAAGTAGGTGGATGGCCTCTCTGGACCCCATGACGTAATCTACTGTACTTCCCCTGCCATCTGTGACTGAGTGTGGTATGCATGTCAATCCTCCTGAGGTAGGCCACTGAGTCATCCCGTTATAGATAACGAGATTATGTCGAGAGCCTAGTCTGAGTAGGTGAGTGCCATAGTGAGTGTGTGTAGCGTCAGCTGAAGCTCGAGCTGTAGACTCATCCTCTATGGTATGTAGTATCTCCGGGTCTTCTGGGTCAAATATCTCACACTGATCATTGCCTGTCCTTGCATTGAAGTCTCCCATGAGGAAGACTTCCCCTAATGCAGAGTACTCTGTAATCTCTTCTGACAAGCAAGTGTATGGTGAGTCCTCCTCTCGATCTATGATAGCGAAACGCGAGCTAGAAGGAGCAAAGTAGCATAATGCTATGAAGATGATCCGCTCCTGCGAGAGCTGGAGTCGAATCCAAAGATATCTGGCCTGTGAATCACGTGCGACTATCTGTATCCTGCTCTGAAGTCCATCTCTAAAGAGTATGGCTACTCCTCCTGATCCTCGGGTGGTGTGCTGACGTGTACACTCTCTGTATGTGGACTCCCACTGAAAACCGTGGACACGAGGTAGGCCCCGGTCCGGGCTCTCATGTGTCTCTGTGAGCATAATGATGTCTTTGCCTTTGCGCACCTCTTCCAATCTCTCTGGGTGTGTCCATAGATCTCCATTGCAGTTCCAAACTGCAAGGTGTATCTCCTCGAGTGTCTCACAGGCCGCGAATCCCTATGGGATGGCCTTGCCATCAATGATGACACGACCATCTCTGTATGAAGCCTTCTTTCCTTCTTTGCGAGCTTGATGTACTCTCGGCATGCATGCTTGACGGTGTGCTACCTGCATGGGTGTGAGATCATCGTCAAGGTAGATGGGGGGGCCATCAAGTGCTCTCAAAATCACCCTCTTGCGTAGGAAAGTAGATCTTATATCTTCGGAAGGGAAGTGTAGAATGAGAGCTCTCTTCTTCGTGGGGTCTCGTCCCGTTCTCCAAGACTTGATGAATGGGGGGGACTCCTCTTTGTAGCCGAGTATCTTGCATAGTGTCTTCCCATCGGACTCGGGGGTAGAGCCTTCTTTTTCTTCAATGCCCGTGATGCGTACATTGAGACGGCGGGCATGTCTCATCTTTTCTTCCTCAATAGTGGTGTGCACGATGAGGGCTTCTTCCTTTTGTGCTTTCTCTTTGGCTTCTTTTTTGATGTTCTTCTTCACTATGTCGATCCATCCTTCTTTGGTAGCTTCTAATTTGTTTTCCATGCTCTCGGTCAAGGATTTGGTGAGTTCTTCTTTGAGAGCTTCTGTCTTGTTCATATTAATCTCTCCTTCTTCGGGTGTAAGAGAGACCATTGAAGCTTTGAGGAGCTCCAATTCCTCTTTCATGTTTGCCCTCTCCTTAGCCCATTCTTCTTTCTCTTTCTGCCATGCTTCCCTCTCCTTATGATATGTTTCTACTTCCTTCTCGAGCTTTGAGAGGCGGCTGATGATGGCCGTGATAGTGGAGTCCATCATCTTCTTGTTTTCTTTGATAGCTATGGTCAGTTTGTCCTCCATTTTTGTCAAATCGTCCTTCTTAGCTGTAGCGCTCATTGCATTCGAAGATGAAAAAATACTCAGAGTACTGAGCCTAAAGACTTGCGATGAAGACGGGAGCGCGCCCGATGCGCGATGGAGCAAGGGTGGGAGTGGCTAATAACTGTAGGCAACAGTTATTAGTCCGGGGCTGGAGATTTCTGAGATTTCCAAAATCGGAGTACTGAAAATATGAACTTCAAAACTTCGATACTTCAATAGAGTCTCGAAACCCTAAAAAGAGGGATGGCGGAGGCGACGGCGCACGAAATGAGAGGCGGCTCGCGAGGACGAGGGGCAGAGAGAGCGACCGAGGGTGCCGCAGATGACGCCTTAGGGTAGAGCGCAGTCGCGTACAGATCGATGTGCAGACGGGGCAGACAACGAAGGCGACGGTACAGAGAGAGACGCTAGGGTTTCGAGCAGACGGGCAGAGGGAGCAGACGGGGCAGACAACGAAGGCGACGGTACAGAGAGAGACGCTAGGGTTTTGAGCAGACGGGCAGAGGGAGCAGACGGGCAGAGAGAGAGAGAGAGAGAGAGAGAGAGAGAGAGAGAGAGAGAGAGAGAGAGAGAGAGAGAGAGAGAGAGAGAGAGAGAGAGAGAGAGAGAGAGAGGGAGGGAGGGAGGAAGGGAGGGAGGGAGGGAGGGAGGGAGGGAGGGAGGGAGGGAGGGAGGGAGAGAGGGAGGGAGGGAGGGAGAGAGAGAGAGAGAGGGAGGGAGGGAGGGAGGGAGGGAGGGAGGGAGGGAGGGAGGGAGGGAGGGAGGGAGGGAGAGAGAGAGAGAGAGAGAGAGAGAGAGAGAGAGAGAGAGAGAGAGAGAGAGAGAGAGAGAGAGAGAGAGAGAGAGAGAGAGGGAGGGAGAGAGAGAGAGAGGGAGCGAGAGAGAGAGAGAGAGAGAGAGAGAGAGAGAGAGAGAGGAAAGAAAGAAAGAAAGTCATAAACACAAACCTATCTAGGGCTGGTGAAAGCCTGGGGAGACGTGGCTCTGACTCAGCAGATAGTGGCCACCTAATACATGGGGGTCCATAATATGAGTGAGTGAAAAACCCTAGCTACTGGTGATGGGGGGAGGTGGGCGTAGTATGTGGTACATCGGTGGTGGTCTGAGTGCCTCCTGAAGGAAGACAACCCAGGGGGTGGTAGTACGCCTATGCTCCATCATGTGGTCGTAGGCTGTCCTGATGCGTGAGATATCCTCCTGATATAGTCGTGGTGGACGATATCCTACCATGTGTGGTCGGCGTCGTGCTCTCTGTGCTTGTGCCTGGTGGAGCGTGAGCCCAACAGAAGGCCCTCTCCGATGTAGCTCAGCTCGCTGAAAGAACTGTGTAATGGTCTGCTGGATACTCCCCCGTGGCTAATGTGTGGGCTGTAGTGACCGCTCTCGCCTCTCGTATGCTGCTATGAGGAAGCACCCCAAGCGTCGTTGGTCTCCTATAGTCATGCAGAGCTGGAGTGACTCCTCTAGCTGGAACTGTGCTCGTAGGTCTAAGTATGCTCCGCATCTGATAACAAAATGGTCCTCACTCTCTACCTCTGTCTGGCATACTGGGCACCACCTCTCCTCACGGGGGACTCCCCTGGACAGACCCCTCTCAATCTCGAGCTGATGTGATGAGACTCGGAGCTGCCCAATGACGACTCGGAGGTGGTGGGGAAGGTATGTCTGCATGTATCTCGGAATCTCGATGAAGCCTGTGTCCGATATATGTAGAAAATGCTCGCGGTAATAGAGCATTTTCGGTGGCAATGTATCCCTAGGGCTCACCCATGTCCTCTGTATGTATGTATGCCATATCTCCTGACGAATGACCCTATTCCTCTCTTGATGAGAGAGCGAGTAGGTGGGTGCATGTGAGTCGTACTGTAGTGGTGGTAGCCTGTCTATGTCAAAGCCATGGTGGGCCAGCCAGTCTCGTGTCTGTGCATACCATGAGGAGGTGTCACCAGCTAATGCCATATCACGTGATGCTTGGAAAGCACGATAAGCAATGCGCTCTGTATCCATGCTATGAAGTCTGTGTAATAGGCATACTGTGTGGAATAGTGCCTCAACTAGCATCGGTGGTGCAGCGAGCTCTTCTCTAATGATATCATGTGGTACTGAAGGCTTGCTGCGGATAAGTCTGGCAATCATGAGGATCTGTGGCCTCTCTAATGATGTCCATACTGATGTAGCTAATCCCGGCCCCCATATGGCTGCCCCATACATGAGCGCTGGCGTAACCAAAGTGTCAAAGAGCCACCCCTTTGTGCGGGGCTCCAGAAAGTTTGCCTGGTGGCACTGTCTCTCCATCAAAGCCAGTGCTGCGTACCCACGTGTGGTGCGGTCACCGGCTGCCTGAGACATAGAGAAGACCCCTGATGCTGCTGTAAATGTCACTCCAAAGTGAACATATGATCGACCACCTCGATCGGTCCACCTGCTGCTGTGAAGAAACTATGTCTGCGTACCTGTGCTGATGTATGAAAGATCATGACTTTGGTTTTACCAAGGTTCACAGATAACCCTCTGTGTCTTGCAAAATCATCTAGGCCATGTAGATGATGCTGTAGACCTTATGCAGACTCTGAAACCAATACAATATCATCAGCATATAAAAGAATATGGACACTGGACCCTTGTACCTCAATGCCATCTCCCCCGTGCTGATGTATGAAGTCCACTATCTCATCAATGTAGAGACCAAAGAGGGTGGGTGAAAGAGGGCATCCTTGCTTCACCCCGATAGAGAGAGAGAGAGAGAGAGAGAGAGAGAGAGAGAGAGAGAGAGAGAGAGAGAGAGAGAGAGAGAGAGAGAGAGAGAGAGAGAGAGAGAGAGAGAGAGAGAGAGAGAGAGAGAGAGAGAGAGAGAGAGAGAGAGAGAGAGAGAGAGAGAGAGAGAGAAAGAAAGAAAGACTTTCTAACGTCTATTAGAGGCCAAAAATCGGCCTATGAGACAAAACATATACATCAGTATGATCCAATCCACTGTGATCCAAAACGAAAATAAAGTGTGAGTACTGCAAACGGGTATAAAAGGAGGGATAGTAGCTGGTATCAAGGGTGTGGGGTTCTATGGGTATGCACTCTATATGCTCAATGGGTGAGATACAAATATGATATGCATAGGGAGGGGAGGCTCTATGGTATCACAACCCCCTAAATGCCAGGAGTGGGTGTAGGATATAATGCATCGGTGGGTAAGGCATCATGGTGATCCTCAAAATGCTCTGGGCGTCCAAATCGATAGGGGTGCGCTGCTGACGTCTCTGTATCTCCATGTCATGGCGTGCGTGAATCGCCTGAATCTCTCTCTGATGTGGACGAGCTCTCTGGACAAGGGGTCTCTGTCGTCGACGCTGTCGTCTAAGCTCCTCTGCTCTGTGTAATGTGACAGCCCGCATCGAGCTGGGCCCTCGAGTGTATGTGGGTCTGAAAAAATCTGTAATATAAGTCTGAGGGGGGGGGGGGTCAGGTGTATCTCCATCTTCTGCTGGAGGAGTGATGCGCGACGGTGCTGGAGCTCTACTAGGAAACGACCTAGAGGGCGCTGGTCCTCTGTCCCCAATAAAGCCCTGATCTCTCTAGGCCCCCTGAAGAGCTAAGAGCTGTGGGTAGCGGTCTCTGATGTCCTCATATGCCTGGCATCTACATGTGTAGTGCTCCTCGTCTTCCACCTCCTCTCTACATATCCTGCATAATCGCTCATCCCTGGGGGTATGTGTGGCTCGCCCAATCTCAATCTCGAGCTGGTGTGATGATACTCTGAGCTGCCCAATGGCCACTCTCTCAGCTGGTGCCATATATGTATCCATGTATCGTGGTCTTTGAATGAAACCATCCGCAGTCACAGTCAGGAAGTGCTCTCTGTAGTGTTGCCTCTTTGTTGGAAGAGGCTCCCGTGGTGCTATCCATGTCTCCCTGACGTGTATCTGTAGTAGGTCCTGACGGATGATCCTATTCCTCTCCGAACGAGAGAGGGTAATGTGGGGGGAAGAGAGGTCATACTGAAAAGGGGGGAGATCCGTAATGCTCATGCCATGGTCTGCTAACCATCGGTAAGTCTGTGCATACCATACTCTCTCATGCCCCGTCTCTGCCAAATGTCTAGAGCTCTCAAATGCAAGCCTGGTGAGTCGACTAGTGGGGAGCTCTCTGACTCTCAGAATAAAGGTCACCAACTGGAAGAGGGCCTCCACTAGCATCGGTGGTGTGCCAAGCTCAGCTCGTATAATGTCATGTGGAACGGAGGGCTTGCTCCGCAGCAAGCGTGATATCATGGTGATCTGGGGCCTCTCAATTTGCGTCCACATCGCCTCTGTGATCCCAGGTGCCCATACTGCTTCTGCGTACATCAATGCGGGTGTCACTAGAGTGTCAAAGAGCCACCCCTTAGTCCGGGACTCCTGAAAATGTGTCTGAAAGCAGCGTCTCTCCAATCCTACAAGTGCCGCATAACCTCGCGTCAATCTATGTCTCGCAGCCTGTGCCATGGAGAATACCCCTGTGCTGCCCGAGAAGGTGTTACCTAGGTAGACGTAGGAGTCCACTACCTCAATCTGTCCTCCAGCTGGCTTGAAAGAGGCGCGATGGCGTACTGTCCCGGAGGTATGGAAGATCATGACCTTGGTCTTGCCAAGGTTCACTGTGAGTCCTCTCTCCATGCAAAAGGTATCGAGCGCCTGTAAATGTGACTGCAACCCCTCCTGTGACTCTGAGAGCAGGACAATGTCATCAGCATATAATAGGATATGTGTTGGTGTACCTCCGAGGTCTCCTCCTCGCCCTCCTGCTCGCTGTATATACTCCGTGATCTCGTCGATGTAGAGACCGAAGAGGGTGGCTGAGAGAGGGCAACCTTGTTTCACACCAATGGTGCTAAGAAGGCTGTCTGATAGACCGCCGGGGCAGCGTACCCTGCCTGTGACTCGTGCATACAAAGCGTGGATGGCCCATAGCATGTCTGATGGAAGCTGTAACTCCTGGAGCCTCCGTAGTAGTCTCTCTCGAGGGACCATGTCGAAGGCTTTGCGGAAATCCACAAAGCAACAGTATAGTCTCTGCTTCCTCGCCTTCGCGCTCTCAATCAAGCAACGAAGCACGAAGATGTGGTCGATGGTGGAGAAAGTGCGGCGGAAGCCTGCCTGGCCGGGTGCTCTGATCCCCGCTGCCTCAGTGTGTGTACTGAGCTCTGCCTCTAGTACTGCCCCATAGATCTTGGCCAGGATATGGCCTATCATAATAGTCCTGTAGTTCCCTGGGTCCATCATATCGCCGGACTTATGGATAGGCGTAATGGTATGCATAGTCCATGAGTCGGGTAATCCCTCAACCAAAGCACGGTTGAAGAGATGGGCGATCAAGTGGGAAACTACATCTGCTGCGTATATAAAGTGCTCTCCCTGTAGCCCCGTGTGGTCTGCTGAACGGCCATGCTGTAGCCTATGGATGGCCTGTCGTACCATGCTTGCTGTGAAGAGGGTGGATATCACCGGACGCGTTGTGGAAGGAATCGGTAATGGTGTCTGTCCTGGGACGTCATATAACCTCTGGGCGTAGGTATGCCAAGTCGAAGGATCTGCTATGGGTGTAGGTGGACGTGGCTCACGTAGTGCCCTCCACGCGGTGGCACAATCCCTACTCATGAGAAGGTCGATCAACTCTGCCTCCTGTCCCTCCTCGAAAGCTCGCCGCTTCCGGCGTGTGAGGGCTTGCATCTGTCGTCGTGCCTCCCTCTCTGTGATGGATCCCAAGATACTCTGTGCTCTTAGATGTCGGTATAGTCGCCTACACTCCTCATCGTACCATCTATTCTGGGGTGTATGCCCAGTCATGTAGGATGTGCAGTGCTGTGGGTGGTGTATGGGAAGTTGAGAGTAGCGGATGTATGGAGGATCGAGGAGAAGTGGGCGGTGAGGGTGTCCAAGGAGGCAGAGGGATCAAGGGAGTAGATGCGCTCTCGAACATGGGAGCTATAGATATGTGCTTGCTCATGTCTAAAGTGAATGGTGGTACGGGCTCGTGGCTGTATGGTGACGGGGTAGGGTATGCATGGTGAGCCGCGAATGGATAGGGCAAGATATGCGTGATCAGCTCCAATCGGTAAGGGTGGGATAGTGAATGAGGTGATCAGATGTGTCGCCTCCGGAGGTCCGATAACATAGTCTACCACACTGCCCCCCTGTGGTGTCGTGGGTGGAATGCAGGTGAGACCGCGCGAGGTGGGCCAGCTCTCCATCCCATTGTATATAACGAGACGGTGTGCTGCTCCCATCTGGAGTAAGTGTCGGCCATATAAGGTGGGTGTGGCGGTGTCGGTTGAGGCTCTGAGTGTAGGCATGTCCTCTATGGTACGAAGCATCTCAGGGTCGTCAAAGTCGTAGATAGCACAGTGGTGGCTCTGAGTGCGGGCATTGAAGTCTCCTACAAGGAAGACTTCACCCATCCCGGTATACTCCATAATCGTGTCACTGAGGCAGTCATATGGCGATGTGGTGTCTGGTCCCTCCCCTCCTGATAGCTTCTCAGGGGAATGTGTGAAGCGTGAACCAATGGGTGCAATATAGCATACGACGAAGTACGTTGCTCTCTCCTTTGATAGCTGCAAGCGTATCCTTGCCTCTTGGTCTCTGGCTACCACCTGTACCCTGTGCTGTAACGACTGTCTATAGAGCACGGCTACTCCTCCTTATCCCCGTGTGGTGTGCTGTCTCATCTAGCGGCGGTGAGCTGACTCCCACATATAGCCCTCAATCCTCGGTAGGCTCCTCCCTGGGCTCTCGTGTGTCTCTGTCAAGAAGATAATGTCTTTGCCTCCATCACCTCCGCAAGGCGCCCTGGATGTGTCCATAAAGATCCATTGCACTTCCAGACTGTAATGTGCACCTCCCGGTGTGCTGTCTCATAGGCCGCGAATCCCTAGTCAATGGGCCGTCCATCAATGATGATCCGACCGTCTCTGTAGAGGGCACGATGTCCCTCTCGTCTGGCTTGGAGGACACGTGGCATGCATTCCCGTCTGTGCTCTACCTGCA
This sequence comes from Ceratopteris richardii, assembly GCA_020310875.1. Classification (NCBI taxonomy): domain Eukaryota; kingdom Viridiplantae; phylum Streptophyta; class Polypodiopsida; order Polypodiales; family Pteridaceae; genus Ceratopteris; species Ceratopteris richardii. The sequence goes on along the minus strand of CM035423.1, from coordinate 1,305,133 downwards.
TCCGTGTGAGGTCGTCATCCAAATAGATGGGGGTGCCCGGTGTAGTGCGTAGTACCGCCCGTCGTCTGAGAAAGTCTCTCCTCCTTGCCTCATCTGAGAACTGAAGGATAAGTGCTCTGCTCCGTGTGGTGTCCCGTCTTGCTCTCCATACTCTGGTGAAAGGGAGAGGCTCATCCGCGCAGTATCCAAGTAATGTGCACAAGCGACGCCCGTCCTGCTCTGGTGATCCGTCTGTCTCTGTGAGGCCGGAGATGCGAACATTGAGCCTGCGGGCCTGTCGCATCCGCTCCTCCTCAATGGTGGTATGCACTATGTGGATCACCTCATGGTGGTTGTTCTTCTTTGCCTACTGTCGAAGGTTCTTTTTGACAACCTCGACCCATCCATCTCTCTTAGTCTCAAGCTCGTTCTGCACCACCTCCATACACTCCTTCTTGATAGTCACCCGAATGTCCTCTAGATGTGGAGCGATCTCCCCTTCCTCGTGCATGCTGTCCAGTTTCGTTTTCATATCAGTAAGCGCAGTGTGCAACTCTTCCAGGTCCCGTGAGTGCTGTTTGCGGGTAGCGAGAAGCTCTTCCCGAAGGGATTCGTTTTCCTTCTCCAAGGTTGCCACCTTGGCTTCGAGGGCGACAACTCTACGGGTAACCCCGTTCAGTGCAAAATCTCCTTCTTTCTTGTGTTTTCCTATCAACTCTCGGAGGGCATGCTCTAAGGTGGCCAACTGTTCCTCCAGCTTGGGAGCCATGAGAGAGAGAGAGAGAGAGAGAGAGAGAGAGAGAGAGAGAGAGAGAGAGAGAGAGAGAGAGAGAGAGAGAGAGAGAGAGAGAGAGAGAGAGAGAGAGAGAGAGAGAGAGAGAGAGAGAGAGAGAGAGAGAGAGAGAGAGAGAGAAAGTGATATTAACGTCTTCCGAAGGCCAAACTTGGCCTATGAGACAAAACCATGTACAACTGTAGTAACTTGTTTAGAAATAAAATGGAATAAAATGGAATACAAGCAGTGATGCCCTTCCTCTCAGCGAGAGTACTCAACTCTGTCTCTAGTATCACCCCATATAACTTGGCCAATGGGAGAGAGAGAGAGAGAGAGAGAGAGAGAGAGAGAGAGAGAGAGAGAGAGAGAGAGAGAGAGAGAGAGAGAGAGAGAGAGAGAGAGAGAGAGAGAGAGAGAGAGAGAGAGAGAGAGAGAGAGAGAGAAAGAAAGACTTTTTAACGTCTATTAGAGGCCAAAATCGGCCTATGAGACAAAACATATACATCAGTATGATCCAATCCACTGTGGTCCCAAAGGAAAATAAAATGTGAGTACAAAAAACAGCTATAAAAGGAGTGGACAATAACTGGCATCAAGGGTGTGGGGTGCTATGGGTATGCAGTCTATATGCTCAATGGATGTGATACAAATATGATATGCATAGGGATGGGAGGCTCGATGGTATCACAATCCTCTAAATGTCTGGAGTGGGTGTAGAATATAATGCATCGGTGGGTAAGGCATCATGGAGATCCTCACAATGCTCTGAATGTCCAGATCGATAGGGGTGCGCTGCTGACGTCTCCGTATCTCCATGTCATGGCGTGCATGAATCGCCTGAATCTCTCTCTGGTGTGGACGGACTCTCCGGAGTGGGGGTCTCGGTCGTCGACGCTGTCGTCTAAGCTCCTCTGCTCTGTGTAATGTGACACCCCGCATCGAGCTGGGTCCTCGAGTGGCCGTGGGCCTGAAAAAATCTGTAATATGAGTCTGAGGGATGGGAGCCAGGTGTATCTCCATCTGCTGCTGGAGGAGTGATGTACGACGGTGCTGGAGCTCTACTAGGAAACGACCTAGAGGGCGCTGGTCCTCTGTCCCCAATAAAGCCCTGATCTCTCTGCCCCCCCTGAAGAGCTGTGGGTAGCGGTCTCTGATGTCCTCATATGCATGGCATCTACATGTGTAGTGCTCCTCGTCCTTCACCTCCTCTCTACATATCCTGCATAATCTCTCATCCCTCGGGGTATGTGTCGCTCGCCCAACCTCAATCTCAAGCTGGTGTGATGATACTCTGAGCTGCCCAATGGCCACTCTCTCAGCTGGTTCCATGTATGTATCCATGTATCGTGGTCTTTGAATGAAACCATCCGCTGTCACAGTCAGGAAGTGCTCTCTATGGTGTTGCCTCTTTGTGGGAAGAGGCTCCTGTGGTGCTATCCATGTCTCCCTGACGTGTATCTGTAGTAGATCGTGACGAATGATCCTATTCCTCTGCGAACGAGAGAGGGTAATGTGGGGGGAAGAAAGGTCATACTGAAAGGGGGGGAGATCGGTAATGCTCATGCCATGGTCTGCTAACCATCGGTAAGTCTGTGCATACCATACTCTCTCATGTCCTGTCTCTGCTAAAAGTCTGGAGCTCTCAAATGCAAGCCTGGTGAGTCGGCTGGCGGGGAGCTCTCTGATCCTCAGAATAAAGGTCACCAACTGGAAGAGGGCCTCCACTAGCATCGGTGGTGTGCCAAGCTCAGCTCGTATAATGTCATGTGGAACGGAGGGCTTGCTGCTGCGCAGCAAGCGTGAGATCATGATGACATGGGGCCTCTCAATCTGCGTCCACATCGCCTCCGTGATCCCATGTGCCCAAACTGCTGCTGCATACATCAATGCGGGTGTCACTAGAGTATCAAGGAGCCACCCCTTAGTCCGGGGCTCCTGAAAATGTGTCTGAAAGCAGCGTCTCTCCAATCCTGCAAGTGCCGCATAGCCTCGCGTCAATCTATCTCTCGCTGCCTGTGCCATGGAGAATACCCTGTGCTGCCTCAGAAGGTGACACCTAGGTAGACGTAGGAGTCCACTACCTCTATCTGTCCTCCAGGTGCAGTGAAATGTTGGGGATAAAGGCCCCAAGGACTCTCCTTTTGTATATTTTGACCCTTCCATGTGAAAGCTCTCTTCGAGAGCTTTCCAGACATATTTTTGTTGTATTTTTTGGACCCCAAATTGGGGAGTTATAGGCATTTACATTATTTTTATGACTTTTGGTCATTGGCCATGTGTGAACATGCCCAAATGACCTAAAAGTCACTTATCAATAAGACTTGGTCCCAAATCTCTCATAACTTGATTGGGACTTCTTCAACTTCAGCTTGTCCATCTTCTTCTCCAAATTTCTGCGCAGGTTTCTCTCTCTACTTTCTCTCTCCTCACGCAGCAGCCCACTCCCTTGGTGTTTGGAGCAACCGAGCACACCACGACGTAGCTCTCCGCGGCCTCTTTCAACTGGTATCAGAGCCTTGAGCTGTTCCATCGCGACAAAGTTGCTCGAAGTGCTTTTCCACTTCAGCCTATGTTAAGCTGAAGGTGTTTTCTTGCATTTGGGAGAATTTCATCGCGAAAAACCTTCTTTTTTCGCGATAAAAGTGTTGTTTTTGGAGGATTACTTCAGCCCGGAGCAAAGCTGAAGCAAATTTTGTGCTTTTTAGAGAGTTTCATCGCGAAGAATCTCTTCTATTCTTCTTTTTGTATCCCCACAGGTCTTTTTCAGCATCCACATTGCTGATTTTTTCATATACAAGTCTTTTATGGCAGAAATTCTCTCATTTTTCAAGTGGGAGGACATGCACAAAGATTGAGGAAGTGCACACTTGCTGGAAACTTATTACAGTAGGTCATTTCTCTGATTTTACAGGTCATATTGCTGCAAAAATTGGGGCTTTTGTGAAAACAAGCACCCATTGCCTTGGTTTTACATCTATGTATGCCTTTTGTGGTTGAAAAACAACAAATTTGTTGTTTTTGATGCAATTACAGCTTGCTGGAATTTTCTGAAACTTTTTGCAGAAAATTTCAGAAATTGTTTTTTGCAGAAAATTTCAGAAATTGTTTTTTGCAAGTTTTGAACAGTTTTTGGGCTTAATTTCTCAGCTATAGTCTCCTAAGGTAATTGCGCACAGGACAGCAGGTGAATTTTACCTTTTTGGTGAAATTTTGAAGCTCTTAGTGTGCAAACATGGCCTCTACCTCCTCTGATGTCAAAAGCTTGTTTGAGATCAAGAGATTTGAAGGTAATGGTTTCGATTTGTGGAAAGAGAGAATGTTGGGCATCCTCTTTCTTAAAGATTGTGGAGGGGCTCTTGAGGAAGTCAAGCCTGAAGATATGACAGATGCAGCATGGATGAACCTAAACAAGAAGGCCCATAAAGATGGCTGTATCAGATGAAATCTTAGTGGATTTGAAAGGCCTTACAACTGCTTTTGAGGTATGGGAGAAGCTGAAAGCCACTTATGAAAATACCACGCCTGTAAATCAAGTGCATCTTATGCGTAAGCTAGTGTGTATGCAGCTTGATGAGTCAAAAAGTGCGGCTGAGCACTTATCTTTGTTTACAGGTACTCTTTCACAATTGCAGGACTCTGGATTACCTCCATTTGATGATAAGCTTAAGGCCATCTTCTTGTTGATGACCTTACCTGATTCGTGGGAAACATTGGTTGTTTCACTTTCGAATAGCCCCAGTCTTACCTTTGATGGTGTAAGGGGTTCTATTTTGAATGAGGAAATCAGGAGGAAAGCTAGTGGAGAGGGCAGTGGTTCAGCCAATGTGGCTAGAGGAAGAACAGAAAAGAAAAGTGGAAATGTACAGAGGAACAGGAGCAAAAGCAAAGGCAAGGCTGAAGTGACTTGTTATCAATGTGGTAGGAAAGGTCACAAGAAGCCTGATTGCAGATTCTATAAAGCTGAACTAGAAAGAAAGAAGAACACAGGTGACAGGAAGAAAAAGGACACCAAGAATGAAGCACATGATACCTCAAAGGACAAAGACAAAGAGAAGGCCAATGTGGCCTCTAGTGTCATCATTGAGGAGCTATCAGATGCAGAAGATATACTTTGTGCTACTATGGAAGCAGAGCATGCTCAAGTTATTGATCCTTCTATTAATATTCATGCACAAGATATGCAAATCACAAAGAGGGATTTGATTGATGCCTTGCTTACTGTGAATGATGCTTTGTCACAAACATGGATTGTAGATTCAGGTGAATCGTTTCATGTAACTCCTATTAAGGAGTGTTTCACTACTTTTCATGCAGGCAGCCATGGACATGTATATCTTGGAAATAACCATGCTTGTTCAATTGAAGGTATTGGCACAGTGCATCTCACAGTGGATGGTACCAATGAGCTGGTTTTGCATGATGTAAGGTATGTACCAAGCATCAAGAAAAACTTATTGTCTGTTGGGCAAATGGATATGCATGGATATAGTACCCTCTTTGAGAAGGGGTCATGGAAGCTTATCAAAGGCTCTAGGCTGATTGTTAAAGGTACAAAGAAAGGGACTCTTTATTGCTTGCATGGTAAAGCCTTGCTGGGCAAGTTTATTGCTTTGGCTGAAATCCATTCACATATGGAATTATGGCATAAAAGGCTTGGTCACATGAGTCAAAAAGGCCTTGATAAACTATGTAATTTGGACAAGTTTGATGCTAAAGGCTCAAAACTTGATTTTTGTAATGAATGCCAATATGGTAAGCAAGTAAAGAATTCTTACTACTCTGGTGTCCCTCGTAAGTCTAATGTGCTTGATCTTGTTCATTCTGATGTTTGTAGCATGCCCACAAAATCTATGGGGGGTGCTCTTTACTTTGTTTCTTTTGTAGATGATTACTCTAGGAAGCTTTGGGTATATTTGTTAAAATCTAAAGATGAAGCCTTTGCTGCATGTAAGAAATTTCATGCATTTGTGACCACTCAAACAGGTAGAAAGCTGAAATGCTTACGCACAGATAATGGGGGTGAGTTTACAAGTGCTGAATTCAATAGATTTTGTGAAAATCTTGGTATTAAGAGGGAGCTAACAGTCCCATACAGCCCCTCTTCCAACGGTGTGGCTGAAAGGTATAATAGGACTTTATGTGAGAGGGTGAGATGCATGCTGTCCACAGCTAATCTCCCTTATGGATTTTGGGGAGAGGCTTTGAAAACTGCAGTTCATGTTTGCAATCGATCCCCTCATATGTCCTTAAAAGGTGGCATTCCAGAAGAGGTTTGGTCTGGCAAACCAGCTTCATATGACCACCTACGCATCTTTGGTTGCGATGCTTTTGTGCATATAAGGCCTGAGTTGAGAAGCAAGTTAGATGCAAAGTCCATGAAAGGAATCTTCATGGGTTATGGAGATGAAGGTGAAATGGGCTACAGGATTTGGCTACCTCAACTCAAGAAGGTAATACGCAGCCGAGATGTTGTATTTAATGAGGCAAGGCTGCTCAAAAACAATTGTGCCTCTAAAGATGACCATAAAAGAGTCAAATTTCAGCATGTACAGCCACCAGTTAAATCTGATATGGATCCTCGGGATGCACCACATATGGCTGGAAATGACAATGAGCCCGTGGTTATTGAGCCAGATGATGCTGGACAGCAAAATGATGCTCCTGAAGGGCATATGCAGCCACCTATTCATGCTGAAAACAGGGCTGGAAATGATGTACAGCAGCCTGTTAACAACGAAGAAGTTAATGTACCTCCTGATGTAGATCCATTGCCCGGTAATGTTGATCATTGGGTAAGAAGATCTATACGTCCTAGGAGGCGAGTGAATAGATATGATCCCTCTATACATTATATTATGTTATCAGATGAGGGTGAGCCTCTTACTTATAAAGAGGCAAAGCTATGTGAGCACAAGAAGAAGTGGGAGTTAGCCATGCAGGAAGAGATAAAGGCCTTGCATGCAAATGATACTTGGGATTTGGTTGAGTTACCCAAAGGAAAGAAAGCCATTCCAAACAAGTGGGTGTACAAAATCAAAACTGTTGATGGCAAACCCAAGTATAAGGCAAGGCTGGTTGCTAAGGGACATGCCCAAAAAGAGGGCATTGATTTCCAAGAAGTGTTCTCTCCAGTGGTGAAAATGACCACTTTACGTGTGTTGTTTGCTCTCACAGCTGCCTTGGATTTGGAATTATTCCAAATGGATGTTAAAACAGCCTTTTTGCATGGTGATTTAAATGAAGAGCTGTACATGAAACAGCCAGAAGGATATGCCATTCCTGGAAAAGAGCATCTGGTATGCAAACTGAAAAGGAGCTTGTATGGGCTGAAACAGGCCCCCAGACAATGGTATAAGAAGTTTGATGCATTTATGCTCAAACATGGGTTTAAAAGAAGCCATGCAGATCATTGTTTGTACACGAAAAAGGATGAAGATGGCAGTCCAATTATTCTTGTACTGTATGTAGATGATATGCTGCTGGCTGGGAAGAAAAAGAGCACTCTGAATGCTCTAAAACAGCAGCTGAACTCTAATTCTCAATGAAAGACCTTGGGGAAGCTGAGCATATTCTTGGTATGCGTATAAAAAGGGATAGACAGCAGCATACTTTGCAGGTATCCCAAGAAAAGTACATTGAAAAAGTGCTGGACGGATTTAATGTGGCTGATGCTAAGCCTCTTGGAGTGCCATTGCAGCCACATGTTAAGCTTTCCAAGGATGACTGTCCCAAAAATGATGATGCAGCCAGTTACATGAAGAGTGTTCCATATGCATCAGCTTGTGGTTCACTTATGTATGCTATGGTTGCCACTCGGCCAGACATTGCTCATGCAGTGGGAGTTGTTAGCAGGTTCATGGCTAATCCTGGTAGAGCTCATTGGGAGGCAGTCAAATCTATCTTGAGATATTTGAAAGGGACCAAAAGTAAATGCTTATGTTATGGAAAGGGTCCATTGGAGTTAAAAGGATTTTGTGATTCAGACATGGCAGGTGATGTGGACACACGCAAGTCCACAAGTGGCTATGTATACATCCTTGCAGGTGGAGCTATTTCATGGTGCTCTAGACTTCAGAGGATAGTTGCACTATCTACTACAGAGGCTGAATATATTTCAGCCACAGAGGCTTCCAAAGAAGCCATTTGGTTAGCTCGGCTCTGCAGTGAGTTTGGGATGCTTGAAAAGGCACCTCTTCTTGGATGCGATAGCCAGAGTGCCATATGTTTGGCAAAGAATGCCATGTTTCATGCTCGCACAAAGCATATTGATGTGAGATATCACTTCATCAGAGAGGTGTTAGAGGATGGCCTGATCACTTTGATCAAGGTCAATACTTCACAGAATCCTGCAGATGCTCTCACGAAGTGTCTACCCAAGGCACAACATCAGCTATGTATACAGATGGTGGGAGTTACTTAGCTTAAAGGAGCCTCCTTGGTCCTTTAAGTGGGAGGTTGTTGGGGATAAAGGCCCCAAGGACTCTCCTTTTGTATATTTTGACCCTTCCATGTGAAAGCTCTCTTCGAGAGCTTTCCAGACATATTTTTGTTGTATTTTTTGGACCCCAAATTGGGGAGTTATAGGCATTTACATTATTTCTATGACTTTTGGTCATTGGCCATGTGTGAACATGCCCAAATGACCTAAAAGTCACTTATCAATAAGACTTGGTCCCAAATCTCTCATAACTTGATTGGGACTTCTTCAACTTCAGCTTCTCCATCTTCTTCTCCAAATTTCTGTGCAGGTTTCTCTCTCTACTTTCTCTCTCCTCACGCAGCAGCCCACTCCCTTGGTGTTTGGAGCAACCGAGCACACCACGACGTAGCTCTCCGCGGCCTCTTTCATGAAAGAGGCGCGATGGCGTACTGTCCTGGAGGTATGGAAAATCATGACCTTGGTTTTGCCAAGGTTCACTGTGAGTCCTCTCTCCGTGCAGAAGGTATCCAGTGCCTGTAGATGTGACTGTAACCCCTCGTGTGACTCTGAGAGCAAGACAATGTCATCAGCATATAATAGGATGTGTAGTGGCGTACCTCCGAGGTCTCCTCCTAGCCCTCTTGCTCGCTGTATATACTCAGTGATCTCGTCGATGTAGAGACCGAAGAGAGTGGGTGAGAGAGGGCAACCTTGTTTCACACCAATGGTGCTAACAAGGCTGTCTGATAGGCCGCCGGGGCAGCGTACCCTTCCTGTGACTCGTGCATACAGAGCATGGATGGCCCATAGCATGTCTGATGGTATCTGTAACTCCTCCTGGAGCCTCAGTAGTAGTCTCTCTCGAGGAACCATGTCGAAGGCTTTGCGGAAATCCACAAAGCAACAATATAGTCTCTGCTTCCTTGCCTTCGCGCTCTCAATCAAGCAACGAAGCACGAAGATGTGGTCGATGGTGGAGAAAGTGCGGCGGAAGCCTTCCTGGCCGGGTGCTCTGATCCCTGCTCCCTTAGCGTGTGTACTTAGCTCTGCCTCTAGTACTGCCCCATAGATCTTGGCCAGGATATGGCCTATCATAATAGTCCTGTAGTTCCCTAGATCCATCATATCGCCGGACTTATGGATAGGCATAATAGTATGCAGAGTCCACGAGTCAGGTAATCCCTCAACCAAAGCACGGTTGAAGAGATGGGCGATCAGGTGGGAGACTACATCTGCTCCGTATATAAAGTGCTGACCCTGTAGCCCCATGTGGTCTGCTGAACGGCCATGCTGTAGCCTATGGATGGCCTGTGGTACCATGCCTCCCGTGAAGAGGGTGGATATCACAGGACTCGGTGTGGGAGGGATCGGCAATGGTGGCTCTCCTGGGATGTCATATAACCTCCGGGCGTAGGTGTGCCAAGTCTGAGAGAGAGAGAGAGAGAGAGAGAGAGAGAGAGAGAGAGAGAGAGAGAGAGAGAGAGAGAGAGAGAGAGAGAGAGAGAGAGAGAGAGAGAGAGAGAGAGAGAGAGAGAGAGAGAGAGAGAGAGAGAGAGAGAGAGAGAGAGAGAGAGAGAGAGAGAGAGAGAAAAAAAGAAAGAAAGAAAGAAAGTGTTTTTACGTCTATTAGGAGGCCGAAACTCGGCCTATGAGACAAATCGATGTACATGGGTGTATCTTCTGTCAATCAGAAAAGATAAAAGTGCTGAAAAGAAACTGGTTAAGCTGATATAGATCTCCGTAGTATGCATGTGGGGATATCCATGAAAGTGGTGGGGGGTGTATGGGGTGCGATATCTATGATAGTCTATATGCAAAAGGGTAGTACAACAACCATGAGAATGCATCTAAAACGACTAAAACGACTAACTAGCTCCATCCTGTGCTAGTGGGTGGGATGTAATATGTGATACATAGGTGGAGGTGGAGTCAGGGCCACCCTGATGGCTGCAACGGGATCGGCCATCATCTGGGATCGTCTCTCCTCCATGGCGCGATGGTCACAAGCCTGGATCTCCGCAATCTGGTGTCGGTGAAGTCTCGGGGCCCGATATCCTATAGCACGGGGTCGTCTCCTAGCTCGAGATATCTGAGCCTGCTGAAGAGTCACCCCGCTCGGTGTGTGGGCTGAGGGGGGGAGGGCTGCAGCACGTCGTGGAATAAAGAAGTCAGTGAGCTGACTCTGTCTCCCTCCTGTATGGACTGCTACAGTAGGCTGGAGTAGGGAATCTCTGTGACTCTGTATCTCTAGTAAGAATCGCCCGAGCTGTCGCTGGTCTCTAGAGTCCATGATCTCTCGGAGGGTGGGCTGCCCTGCAAACAGAGTCTCGTATCTGCCTCTGATGCCATCATATGCGCTACATCTGCATACAAAGTGCTCCTCATCCTCCATCTCTACTCTGCATACTCTGCATATCCGCTCCTCTCTGGGAATGTCTGCGGCTCTGCCCGTCTCAATCTCGAGTCGGTGTGATGAGACTCTCAGCTGGCCAATCGCTACCCTCAAGCTATGAGGCATGTGAGTATCCATGTAGCGTGGTCGCTGGATGAAACCGTCAGCTAGTATGTCTATGAACTGGTCTCGATAGTGCGATAGTCTCGATCCCATGTGTGGTGTGTGCCATGTCTGACTAATGTAGAGCTGCCAGAGATCCTGTCTGAGCACAACATTCCTCTCACGACGAGAGAGGTGGATGTGAGGTGAGTCTGGGTCATACTGAAAAGGCGGCAATCTGTCCATATCAAGTCCATGACTATCAAACCAGACTCTAACCTGAGTGTACCAAGCTCTCTCATATCCTAACTCTGATATCTGTATAGATGCCTCAAGAGCTCTGTGTGTGAGTCTATCTGTAGGGAGGTCCCTAATCCTCTGAATAAAGCAGATAGTCTGGAATAGTGCCTCTACTGCCATGGGTGGTGCAGCTAGCTCTGCCCTGATGATGTCATGTGGCACCGACTGTTTCCCACGAAATAATCGCGAGATCATACGTACCTGTGGCCTCTCGATCGCACTCCACTGGGTGACTGTGAGACCTTGGGCCCAAACTGTCGCAGCATACATCATAGCTGGTCTGACCAGTGTGTCAAATAGCCAGCCCTTCGTGCGGGGCTCCTGGAAGTGTGCTTGGTGACATCTCCGCTCTAACATGGCTAAAGCTGCATATCCGCGTGTGAGTCTATCGGTGGCTGCCTGTCTCATGCTGAAGGGGCCAGGCAAGCTCGTGAATGTGACTCCGAGATAGACATAGGAAGTGACCACCTCAATCTGTCCACCACCAGCTCTGAATCCTGCTCCATTCCTCACCATGGGGGAGGTGTGGAAGATCATGACCTTGGTCTTGCCAAGGTTTACTGTCAAGCCCCTCTGTGTACAAAAGTCATCGAGGGCCTCAAGGTGGCGCTGTAATCCCTCGGGTGACTCTGAAATCAAGACAATGTCATCGGCATATAATAAAATGTGGACATGTGTACCTGCGAGGTCTGCACCCTCTCCTCCAGCTCGGAGAATGTAGTCCTCAATCTCGTCAATGTAGAGACCAAATAGAGTGGGAGAGAGTGGGCAGCCTTGCTTAACACCGATGGTGCTAGCAATGGCCTCAGACATACCTCCTGGACACCGTACCCTCCCAGTCACCTGCTCATAGAGTGCATAGATGGCCCAAATCATCCCTGATGGTACTCCCAAGCTCTGGAGGCGTTGGAAGAGCCTCTCTCGCGGCACTGTATCAAAAGCTTTGCGGAAGTCCACAAAGCAGCAATATAGCCTCTTCTTCTGCACCCTTGCCCCATCAATGAGGCAGCGCAGAATGAAGATGTGATCAATAGTAGAGAAAGCTCGTCGAAAACCTGCTTGGCCTCGTGCTCGTAGCCCCTCAGTCTCTGCATATGAACTGAGCTCTGCCTCAAGTATGGCACCGTATAGTTTGGCCATGGTGTGGCCAATCATGATGGTCCTGTAGTTCCCTGGATCCAGGGTGTCGCCAGATTTGTGGATAGGCACAATGGTGTGCCTAGTCCACTCCTCTGGGAAGCCCTCTCCTATAGCCCGGTTGAAGACATGTGCAATCAACGGGGCTATAGTGGAGGCTGCATATATGAGATGCTCGCTCTGCAATCCTGCGTGGTCTGTCGAACGTCCATGTCGAAGTCGTTGTATGGCCCTCTCAACCATCTTTGCTGTGAAGAGAGAAGAACTAGTAGGGCGAGGCTCAAGTGGCTGGGGAATGGGAGGCTGCCTAGGTACCTCATATAACCTCTGAGCATAATCATGCCATGTGTGTGGGTCTCCAATAGGTGTGGTCGGGCGTGGCTCTCGTAGGCTGCGCCATGCTGCAGCACTGTCCATACTCATAAAGAGATGGTATAGCTCAAGCTCCTGTGCCTCCTCAAAGGCTCGCCTCTTTCGACGTGTGAGAGTCTTCATCTGTCCCTTGGCCTCTCTCTCTGTGATCTCTCCCAATGCTCGCTGAGCTCGTAGTCGGCGATAAAGATCTCTGCAATCCTCATCATACCAACGATGTTGTGGCATAGTCCCGGGAGGAGGTGTGTGACGAGAATGGATGGTGTGTGGGAAGGAGCTGATGGCTGATGTATGAAGAACTGATGCTATCTAAGAGGTGAGCAGGGATAGTGGAGTGTCAGGATGAAGTAAGAGAAGACCCTGCTCGACTCGAGCCGCATATATGTGAGCTAGCTCGTGTGTGAAGTGGATGGTGGTGTGTGGGATGCGTGCTGCGGGTATGCGTGTAGGGGTGTCTCCCTTCAGGGAGAGTGCGAGGTATGTGTGATCGGCCCCAATGGGTATGGGTGGGATGGTGAATGAGGTAAGTAGGTGGATGGCCTCTCTGGACCCCATGACGTAATCTACTGTACTTCCCCCGCCATCTGTGACTGAGTGTGGTATGCAAGTCAATCCTCCTGAGGTAGGCCACTGAGTCATCCCGTTATAGATAACGAGATTATGTCGAGAGCCTAGTCTGAGTAGGTGAGTGCCATAGTGAGTGTGTGTAGGGTCAGCTGAAGCTCGAGCTGTAGACTCATCCTCTATGGTATGTAGTATCTCCGGGTCTTCTGGGTCAAATATCTCACACTGATCATTGCCTGTCCTGGCATTGAAGTCTCCCATAAGGAAGACTTCCCCTAATGCAGAGTACTCTGTAATCTCTTCTGACAAGCAAGTGTATGGTGAGTCCTCCTCTCGATCTATGATAGCGAAACGCGAGCTAGAAGGAGCAAAGTAGCATAATGCTATGAAGATGATCCGCTCCTGCGAGAGCTGGAGTCGAATCCAAAGATATCTGGCCTGTGAATCACGTGCGACTATCTGTATCCTGCTCTGAAGTCCATCTCTAAAGAGTATGGCTACTCCTCCTGATCCTCGGGTGGTGTGCTGACGTGTACACTCTCTGTATGTGGACTCCCACTGAAAACCGTGGACACGAGGTAGGCCCCGGTCCGGGCTCTCATGTGTCTCTGTGAGCATAATGATGTCTTTGCCTTTGCGCACCTCTTCCAATCTCTCTGGGTGTGTCCATAGATCTCCATTGCAGTTCCAAACTGCAAGGTGTATCTCCTCGAGTGTCTCACAGGCCGCGAATCCCTATGGGATGGCCTTGCCATCAATGATGACACGACCATCTCTGTATGAAGCCTTCTTTCCTTCTTTGCGAGCTTGATGTACTCTCGGCATGCATGCACGACGGTGTGCTACCTGCATGGGTGTGAGATCATCGTCAAGGTAGATGGGGGGGCCATCAAGTGCTCTCAAAATCACCCTCTTGCGTAGGAAAGTAGATCTTATATCTTCGGAAGGGAAGTGTAGAATGAGAGCTCTCTTCTTCGTGGGGTCTCGTCCCGTTCTCCAAGACTTGATGAATGGGGGGGACTCCTCTTTGTAGCCGAGTATCTTGCATAGTGTCTTCCCATCGGACTCGGGGGTAGAGCCTTCTTTTTCTTCAATGCCCGTGATGCGTACATTGAGACGGCGGGCATGTCTCATCTTTTCTTCCTCAATAGTGGTGTGCACGATGAGGGCTTCTTCCTTTTGTGCTTTCTCTTTGGCTTCTTTTTTGATGTTCTTCTTCACTATGTCGATCCACCCTTCTTTGGTAGCTTCTAATTTGTTTTCCATGCTCTCGGTCAAGGATTTGGTGAGTTCTTCTTTGAGAGCTTCTGTCTTGTTCATATTAATCTCTCCTTCTTCGGGTGTAAGAGAGACCATTGAAGCTTTGAGGAGCTCCAATTCCTCTTTCATGTTTGCCCTCTCCTTAGCCCATTCTTCTTTCTCTTTCTGCCATGCTTCCCTCTCCTTATGATATGTTTCTACTTCCTTCTCGAGCTTTGAGAGGCGGCTGATGATGGCCGTGATAGTGGAGTCCACCATCTTCTTGTTTTCTTTGATAGCTATGGTCAGTTTGTCCTCCATTTTTGTCAAATCGTCCTTCTTAGCCGTAGCGCTCATTGCATTCGAAGATGAAAAAATGCTCAGAGTACTGAGCCTAAAGACTTGCGATGAAGACGGGAGCGCGCCCGATGCGCGATGGAGCAAGGGTTATTAGTCCGGGGCAGGGACACTCTAACAGTTATTAGTCCGGGGCAGGGACACTCTAACAGTTATTAGTCCGGGGCAGGGACACTCTAACAGTTATTAGTCCGGGGCAGGGACACTCTAACAGTTATTAGTCCGGGGCAAGGACACTCTAACAGTTATTAGTCCGGGGGACACTCTAACAGTTATTAGTCCGGGGCAGGGACACTCTAACAGTTATTAGTCCGGGGCAGGGACACTCTAACAGTTATTAGTCCGGGGCAGGGACACTCTAACAGTTATTAGTCCGGGGCAGGGACACTCTAACAGTTATAAGTCCGGGGGAGGGACACTCTAACAGTTATTAGTCCGGGGCAGGGACACTCTACCTACTCTACCTCCATGGTTCAGAGATTTAGGGTTTCGGGAGGCAACTCAGATTTAGGGTTTCGGGAGGCAACTCAGATTTAGGGTTTCTGTAACAAATGATTTAGGAAGAGGTACGAAGGGTTGCCTGACGTTGCCCCATGCTGACAAAGATTGCCCCTAATTTCTGATGCGATCTCTAGTTCCTGCCGCGAACCCTAATTCTGACGCGAACCCTAATTTCTGACGCGAACGCTAATTTCTCGTGCAGAGATGGGCGTAGCATAGTAGAGATGGCGCAGCATGGCTACTAGGGTTTCGTGCAGCAGGGCGCGCGTGAGGCAGCAGCAGCAGGGCGCGAGGAAGCAGCAGGGCGCGAGGAAGCAGCAGGGCGCGAGAGGGAGAGAGAGAGAGAGAGAGAGAGAGAGAGAGAGAGAGAGAGAGAGAGAGAGAGAGAGAGAGAGAGAGAGAGAGAGAGAGAGAGAGAGAGAGAGAGAGAGAGAGAGAGAGAGAGAGAGAGAGAGAGAGAGAGAGAGAGAGAGAGAGAGAGAGAGAGAGAGAGAGAGAGAGAGAGAGAGAGAGAGAGAGAGAGAGAGAGAGAGAGAGAGAGAGAGAGAGAGAGAGAGAGAGAGAGAGAGAGAGAGAGAGAAAGAAAGACTTTTTAACGTGTATTAGAGGCCAAAATCGGCCTATGAGACAAAACATATACATCGGTATGATCCAATCCACTGTGATCCAAAACGAAAATAAAGTGTGAGTACTGCAAACGGATATAAAAGGAGGGATAGTAGCTGGCATCAAGGGTGTGGGGTGCTATGGGTATGCACTCTATATGCTCAATGGGTGAGATACAAATATGATATGCATAGGGAGGGGAGGCTCGATGGTATCACAACCCCCTAAATGCTTGGAGTGGGTGTAGGATATAATGCATCGGTGGGTAAAGCATCATGGCGATCCTCAAATGCTCTGGGCGTCCAATCGATAGGGGTGCGCTTCTGACGGCTCTGTATCTCCATGTCATGGCGTGCGTGAATCGCCTGAATCTCTCTCTGATGTTGACGAGCTCTCCGGACAAGGGGTCTCGTTCGTCGACGCTGTCGTCTAAGCTCCTCTCCTCTGTGTAATGTGACACCCTGCATCGAGCTGGGCCCTCGAGTGTATGTGGGTCTGAAAAAATCTGTAATATAAGTCTGAGGGGGGGGGGCAGGTGTGAGAGAGAGAGAGAGAGAGAGAGAGAGAGAGAGAGAGAGAGAGAGAGAGAGAGAGAGAGAGAGAGAGAGAGAGAGAGAGAGAGAGAGAGAGAGAGAGAGAGAGAGAGAGAGAGA
Source organism: Ceratopteris richardii (assembly GCA_020310875.1). NCBI lineage: Eukaryota > Viridiplantae > Streptophyta > Polypodiopsida > Polypodiales > Pteridaceae > Ceratopteris > Ceratopteris richardii. Next base: position 1,288,736 of record CM035423.1, on the reverse strand, counting down.
GAGAGAGAGAGAGAGAGAAAGAAAGAAAGACTTTTTAACGTCTATTAGAGGCCAAAATCGGCCTATGAGACAAAACATATACATCAGTATGATCCAATCCACTGTGATCCAAAACGAAAATAAAGTGTGAGTACTGCAAACGGGTATAAAAGGAGGGATAGTAGCTAGCATCAAGGGTGTGGGGTGCTATGGGTATGCACTCTATATGCTCCATGGGTGAGATACAAATATGATATGCGTAGGGAGGGGAGGGGAGGCTCGATGGTATCACAACCCCCTAAATGCCTGGAGTGGGTGTAGGATATAATGCATCGGTGGGTAAGGCATCATGGCGATCCTCAAATGCTCTGGGCGTCCAAATCGATAGGGGTGCGCTGCTGACGTCTCTGTATCTCCATGTCATGGCGTGCGTGAATCGCCTGAATCTCTCTCTGATGTGGACGAGCTCTCCGGACAAGGGGTCTCGGTCGTCGACGCTGTCGTCTAAGCTCCTCTGCTCTGTGTAACGTGACACCCCGCATCGAGCTGGGCCCCCGAGTGTATGTGGGTCTGAAAAAATCTGTAATATAAGTCTGAGGGGGGGCGGTCAGGTGTATCTCCATCTGTTGCTGGAGGAGTGATGCGCGACGGTGCTGGAGCTCTACTAGGAAACGACCTAGAGGGCGCTGGTCCTCTGTCCCCAATAAAGCCCTGATCTCTCTAGGCCCCCTGAAGAGCTGTGGGTAGCGGTCTCTGATGTCCTCATATGCCTGGCATCTACATGTGTAGTGCTCCTCGTCCTCCACCTCCTCTCTACATATCCTGCATAATCGCTCATCCCTGGGGGTATGTGTGGCTCGCCCAATCTCAATCTCGAGTTGGTGTGATGATACTCTGAGCTGCCCAATGGCCACTCTCTCAGCTGGTGCCATATATGTATCCATGTATCGTGGTCTGTGAATGAAACAATCCGCTGTCACAGTCAAGAAGTGCTCTCTGTAGTGTTGCCTCTTTGTGGGAAGAGGCTCCCGTGGTGCTATCCATGTCTCCCTGACGTGTATCTGTAGTAGGTCCTGACGGATGATCCTATTCCTCTCCGAACGAGAGAGGGTAATGTGGGGGGAAGAGAGGTCATACTGAAAAGGGGGGAGATCCGTAATGCTCATGCCATGGTCTGCTAACCATCGGTAAGTCTGTGCATACCATACTCTCTCATGCCCTGTCTCTGCCAAATGTCTAGAGCTCTCAAATGCAAGCCTGGTGAGTCGGCTAGTGGGGAGCTCTCTGACTCTCAGAATAAAGGTCACCAACTGGAAGAGGGCCTCCACTAGCATCGGTGGTGTGCCAAGCTCAGCTCGTATAATGTCATGTGGAACGGAGGGCTTGCTGCGCAGCAAGCGTGATATCATGGTGATCTGGGGCCTCTCAATCTGCGTCCACATCGCCTCTGTGATCCCTGGTGCCCATATTGCTGCTGCGTACATCAATGCGGGTGTCACTAGAGTGTCAAAGAGCCACGCCTTAGTCCGGGGCTCCTGAAAATGTGTCTGAAAGCAGCGTCTCTCCAATCCTACAAGTGCCGCATAACCTCGCGTCAATCTATCTCTCGCAGCCTGTGCCATGGAGAAAGAAAGTCATATTAACGTCTTCTGGAGGCCAAACTTGGCCTATGAGACAAAAACCATGTACAAGTGTAGTAACCCTGTGTAGAAGATAAAATGAAATAAAAAAGTATATCGCTACACAAAGCTATATAGGGCTGGAAAAGGCTGGGGAGACTTGGCTCTGACTCTGCAGATAGTGGCCACCTAATACATGGGGGATCCCAAAATGTGAGTAAAACGCCCTAGCTACTAGTGATGGGTGGAGGTGGGTGTAGTATGTGGTACATCGGTGGTGGTTTGAGTGCCTCCTGAAGGAAGACAACCCAGGCGGTGGTGGTACGCCTATGCTCCATCATGTGGTCGTAGGCAATCCTGATGCGTGAGATATCCTCTTGATATAGTCGTGGTCGACGATATCCGCCCATGCGTGGTCGGCGCCGTGCTCTTTGTGCTGCTGCCTGGTGGAGCCTGAGCCCTATAGATGGACCTCTCTGATGTAGCTCAACTCGCTGAAAGAACTGGGTAATGGTCTGCTGGGTACTCACCCGTGGCTGATGTATGGGCTGTAGTGACCGCTCTCGCCTCTCGTATGCTGCTGTGAGAAAGCGTCCCAAGCGTCTCTGGTCTCCCATAGTCATGCACAGTTGGAATGACTCCTCGATCTGGAACTGTGCTCGTAGGTCTAAGTATGCTTGATATCTGATAACAAAATGCTCCTCACTCTATTCCTCTGTCTGGCATACTGAGCACCACCTCTCCTCACGGGGGACTCCCCTGGACCGACCCCTCTCAATCTCGAGCTGATGTGATGAAACCCGGAGCTGCCCAATGACGACTCGTAGGTGGTGGGGAAGGTAGATCTGCATGTATCTCGGAATCTCGATGAAGCCCGTGCCCGATATATGTAGAAAATGCTCGCGGTAGTAGAGCATTTTCGGTGGCAATGTACCCCTAGGGCTCACCCATGTCCTCTGTATGTATGTATGCCATATCTCCTGACGAATGATCCTATTCCTCTCTTGATGAGAGAGCGAGTAGGTGGGTGCATGAGAGTCGTACTGTAGTGGTGGTAGCCTGTCTATGTCAAAGCCATGGTGGGCAAGCGAGTCTCGTGTCTGTGCATACCATGAGGTGTCGCCTGCTAATGCCATATCACGTGATGCCTCGAAAGCACGATAAGCAATGCGCTCTGTATCCATGCTCCGAAGTCTGTGTAATAGGCATACTGTCTGGAATAGTGCCTCAACTAGCATCGGTGGTGCAGCGAGCTCTGCTCTAATGATATCATGTGGTACTGAAGGTTTGCTGCGGATAAGTCTGGCAATCATGAGGATCTGTGGCCTCTCTAATGCTGTCCATACTGATGTAGCTAATCCTGGTCCCCATATGGCTGCCCCATACATGAGCGCTGGCGTAACCAAAGTGTCAAAGAGCCACCCCTTTGTGCGGGGCTCTTGAAAATATGCCTGGTGGCACTGTCTCTCCATCAAAGCTAGTGCTGCGTACCCACGTGTGATGCGGTCACGGGCTGCCTGAGCCATAGAGAAGACCCATGATGCTGCTGTAAATGTCACCCCCAAGTAAACATATGATCCGACCACCTCGATCGGTCCACCTTCTGCTGTGAACAAACTATGTGTGCTTACCTGTGCTGATGTATGAAAGATCAAGACCTTGGTTTTACCAAGGTTCACAGATAACCCTCTGTGTCTGCAAAAGTCATCTAGGCCGTGTAGATGATGCTGTAGACCTTCTGCAGACTCTGAAACCAATACAATATCATCAGCGTATAAAAGAATATGGACAGTGGACCCGTGTACCTCAATGCCATCTCCCCCTTGCTGCTGTATGAAGTCCACTATCTCATCAATGTAAAGACCAAAGAGGGTGGGTGAGAGAGGGCATCCTTGCTTCACCCTGATAGTGCTAGCAAGTGGATTAGATAAGCCCCCTGGACATCTGACTCTACCAGATACTCTCTCGTATAAGGCGTAGAGAGAGAGAGAGAGAGAAAGAAAGAAAGAAAGAAAGAAAGAAAGAAAGAAAGACTTTTTAACGTCTATTAGAGGCCAAAATCAGCCTATGAGACAAAACATATACATCAGTATGATCCAATCCACTGTGATCCAAAACGAAAATAAAGTGTGAGTACTACAAACGGGTATAAAAGGAGGGATAGTAGCTGGCATCAAGGGTGTGGGGTGCTATGGGTATGCACTCTATATGCTCAATGGGTGAGATACAAACATGATATGCATAGGGAGGGGAGGCTCGATGGTGTCACAACCCCCTAAATGCCTGGAGTGGGTGTAGGATATAATGCATCGGTGGGTAAGGCATCATGGCGATCCTCAAAATGCTCTGGGCGTCCAAATCGATAGGGGTGCACTGCTGACGTCTCTGTATCTCCATGTCATGGCGTGCGTGAATCGCCTGAATCTCTCTCTGATGTGGACGAGCTCTCCGGACAAGGGGTCTCGGTCGTCGACGCTGTCGTCTAAGCTCCTCTGCTCTGTGTAATGTGACACCCCGCATCGAGCTCGGCCCTCGAGTGTATGTGGGTCTGAAAAAATCTGTAATATGAGTCTGAGGGGGGGGGGCCAGGTGTATCTCCATCTGCTGCTGGAGGAGTGATGCACGGTGGTGTTGGAGCTCTACTAGGAAACGACCTAGAGGGCGCTGGTCCTCTGTCCCCAATAAAGCCCTGATCTCTCTAGGCCCCCTGAAGAGCTGTGGGTAGCGGCCTCTTATGTCCTCATATGCCTGGCATCTACATGTGTAGTGCTCCTCGTCCTCCACCTCCTCTCTACATATCCTGCATAATCGCTCATCCCTGGGGGTATGTGTGGCTCGCCCAATCTCAATCTCGAGCTGGTGTGATGATACTCTGAGCTGCCCAATGGCTACTCTCACAGCTGGTGCCATATATGTATCCATGTATCGTGGTCTCTGAATGAAACCATCCGCTGTCACAGTTAGGAAGTGCTCTCTGTAGTGTTGCCTCTTTGTGGGAAGAGGCTCCGGTGGTGCTATCCATGTCTCCTTGACGTGTATCTGTAGTAGGTCCTCACGGATGATCCTATTCCTCTCCGAACGAGAGAAGGTAATGTGGGGGGAAGAGAGGTCATACTGAAAAGGGGGGAGATCCGTAATGCTCATGCCATGGTCTGCTAACCATCGGTAAGTCTGTGCATACCATACTCTCTCATGCCCTGTCTCTGCCAAATGTCTAGAGCTCTCAAATGCAAGCCTGGTGAGTCGGCTAGTTGGGAGCCCTCTAACTCTCAGAATAAAGGTCACCAACCGGAAGAGGGCCTCCACTAGCATCGGTGGTGTGCCAAGCTCAGCTCGTATAATGTCATGTGGAACGGAGGGCTTGCTGCGCAGCAAGCGTGATATCATGGTGATTTGGGGCCTCTCAATCTGCGTCCACATCGCCTCTGTGATCCGTGGTGCCCATACTGCTGCTGCGTACATCAATGCGGGTGTCACTAGAGTGTCAAAGAGCCACCCCTTAGTCCGGGGCTCCTGAAAATGTGTCTGAAAGCAGCGTCTCTCCAATCCTGCAAGTGCCGCATAACCTCGCGTCAATCTATCTCTCGCAGCCTGTGCCATGGAGAATACCCCTGTGCTGCCCGAGAAGGTGATACCTAGGTAGACGTAGGAGTCCACTACCTCTATCTGTCCTCCAGCTGCTGTGAAAGAGGCGCGATGGCGTACTGTCCAGGAGGTATGGAAGATCATGACCTTGGTCTTGCCAAGGTTCACTGTGAGTCCTCTCTCCATGCAAAAGGTATCGAGCGCCTGTAAATGTGACTGCAACCCCTCCTCTGACTCTGAGAGCAGGACAATGTCATCAGCATATAATAGGATATGTACTGGCGTACCTCCGATGTCTCCTCCTCTCTCTCCTGCTGGCTGTATATACTCCGTGATCTCGTCGATGTAGAGACCGAAGAGAGTGGGTGAGAGGGGGCAACCTTGTTTCACACCAATGGTGCTAACAAGTCTGTCTGTCTGATAGACCGCCAGGGTAGTGTACCCTGCCTGTGACTCGTGCATACAAAGCGTGAATGGCCCATAGCATGTCTGATGGAAGCTGTAACTCTTGGAGCCTTCGTAGTAGTCTCTCTCGAGGGACCATGTCGAAGGCTTTGCGGAAATCCACAAAGCAACAGTATAGTCTCTGCTTCCTCGCCTTCGCGCTCTCAATCAAGCAACGAAGCACGAAGATGTGGTCGATGGTGGAGAAAGTGCGGCGGAAGCCTGCCTGGCCGGGTGCTCTGATCCCCGCTGCTTGAGCGTGTGTATTGAGCTCTGCCTCTAGTACTGCCCCATAGATCTTGGCGAGGATATGGCCTATCATAATAGTCCTGTAGTTCCCTTGGTCCATCATATCGCCGGACTTATGGATAGGCGTAATGGTATGCATAGTCCATGAGTCGGGTAATCCCTCAACCAAAGCACGGTTGAAGAGATGGGCGATCAAGTGGGAAACTACATCTGCTGCGTATATAAAGTGCTCTCCCTGTAGCCCCGTGTGGTCTGCTGAACGGCCATGCTGTAGCGTATGGATGGCCTGTCGTACCATGCCTGCTGTGAAGAGGGTGGATATCACCGGACGGGGTGTGGAAGGAATCGGTAATGGTGGCTGTCCTGGGACGTCATATAACCTCTGGGCGTAGGTGTGTCAAGTCGAAGGATCGGCTATGGGTGTAGATGGACGTGGCTCACGTAGTGCCCTCCATGCGGTGGCACAATCCCTACTCATGAGAAGGTCGATGAACTCTGCCTCTTGTCGCTCTTCGAAAGCTCGCCGCTTCTGGCGTGTGAGGGCTCGCATCTGGCGTCGTGCCTCCCTCTCTGTGATGGATCCCAAGATACTCTGTGCTCTGAGATGTCGGTATAGTCGCCTACACTCCTCATCGTACCATCTATTCTGGGGTGTATGCCCAAGCTGTGTCGGATGTGCAGTGCTGTGGGTGGTGTATGGGAAACTGAGAGTAGCAGATGTATGGAGGATCGAGGAGAAGTGGGCGGTGAGGGTGTCCAAGGAGGCAGAGGGATCAAGGGAGTAGATGCGCTCTCGAACATGGGAGCTATAGATATGTGCTAGCTCATGTCTAAAGTGAATGGTGGTACGGGCTCGTGGCTGTGTGGTGACGGGGTGGGGTATGCATGGTGAGCCGCGAATGGATAGGGCAAGATATGCGTGATCAGCTCCAATCGGTAAGGGTGGGATAGTGAATGAGGTGATCAGATGTGTCGCCTCCGGGGGCCCGATAACATAGTCTACCACACTGCCCCCTTGAGGTGTCGTGGGTGGAATGCAGGTGAGACCGTGCGAGGTGGGCCAGCTCCCCATCCCATTATATATAACGAGACGGTGTGCTGCTCCCATCTGGAGTAAGTGTCGGCCATATAAGGTGGGTGTGGCGGTGTCGGCAGAGGCTCTGAGTGTAGGCATGTCCTCTATGGTACGAAGCTTCTCAGGGTCGTCAAAGTCGTAGATATCACAGTGGTGGCTCTGAGTGCGGGCATTGAAGTCTCCTACAAGGAAGACTTCACCCATCCCGGTATACTCCATAATCGTGTCACTGAGGCAGTCATATGGCGATGTGGTGTCTGGTCCCTCCCCTCCTGATGGCTGGTGAGGGGAATGTGTGAAGCGTGAACCAATGGGTGCAATATAGCATACGGCGAAGTACGCTGCTCTCTCCTCTGATAGCTGCAAGCGTATCCACATGAAACGTGCCTCTGGCTCTCTGGCTACCACCTGTACCCTTTGCTGTAACGACTGTCTATAGAGCACGGCTACTCCTCCTGATCCTCGTGTGGTGTGCTGTCTCATCTGACGGCGGTGAGCTTACTCCCACATATAGCCCTCAATCCTCGGTAGGCTCCTCCCCGGGCTCTCGTGTGTCTTTGTCAAGAAGATAATGTCTCTGCCCTCCATCACCTCCTCTAGGTGCCCTGGATGTGTCCATAAAGATTCATTGCAGTTCCAGACTGCAATGTGCACCTCCTGCTGTGCTGTCTCATAGGCCGCAAATCCCTAGTCAATGGGCCGTCCATCAATGATGATCCGACCGTCTCTGTAGAGGGCACGATGTCCCTCTCGTCTTGCCTGGAGGACACGTGGCATGCATGCCCGTCTGTGCTCTACCTGCATCCGTGTGAGGTCGTCATCCAAATAGATGGGGGTGCCCGGTGTAGTGCGTAGTACCGCCCGTCGTCTGAGAAAGTCTCTCCTCCTGGCCTCATCTAAGAACTGAAGGATAAGTGCTCTGCTCCGTGTGGTGTCCCGTCTTGCTCTCCATACTTTGGTGAAAGGGAGAGGCTCATCCGCGCGGTATCCAAGTAATGTGCACAAGCGACGCCCGTCCTGCTCTGGTGATCCGTCTGTCTCTGTGAGGCCGGAGACGCGAACATTGAGCCTGCGGGCCTGTCGCATCCGCTCCTCCTCAATGGTGGTATGCACTATGTGGATCTCCTCATGGTGGTTGTTCTTCTTTGCCTCCTGTCGAAGGTTCTTTTTGACAACCTCGACCCATCCATCTTTCTTAGTCTCAAGCTCGTTCTGCACCACCTCCATACACTCCTTCTTGATAGTCACCCGAATGTCCTCTAGATGTGGAGCGATCTCCCCCTCCTCGTGCATGCTGTCCAGTTTCGTTTTCATATCAGTAAGCGCAGTGTGCAACTCCTCCAGGTCCCGTGAGTGCTGCTTGCGGGTAGCGAGAAGCTCTTCCCGAAGGGATTCGTTTTCCTTCTCCAAGGTTGCCACCTTGGCTTCGAGGGCGACAACTCTACGGGTAACCCCGTTCAGTGCAGAATCTCCTTCTTTCTTGTGTTTTCCTGTCAACTCTCGGAGGGCATGCTCTAAGGTGGCCAACTGTTCGTCCAGCTTGGGAGCCATGAGAGAGAGAGAGAGAGAGAGAGAGAGAGAGAGAGAGAGAGAGAGAGAGAGAGAGAGAGAGAGAGAGAGAGAGAGAGAGAGAGAGAGAGAGAGAGAGAGAGAGAGAGAGAGAGAGAGAGAGAGAGAGAGAGAGAGAGAGAGAGAGAGAGAGAGAGAGAGAGAGAGAGAGAGATCCTAAAGAGGAGGTTCAAGAAGGTTGGCAAGGATTGGCTTCGGGTAAGGTTTAGGTTTAGTTTTAGGTTTTTTTTTGGGTAAGGTCGGGTTAGGGTTTCAATGGGCTAGGGTTAGGGTTTCGGTTTAGGTTAGGCTTAAGGTTTGGGCTAGTTTCGGGCTTAGGGTTTGGGCTAGTTTCGGGCTAGGGTTAGGGTTAGGCATGGGGTGGTCGGGTTCGGGTTAGTTTTGGGCTAGGGTTAGGGTTAGGCATGGAGTGGTCGGGCAGATGAGAGAGAGGCTTGGGAGGGAGGGAGGGAGGGAGGGAGGGAGGGAGGGAGGGAGGGAGAGAAAGAAAGAAAGAAAGAAAGAAAGTGTTTTTACGTCTATTAGGAGGCCGAACTCGGCCTATGAGACAAATCGATGTACATGGGTGTATCTTCTGTCAATCAGAAAAGATAAAAGTGCTGAAAAGAAACTGGTTAAGCTGATATAGATCTCCGTAGTGTGCATGTGGGGATACCCATGAAAGTGGTGGGGGGTGTATGGAGTGCGATGTCTATGATAGTCTATATGCAAAAGGGTAGTACAACAACCATGAGAATGCATCTAAAACGACTAACTAGCTCCATCCTGTGCTAGTGGGTGGGATGTAATATGTGATACATAGGTGGAGGTGGAGTCAAGGCCACTCTGATGGCTGCAACGGGATCGGCCATCATCTGGGATCGTCTCTCCTCCATGGCGCGATGGTCACAAGCCTGGATCTCCGCAATCTGGTGTCGGTGAAGTCTCGGGGCCCGATATCCTATATCATGGGGTCGTCTCCTAGCTCGAGATATCTGAGCCTGCTGAAGAGTCACCCCGCTCGGTATGTGGGCTGAGGGTGGGAGGGCTGCAGCACGTCGTGGAATAAAGAAGTCAGTGAGCTGACTCTGTCTCCCTCCTGTATGGAGTGCTACAGTAGGCTGGAGTAGGGAATCTCTGTGACTCTGTATCTCTAGTAAGAATCGCCCGAGCTGTCGCTGGTCTCTAGAGTCCATGATCTCTCGGAGGGTGGGCTGCCCTGCAAACATAGTCTCGTATCTGCCTCTGATGCCATCATATGCGCTACATCTGCATACAAAGTGCTCCTCATCCTCCATCTCTACTCTGCATACTCTGCATATCCGCTCCTCTCTGGGAATGTCTGCGGCTCTGCCCGTCTCAATCTCGAGTCGGTGTGATGAGACTCTCAGCTGGCCAATCGCTACCCTCAAGCTATGAGGCATGTGAGTATCCATGTAGCGTGGTCGCTGGATGAAACCGTCAGCTAGTATGTCTATGAACTGGTCTCGATAGTGCGATAGTCTCGATCCCATGTGTGGTGTGTGCCATGTCTGACTAATGTAGAGCTGCCAGAGATCTTGTCTGAGCACAACATTCCTCTCACGACGAGAGAGGTGGATGTGAGGTGAGTCTGGGTCATACTGACAAGGCGGCAATCTGTCCATATCAAGTCCATGACTATCAAACCAGACTCTAACCTGAGTGTACCAAGCTCTCTCATATCCTAACTCTGATATCTGTATAGATGCCTCAAGAGCTCTGTGTGTGAGTCTATCTGTAGGGAGGTCCCTAATCCTCTGAATAAAGCAGATAGTCTGGAATAGTGCCTCTACTGCCATGGGTGGTGCAGCTAGCTCTGCCCTGATGATGTCATGTGGCACCGACTTTTTCCCACGAAATAATCGCGAGATCATACGTACCTGTGGCCTCTCGATCGCACTCCACTGGGTGACTGTGAGACCTGGGGCCCAAACCGTCGCAGCATACATCATAGCTGGTCTGACCAGTGTGTCAAATAGCCAGCCCTTCGTGCGGGGCTCCTGGAAGTGTGCTTGGTGACATCTCCGCTCTAACATGGCTAAAGCTGCATATCCGCGTGTGAGTCTATCGGTGGCTGCCTGTCTCATGCTGAAGGGGCCAGGCAAGCTCGTGAATGTGACTCCGAGATAGACATAGGAAGTGACCACCTCAGTCCGTCCACCACCAGCTCTGAATCCTGCTCCATTCCTCACCATGGGGGAGGTGTGGAAGATCATGACCTTGGTCTTGCCAAGGTTTACTGTCAAGCCCCTCTGTGTACAAAACTCATCCAGGGCCTCAAGGTGGCGCTGTAATCCCTCGGGTGACTCTGAAATCAAGACAATGTCATCGGCATATAATAAAATGTGGACATGTGTACCTGCGAGGTCTGCACCCTCTCCTCCAGCTCGGAGAATGTAGTCCTCAATCTCGTCAATGTAGAGACCAAATAGAGTGGGAGAGAGTGGGCAGCCTTGCTTAACACCGATGGTGCTAGCAATGGCCTCAGACATACCTCCTGGACACCGTACCCTCCCAGTCACCTGCTCATAGAGTGCATAGATGGCCCAAATCATCCCTGATGGTACTCCCAAGCTCTGGAGGCGTTGGAAGAGCCTCTCTCGCGGCACTGTATCAAAAGCTTTGCGGAAGTCCACAAAGCAGCAATATAGCCTCTTCTTCCGCACCCTTGCCCCATCAATGAGGCAGCGCAGAATGAAGATGTGATCAATAGTAGAGAAAGCTCGTCGAAAGCCTGCTTGGCCTCGTGCTCGTAGCCCCTCAGTCTCTGCATATGAACTGAGCTCTGCCTCAAGTATGTATAGTTTGGCCATGGTGTGGGCAATCATGATGGTCCTGTAGTTCCATGGATCCAGGGTGTCGCCAGATTTGTGGATAGGCACAATGGTGTGCCTAGTCCACTCCTCTGGGAAGCCCTCTCCTATAGCCCGGTTGAAGACATGTGCAATCAACGGGGCTATAGTGGAGGCTGCATATATGAGATGCTCGCTCTGCAATCCTGCGTGGTCTGTCGAACGTCCATGTCGAAGTCGTCGTATGGCCCTCTCAACCATCTTTGCTGTGAAGAGAGAAGAACTAGTAGGGCGAGGCTCAAGTGGCTGGGGAATGGGAGGCTGCCTAGGTACCTCATATAACCTCTGAGCATAATCATGCCATGTGTGTGGGTCTCCAATAGGTGTGGTCGGGCGTGGCTCTCGTAGGCTGCGCCATGCTGCAGCACTGTCCATACTCATAAAGAGATGGTATAGCTCAAGCTCCTGTGCCTCCTCAAAGGCTCGCCTCTTTCGACGTGTGAGAGTCTTCATCTGTCCCTTGGCCTCTCTCTCTGTGATCTCTCCCAATGCTCGCTGCGCTCGTAGTCGGCGGTAAAGATCTCTGCAATCCTCATCATACCAACGATGTTGTGGCATAGTCCCGGGAGGAGGTGTGTGACGAGAATGGATGGTGTGTGGGAAGGAGCTGATGGCTGATGTCTGAAGAACTGATGCTATCTGAGAGGTGAGTAGGGATAGTGGAGTGTCAGGATGAAGTAAGAGAAGACCCTGCTCGACTCGAGCCGCATATATGTGAGCTAGCTCGTGTGTGAAGTGGATGGTGGTGTGTGGGATGCGTGCTGCGGGTATGCGTGTAGGGGTGTCTCCCTTCAGGGAGAGTGCGAGGTATGTGTGATCGGCCCCAATGGGTATGGGTGGGATGGTGAATGAGGTAAGTAGGTGGATGGCCTCTCTGGACCCCATGACGTAATCTACTGTACTTCCCCCGCCATCTGTGACTGAGTGTGGTATGCATGTCAATCCTCCTGAGGTAGGCCACTGAGTCATCCCGTTATAGATAACGAGATTATGTCGAGAGCCTAGTCTGAGTAGGTGAGTGCCATAGTGAGTGTGTGTAGCGTCAGCTGAAGCTCGAGCTGTAGACTCATCCTCTATGGTATGTAGTATCTCCGGGTCTTCTGGGTCAAATATCTCACACTGATCATTGCCTGTCCTGGCATTGAAGTCTCCCATAAGGAAGACTTCCCCTAATTCAGAGTACTCTGTAATCTCTTCTGACAAGCAAGTGTATGGTGAGTCCTCCTCTCGATCTATGATAGCGAAACGCGAGCTAGAAGGAGCAAAGTAGCATAATGCTATGAAGATGATCCGCTCCTGCGAGAGCTGGAGTCGAATCCAAAGATATCTGGCCTGTGAATCACGTGCGACTATCTGTATCCTGCTCTGAAGTCCATCTCTAAAGAGTATGGCTACTCCTCCTGATCCTCGGGTGGTGTGCTGACGTGTACACTCTCTGTATGTGGACTCCCACTGAAAACCGTGGACACGAGGTAGGCCCCGGTCCGGGCTCTCATGTGTCTCTGTGAGCATAATGATGTCTTTGCCTTTGCGCACCTCTTCCAATCTCTCTGGGTGTGTCCATAGATCTCCATTGCAGTTCCAAACTGCAAGGTGTATCTCCTCGAGTGTCTCACAGGCCGCGAATCCCTATGGGATGGCCTTGCCATCAATGATGACACGACCATCTCTGTATGAAGCCTTCTTTCCTTCTTTGCGAGCTTGATGTACTCTCGGCATGCATGCACGACGGTGTGCTACCTGCATGGGTGTGAGATCATCGTCAAGGTAGATGGGGGGGCCATCAAGTGCTCTCAAAATCACCCTCTTGCGTAGGAAAGTAGATCTTATATCTTCGGAAGGGAAGTGTAGAATGAGAGCTCTCTTCTTCGTGGGGTCTCGTCCCGTTCTCCAAGACTTGATGAATGGGGGGGACTCCTCTTTGTAGCCGAGTATCTTGCATAGTGTCTTCCCATCGGACTCGGGGGTAGAGCCTTCTTTTTCTTCAATGCCCGTGATGCGTACATTGAGACGGCGGGCATGTCTCATCTTTTCTTCCTCAATAGTGGTGTGCACGATGAGGGCTTCTTCCTTTTGTGCTTTCTCTTTGGCTTCTTTTTTGATGTTCTTCTTCACTATGTCGATCCACCCTTCTTTGGTAGCTTCTAATTTGTTTTCCATGCTCTCGGTCAAGGATTTGGTGAGTTCTTCTTTGAGAGCTTCTGTCTTGTTCATATTAATCTCTCCTTCTTCGGGTGTAAGAGAGACCATTGAAGCTTTGAGGAGCTCCAATTCCTCTTTCATGTTTGCCCTCTCCTTAGCCCATTCTTCTTTCTCTTTCTGCCATGCTTCCCTCTCCTTATGATATGTTTCTACTTCCTTCTCGAGCTTTGAGAGGCGGCTGATGATGGCCGTGATAGTGGAGTCCACCATCTTCTTGTTTTCTTTGATAGCTATGGTCAGTTTGTCCTCCATTTTTGTCAAATCGTCCTTCTTAGCCGTAGCGCTCATTGCATTCGAAGATGAAAAAATGCTCAGAGTACTGAGCCTAAAGACTTGCGATGAAGACGGGAGCGCGCCCGATGCGCGATGGAGCAAGGGTGGGAGTGGCTAATAACGGTTAGGGTTAGGGTTAGGGTTAGGGTTAGGGTTGGAATTTAGGGTTTTGGCTTAGGGTTAGGGTTAGTTTGGGAAACTAGGTTAGGCATTTTGGCAACCGGGTAGCATACAGAGATGGGGCTGAGGTGTGTGGCGAACCCTAACACTACTTCGGTTAGGGTTAGGGTTAGGGTTAGGGTTGGAATTTAGGGTTTTGGCTTAGGGTTAGGGTTAGTTTGGGAAACTAGGTTAGGCATTTTGGCAACCGGGTAGCATACAGAGATGGGGCTGAGGTGTGTGGCGAACCCTAACTGCAGGTGAGGGCGAGCTGTCCGAGGAGATGGAGAAGACCGGTGCGCGGGGGGGTGGGGGGCTGCTTCTGCATCGAGAAGGCAGCTGGAGGCGCTGCTTGCTGCTGTAGGGTGCTGACGGGCTGCCTCGACGGGATGCAACAGGGAGCGCCGACCTGCTGAGCGACGGCTGATAGACGGAACGTCAAAGATCGCGTCAGCGTGTCAGCTTCGTCAGTGTACCCTAGGTGTCAGAGCAGGTGCAGAGCATGTGCGGGGCAGAGAGAGAGAGAGAGAGAGAGAGAGAGAGAGAGAGAGAGAGAGAGAGAGAGAGAGAGAGAGAGAGAGAGAGAGAGAGAGAGAGAGAGAGAGAGAGAGAGAGAGAGAGAGAGAGAGAGAGAGAGAGAGAGAGAGAGAGAGAGAGAGAGAGAGAGAGAGAGAGAGAGACACACACACACACATTTGAAAGTTAGAAGGAACGTGTCCTTAGGTCCTAGGGATGCTGCAACGCCATGCTCGAATGACTTGGAGATAGGAGAGAGAGAGAGAGAGAGAGAGAGAGAGAGAGAGAGAGAGAGAGAGAGAGAGAGAGAGAGAGAGAGAGAGAGAGAGAGAGAGAGAGAGAGAGAGAGAGAGAGAGAGAGAGAGAGAGAGAGAGAGAGAGAGAGAGACTTTTTAATGTCTATTAGAGGCCAAAATCTGCCTATGAGACAAAACATATACATGAGTATGATCCAATCCACTGTGATCCAAAAAGGAAAATAAAGTGTGAGTACAAAAAACGAGTATAAAAGGAGTGGATAATAACTGGGATCAAGGGTGTGGGGTGCTATCGGTATGCACTCTATATGCTCAATGGGTGAGATACAAATATGATATGCATAGGGAGGGGAGGCTCGATGGTATCACAACCCTCTAGATGCCTGGAGTGGGTGTAGGATATAATGCATGGGTGGGTAAGGCATCATGGCTATCCTCAAAATGCTCTGAACGTCCAAATCGACATGGGTGCACTGCTGACCTCTCCGTTCTCCATGTCATGGCGTGCGTGAATCGCCTGAATCTCTCTCGGGTGGATTGGCTCTCCGGAGTGGGGGTCTCGGTCATCTACGCTGTCGTTTAAGCTCCTCCGCTTTGTGTAATGTGACACCCCGCATCGAGGTGGGTCCTTGAGTGGCTTTGGTTCAGAAAAAATCTATAATATAAGTCTGAAGGGGGGGGGGCAGGTGTATCTCGATCTGCTGCTGGAGAAGTTATGCACGGCGGTGCTGGAGCTTTACTAGGAAACGACGTAGAGGACGTTGGTCCTCTGTCCCCAATAAAGCCCTGATCTCTCTGGGCCCCCTGAAGAGCTGTGGGTAGTGGTCTCTGATGTCCTCGTATGCGTGGCATCTACATGTGTAGTGCTCCTCGTCCTCCACCTCCTCTCGGCATATCTTGCATAATCTCTTGTCCCTCCGGGTATGTGTCGCTCGCCCAACCTCAATCTCGAGCAGGTGTGATGATACTCTGAGCTTCCAAATGGCCACTCTCTCAGCTGGTGCCATGTATGTATCCATGTATCGTGGTCCCTGAATGAAACCATCTGTTGTCACAGTCAGGAAGTGCTCTCTGTAGTGTTGCCTCTTTGTGGGAAGAGGCTCCCGTGGTGCTATCCATGTCTCCCTGACGTGTATCTGTAGTAGGTCCTCACGGATGATCCTATTCCTCTCCGAACGAGAGAGGGTAATGTGGGGGGAAGAGAGGTCATACTGAAAAGGGGGGAGATCGGTAATGCTCATGCCATGGTCTGCTAACCATCGGTAGGTCTGTGCATACCATACTCTCTCATGCCCTGTCTATGCCAAATGTCTAGAGCTCTCAAATGCAAGCCTGGTGAGTCAGTTGGTGGGGAGCTCTCTGACTCTCAGAATAAAGGTCACCAACTGGAAGAGGGCCTCCACTAGCATAGGTGGTGTGCCAAGCTTAGCTCGTATAATGTTATGTGGAACGGAGGGCTTGCTCTGCAGCAAGCGTGAGATCATGGTGACTTGGGGCCTCTCAATCCGCATCCACATCGCCTCCGTGATCCCTGGTGCCCATACTGCTGCTGCGTACATCAATGAAGGTGTCACTAGAGTGTCAAAGAGCCACCCCTTAGTCCGGGGCTCCTGAAAATGTGTTTGAAAGCAGCGTTTCTCCAATCCTGCAAGTGCCGCATAGCCTCGCGTCAATTTATCTCTTGCTGCCTGTGCCATGGAGAATACCCTTGTGCTGCGCCAGAAGATGACACCTAGGTAGACATAGGAGTCAACTGCCTCTATCTGTGTCCTCCCGCTGCAGTGAAAGAGGCGTGATGGCGTAGTGTCCTCCCTCTGCAGTGAAAGAGGTATGGAAGATCATGACCTTGGTCTTGCCGAGAGAGAGAGAAAGAAAGAAAGAAAGTCATATTAACGTCTTCTGGAGGCAAATCTTGGCCTATGAGACAAAAACCATGTACAAGTGTAGTAACCCTGTGTAGAAGATGAAATGAAATAAAAGGTATATCGCTACACAAAGCAATATAGGGCTGGAAAAGGCTGGGGAGACGTGGCTCTGACTCTGCAGATAGTGGCCACCTAATACATGGGGGGATCCATAATGTGAGTAAAACGCTCTAGCTACTGGTGATGGGTGGAGGTGGATGGTGTATGTGGTACATCGGTGGTGGTCTGAGTGCCTCCTGAAGGAAGACAACCGAGGGGGTGGTGGTACTCCTATGCTCCATCATGTGGTCGTACGCTGTCTTGACGCGTGAGATATCGTCCTGATATAGTCGTGGTCGACGATATCCGCCCATGCGTGGTCATCGCCGTGCTCTCTGTGCTGCTGCCTGGTGGAGCGTGATCCCTATAGATGGACCTCTCTGATGTAGCTCAGCTCGCTGAAAGAACTGGGTAATGGTCTGCTGGGTACTCACCCGTGGCTGATGTGTGGGCTGTAGTGACCGCTCTCGCCTCTCGTATGCTGCTGTGAGGACGTGTCCCAAGCGTCGCTGGTCTCCCATAGTCATGCACAACCGGAGTGACTCCTCTATCTGGAACCGTGCTAGTAGGTCTAAGTATGCTGGGCATCTGATAACAAAATGCTCTTCACTCTCTACCTCTGTCTCGCACAGTGGGCGCCACCTCTTCTCACGGGGGACTGCCCTGGACCGACCCCTTTCAATCTCGAGCTGATGTGATGAAACCCTGAGCTGCCCAATGACGACTCGGAGGTGGTGGGGTAGGTATGTCTGTTTGTATCTTGGAATCTCGATGAAGCCCTCGTTCGATATATGTAGAAAATGCTCATGGACGATAGCTGGAGGGTAGTGATTGGCCAGCTGAGAGTTTCATCACACCAACTAGAGATTGAGACTGGCATAGCAACAAACACTCCTAGAGAGGAGAGGATTTGTCGGGTAGAGGATGAGGAGCATTTTGTATGTAGATGCGAGGCATATGATGATATCAGGAGCAGATATGAGGCTCTATTTACAAGACAGCCCACCCTTCATGAGATCATTGCTTACAGAGACCAGCATCAGTGAGGAAGATTCTTACTAGAGATACACAGCCACAGAGATTCCCTTCTCCAGCCCACCACAGTGGCTCAGAAAGGAGGGAGATAGACACAGTTCACGTATGTCTTCACCCCAGGACATGCACCAGCCCCCCCACCAACTGTCACATAGAGAGGGGTGACTCTTCAGCAGGTGAGATACACTAAGTTTTTTGCATTACAGTCACTTAGATGCATTTTCATATTTGTACTACCCTCTTTCATGTAGCCTACCATAGGGATAGCACTCCATTTATTCCCCCTCTCTCATGGTTTCTCCACACATGCACGTTATGGAGACTCAGATTTTCCTTGTATTAGCATCAGTTTTTATTTTCAGCACACTTTGTCTTTCCGATTGATTGTAGACATAACCTATGTACATTGATTCTGTCTCATAGGTCAAGTTCGGCCTTCGAATAGACATTAAAAATCTTTCTTCTTTCTTTCTTTCTTTCTTTCTTTCTTTCTCTCTCTCTCTCTCTCTCTCTCAACTCGGGCAGAGGGCAACCATCAATGGTCTGAGTGGTGAGGGTATAGGCAGCACACTATAGATCTATGGATAATGGATGATGGTAAGCTCTATGGATAATGGATGAGGACATGGGAATGTAAAGGCCACAACAGCTTGGCAATAGCAGCAAGCAGTGTACGAAATGGCCAACGTTAGCATGGACCTCAAAAGACTCCCCAAATTCAACTGAATAAGAATCATTAAAAAAGGTATAAAAATCGTAGAGAGCGATTTAAATCGTTAATGACCTAAACGATTTTTTTCCTGGAGGCAAAGAATCACGAACTTAATTCACTATGTGCATGTGCACACACACACACACACACACACACACACACACACACACACACACACACACACACACACACACACACACACACACACACACACACACACACAGATGTATCATTTTGTTTCATGGTCCTATCTCAGCCTTATATATGTTTGTCCAGCTTTCTTTCTTTCTTTCTTTGTATATCATCTGCCCTCCAAAACTCTGTAGTTGGGGCATCTTACCTCATATGCTGGCTGTCAAGTTTCAACACCTATGTCTTATCAAGCTTGTTCAAGTAGAGGGTGGAGGGATGGAGTCTATGTGAAAGGTTTTTGAGGACTGCATGTTTCAAAAATGGTATCCAACATCAATCCTCGACATTGAGGGAGTTGTCTGCTCATCACAAATCTCGATGACACTCACACTTTTGGAATATGAGTTTGCATTTTGTTGTTTAAGCCACCATGAAGTAAACAATATTCATTAGGATGTGAAACAGAATATGCTTGCTTTGACATTTCATCACACTTTGCTGGCCATACTCATGAAGCGGCCTTCCGTTAGGCAATCATTGGCAGCTGCTGATTATGTAGGGTCGCATAAGGTGTTGGAACTGCTAAAAATCATTGACCGTGTCATACTTCTATTTTGACCATGTGTGTGTGTGTGTACACACACGCACGCACGCACGCACGCACGCACCCACCTATGCATGCATGAATGTATGTACTTCGGGCATTGTGACATTATGTGGCTATGAGGCCTTGGTAGTTGGTACTGAATCTAGACTAAGAGTAGTGAAGGTTTGCAGAAGGGAGAGTACGTGGAGAACACCTACGGGGCACGATCAAACACACCATCCTTCTATTCACTCTTGAGAGATGGATGTGGTTTCACCTAGGGTGTTTGAAGCTGCAATCCTCCAGGATAAAGTCACTCCTATCATTTTTTCTTTTAATATGATTTGGAACCTGTTCTTGATTTTTAAATCAGAAGCAAGGATAAACATTGTTCCCCTAATGAAGGTGGCAACTGGCTGCTAATTTTACCTGGGTCATGGAGGCATCGTCAATTCTGTAATGTGGTACTTTTAGGTGAATTCGTATGAATCTACCAGGCACAGGATTCCCATCTGTTCGAAATCCCTGTTTACAATGACACATCCTAATGTTATCACCCATTACATTCACCTTAGGGCTCTCTTTAAATACAGTACTGTTTGGTTCAAAGTGTGCCACTGTTTCGTAAATTTCCCTGGCAATCTGATTCTCTATTTTATTCACCTGTACCAACAAAGATCTCCCAAATCAGGCATGTTTGGTTCATAAGAGCAAGCATCTCTAGAAGGTTCAGTTTTTTGACGTACTCCTGAGATGAATCAACCTAGTTTTTTCTTTTTTAATTTGTGTGTGTGTGCATGTGTGCGCACACTGTGTATGTGTTCTTTGACCTGATTTCTTTTTACATGATTGTCTCTTCATTTGGTGAACATTTTTCAATAGTCTATTCTTCACTCTGTTTGCAGATTGATCACCCATGCTAGTTTTAGCTTTTCTATCGGCAATGGTGTCTCTCCAATAGAAGATATAGATAATCCAAATGAGGTAGTTTCTGATGGTGCACTAGGAGGATCCATAGAAATGACTGGGTATGCTTTGTATTTTTCTGTAATTTTTATACTGTTCATCTTGCTGGAATATGTTTTCTCTCTTGCACAGTTCTTGAAAGTTTGAGCATAGAATCCAATGAAAATCCGAATGAAGTTTCTATTTACATCCAAGGATGACGGATGAGGGTTGAAAAAGTTGGTTGAATGTTGGCCTTTGCATCCTTAGTTTTATATAATATGTACTTTAGGCCTACATAACATTTTGAACTTTGAATGCTGGTGATACTCAACATACTCATTAATAACCAGTGATCAATTCATCCCTATGTGTGCATTAATTAGCAATGGATGTAGTACTTATTGTCTTTTGTTGTGGGGAATGATTTGATCCACGAGGAATGCTCTATTCATGAATGCAGACAGATTTTGCTGAAGAATATGGAAGAATTTTCAGATGATCTTGGTGAATATCTTGATGAATTGAGAAGTTTGCAAAAGAGTGTGGAAAATCTGATTGAAGCTGGAGATCGAGTGAATGCTAAGGCACTGGTCAAAGCCAATTACAAATCTCTCCTAGAACAGTTGGATCAGGGAAATGGAGGTTTGGAACACGCTGCCATGCTGGATACTCTGATACAATTGAATCTAATGTTGCACGATGGGGATGCTGTTCATCAGATGCTGAAACAGGTTTAGTCAGATTATCCTTTGATTCATGGAAACGTGTATGAATGATCTCCCCATTAAGAAAGCAGGATATTCTTGTCAGATGAAAAACATATTGGCAAACATTGGAGTCCACGAACCTTATCTTGATGCTTTTTTAGAACATGTGGGAAACGTTTACCTGTTACTTGGGAACAAAGAAGAGGCTCTTTATTGCTATAATAGGAGTGTGGCTGTTCAGGAATCTTTATCCGGTAAGCTAGCATCTCTCTATACCTTTTTTTTTGCTAATTCAATTCACAAGTCTGAAGTGTACTTCATGCAGCATCCATGTGTACCATCTATTAGTTCTGAGAACATTGGAAATCTTTAAGCAAAAACTAGTCCGAGTTATCCAATTTTACACTTAATCATGCAGCTTTGACTATGTTCTATATCTATTACCTGGCTTGAAATCTTTGAATTTTCTACTCTGTATTCTGCCATTTGAAACCAGAAATCCATTCAGGATGAGAAATATAAAAATAATTTGTGTTTGTATGCGTTTCTGTCTTGCTATTTTTTTATTTCTGCTGTCACAAAGCAATTTTATTCTTTGTTATTTTATTTGAGGTTCTTACTCTTATGATCATACATTCTTTTTGATTGTTTTGATTTTATTTTTATTTTTGCTTATTTGTCTCCCCCCTTTCTCCCATATTTTGTGTGTCTTCCTTTTGTCAGCTCCTTATTTCCATGTAATTATCATTATTCTCTCTCTTCTTTTATGTGTAAAGAAAGATCGCTTTAGGTTCTGTCACAGCAATTTTCTTTTCTATCTAGTTCAATTTTCTTTCCTAAAGATCACAATTTTTGATATATGCGCAGATTTCTATTAATGGAATTATTTATACTATTCTCCTTGTATCGTTATTTTTTTGAAGGAAAAGAGAAAAAAGGTAAACTGTTTCTTGTGCTTGATCTTCATGAAGCACAGTCTGCAAAGTCTGTGCTCTCCATCAATCCCTTTGGCTCTACCTCTCTTGATCTCTAACCTATATGGGGAGACTCTGAGCTGGCCAATGGAAACTTGTGATGAGGCTTTGAGCTGACCAATGAAAACTCGCTTGGTCTCTAATTGATGGGAGGAAACTTTGGCTAGTAAGTATCTTAAGCTTGAGCCTTGAAGCTTCAATCTACCTAGTAGCTACCACCATTCCATGTTTATTTTCATCATTTATCATGCCTTACACCAGCTACCTTGTGGGACACCCATATTACTATCCATTGTTAAATGTTCAGAGTTCTTTAGGGTAAGGGATATGTAGGCGGACATACAAGTATTGTATAATGGCTTTGGCATTATAATCAATAGAATGATTAGCTATGTGTTTGACCTAGGAGGGAGTGGTATTGCTGAAAGTGCATGCCAAAGTTATTGAAACATGAGCGATTTGTCTCAAAAAAAACCTTGTACAACAATGAGGAGCGGGTTGTCACTATGAAATGATAGCCATTTCTAGAGACTTAGTCATCATTAATGTATATTGAAACTTGTTTAACTAGACTTCAGTTTAGCACACATGCATAAAGTATGCATATATTTGTATGTAAATGATACTCTCAAGAGCATGTGTGTACATACATACATATGTATGTATGTTGATTTAGATGATTATGTGTATTATTTATGATTCTATTGTGTTGGTAGTCGAATCTTTGAATTTTGAAGTGTTGTTCAATGTCACAATCAAATGTTGATTTTATAATAAATTGAAATTCATTCATCATTCATGTATTTTGCAGCTTGTTTAGTTTAACTTTAATTTGACATGCATGCATACATACATGCATGTGTTTTCATATATAGATACACAGACATATATATGTAAGCATACATGCATGTTTGTATGTTTGTTTCTTTATCTATATATGTATGTATATCTAATGTTATTATTATATTTAAAAAAGTTAAACTCACCTTGTACGCATCACTTAAGGAAAGATTTGTTGAAGATCAAGCTCCAAACTTAATGGGGAAGCTAGATAAGGTGCCCTTTCAAAAAGATGGTCTAATATGAGTAACTAGGAGGCTTATTCTTTGCCTCGGTCTTATATATCTTTCTTGACTACTTTCTCTATTACTGATACAGTGGTGATTTTCAGAAAGTTGCTTTTTTTTTTTTTTTTTTGCTTTAGGAAGAACAACCTAGACATAATTTAGAACTGTAAGAGACCATGAGTGATCTAGCCCTAGATGCGAGAGCAAAAGGTAAAGGTAGGCAAAAATCAGAGTAGATCTAAATCCAAGAAGAGTTCTAGTCTTGCGTATGCTTCCAATTCTAAATCTAGCAAAGATCATCCTAGTGACTATGATTCATAGTGGTTAGCAACGGGATGGCAACGTCGTAGGCAACGGGTTGCTAACGCGTTAGCAACGGGTTCAAGTTGCGAACCCCAAGTTGCGATAAAGTTGCGTACAGGTCAATTTCTATTTTAGATTTTATTTAAATTTTAGATATTCTAGGTATAAAAATCTTCCTATTTATGCTTAAACATCATAGAAAAGGCATGAAAACAAGACAATTTAAGATTTATACAATGTTCATATCAAATATGTAGGTCGTCGATGTGTCTTGTCATGTACATACATACATACATACATGGATTATATTATATTACACATGTAGCAGTAAATATATACTACATACATATGAGTAACATGATACATACATTTTTATGTACATATATACATAGTATATACATATTACATATATACACAGCACATAGATGCATTCATACATGCATACATATTATGTACATAGATGATAGTAGGTACATACTACAAAAATAGAAACATAGATATTAGATACATACGTAAGTAAATACACATGCCTTTCAATATACATAGAGCAATAAATTTTAGGAATAACATCATACATACATACATGCATGTATAGATAGATACATACATACATACATACATAGCTAGGTAAATAAACCTATCTTTGGGTAAACATACAAAAATAGGAATATACATCAAAGATTACACATATAGTACATACATACATACATATTACATAAGCACATACATATATATGCATATGCATGATGTGATATGGTACATGATGTTGGAATGATCATATGGTAAGTGGGACATTGTATACTCTCTTTATCTCGCTGCATTTTTTTTCCTCATTGAGGCATTGGTTTTCTTGCTTGATCACCAATTTTCTGTTCATAGGTTGTAAGGGTTAAGACTTAAAAGACCCTTGTGGACCATTTTTGAACATTTGGGAAGGAATTTTTTTGCAAGGTTAGCAACGCGTTGCGAACGCGTACGCAACGTGGAGTTGCGTTGCGAAAGTTGCGAACGTTCGCAACGCGTTGCGTATGCAACACTGCTATGATTCCTATGAAGATTTTGGTAATGAAGTAGATGATGATAAAAAATCTGATGAACAGGTTGAGACATCGAACACCATAGACTTTGTTGAGGGAGATTTTGTATTCTTCACAAGTTCTTAGACTCTTGAAACTCTGTTGATTGGTCGTTCGATAGTGGTGAATCAAAGCACATGAAACCTGATCTCAGCTTCTTCCAGTCCATATGATTTGTGAACCAAATGTATTGGTTTTCGTGTTAATAGCTAAATTCTTCTAGTTAAAGGCATAGGAACCATAGTTCTTACTACTCATAGAGGAAGTTCATTCCAACTTGTTGAAGTTTGTACGGCCTTGATGTTTCTCAAAATATATTATCTATATCCGCATTATTGAAACAATATTTGAGTATTATATTCAATATGAGCGAGTGCATTGTGCATAATAAGGATAGAGAAGTGATGTTTTTTGAAGTACTTTAAAATAATTTGTTTGTCTTTAGTATGCATCTTGCATAACATTTGTGAGTGTACAAGACAATCCCCTGTCTAGTACTTGCTATGAAGGTACAAATCTTGTGCGTACTTTTTTCTTTTGTTGATCATGTGAATTATCAAGTTCATCTTATGCAGAAGATATAGTGATATCTTCTTGAGAAGATGGTAGAAAAGTTCTATTTGTAGATTTGATCAAAAGCTAGAAACTAATGAAAACTTCGTAAATCAAGAGCTAGTAGATTGTGAATTTTGTGTACAATAAGACTTGAACATCCATGAAAAGGAAATCTACATCAAGTTGAGAAGACAAACTCATATGCAACAATCCCAAGATCTATGGAACAATTCAATACTTTGGTTATATTTTGGGACTTTGGATCGTAGAAAGTGTTGGAATTTGGGGCCCCAGGATCTTCCAATACTAAAAACCTTTGAGCATACACACTTAATTAAACAAGATGATAAGTGAGAGATAGAGAGAGAAAATTGAGACAAGAATAAGTAACGTAAGCAAAGTGCTTACTCACTAAATATAGATGGCCGAATTACAACATGGGAGTACTACTCAACCATATAACTGTGCACTCACTAGATGGAAGAATAGCCAAGAAGATGATGATGTACAGAATTCAGAATATGCTGTTATAATCTGAGTGTGTGTGAAGTAATTGAGCAACGAAGTGAACCTAACCTCTCAAGAAAGTGCAACAAATCTGAAAATCAGCAAACCCTAATTCTGAAATTAGGGTTCAGAAACCCTAAAAACAGAAAATAAGGTTAACTTACAAAAGATAGCTGCCACCAACTTGTAGAAGACTCCTTGCTCCAAGAGAGTAGCCTCTCCTTCACCTTCCTTCACCTCCAAAGCTTCAGAACTCCAAGATTGACACAAGTAAGCATCAAGTCTAGCTCCAAGATGTCCAAATAGTGTGCCAATGACCTCTTTATATAGTTTTAGCCAAAAATAAAGCCAACGATCCTTGTAGCGAAAAAAATCTGATTTTTACCTCAAAATCTGTGATCGTTATTTTTAAACGATTGATTTTGCTTTTCATGCTTAAAAAATTGCCATCGCTAATTTTTGGCCAAGCTTTAATTTGATCGTTATTTTAAAGTTGCTTTTTGCCATGCTGACATAATAACCTAGCTGATTTTAAGTTTGGACTCTCAAAAATGTTCTTCCTCCATTTTGGGCTGAATTAGGGTTTTACTTTTCTCCCAACTTTGACCTCTGATCAAGAAATGAAGCATACCACTAGATAGCTCTCGCCAAGCTCTATCTATCTAGCCTAAAAGAATTTTACCCAAACTGTACAAAAAATGCGAAGTGCGAAATGTAGATTTGCTGGAAGTGTACCTATATGTACATTGACTTCCAACAATCCCTCCTTCAATGTCATATTGGTACAAGCTTCAGTAATATGCACATCTTCTAATGACTATCTCTAGTCAATGCTTTGGTAAATGTATTTGCAACATTCTCACTAGATCCATAGGTGTTTGCATAGGTTTAGAATCAGTCATTTGAAACCTTTCTAATAGTTTCTCAATGTACTTCTTCTATGTCATATAGATACACTCATCCTTAAACAGAAACTGAATCCAAAGATAATAATGCAAGATTCCTAAATCATTCACATCAAATGTTTTCTTCAACTGTTTTTTGAACATCTGCAAATCTTCATCTCTGGGATCTGTGATTATAACATAGTTGGTTTGGAACTCGTTCCAAACAACTTTTATGGTTCGGCGCTTTTGGTTCCGCACCAACGTTCCAAACAAAATATGGAACCTCGACTTGAGAAAACAATACCTCACGGTTTTTTCGATAGCCACTTGCCTTAGGAGTCGGTGAGCTCTCTCTCACAGGCTCACTCCAAAGTCCATTAGTACATACACAGTCATATACGTTGCATTTGTGAATGCATCTATAATTTCACACAAAACCTATGATGCTATACTGCACATGTAGTAAGTACTATTATGTCACATAAAAGTTAGAACTTAGAGCATACATGCATGCATACATTCATACGTACGCACATACATACATGCATACTACAAGTATACAGTGCATGCATGCATGACACAATGCACATTGAATGTATACACTTTATATGCATGTATGCATATAAATAAATAAATAAATATATATATATATATATATATATATATATATATATATATATATATATATATATATATATATATATATATATATATATATATATATATAAATATATATATATATATATATATATATATATATATATATATATATATATATATATATATATATAAGATAACGTTCCATACCGTTCCATATCTTGACATTTGGTACGGCACAGCGTTCCATACGCGTACCGTACGTGCCGTACCAAACGTTTTGTACCACCTTGGATTATAATATCATCCACATACATAATTGCTATAATCATCATACCTGTTTCAGCTTTGACATAAAGAGTAGTTGGAGCTGCATCTGAGTTATGGAAACCAATAGATAAAAGGTATGTGTGTATCTTTGCATACCATGCTCTAGGTACTTGTTTTAATCCATACAAAGCTTTTATAAGCTTACACACCAAATGTTCTTTACCTGTTTCTTCAAAACCTTCTGGGTGCTGAATATATACATCTTCATGTAAATCACCATTTAGAAAAGCAGTCTTTATGTCAAGTTGATATATATGGCAACCAAAATGTGCTGCTAAAGCAAGTATTGACCTAATAATTGTCATCCTAGACGTAGGAGAAAATGTCTCATCATAATCAATACCTTTTTGTTGTGCATATCCTTTGACAACTAATCTGGCTTTGTACCTGTCAATAGTGCCATCTACTTTCCGTTTGATTTTGAAGATCCATTTTACACCTATAGCTTTCTTTCCCTCTGGTAACTTACATAGCTGCCAAGTTTGATTCTTATGAATAGAATCAATCTCTTCTTGCATAGCTTTTCTCCAAATAAGAATGTTAAGTGCATCTTTAACACATGCAGGTTCATCTTCAACTCTTGTGAGTGCTAAGATATCATGAATCTCAAAGTCTTCAACAAAACTTACATGATCTTTTTGTTGTTGTTGTCTAGTCCGACTTCTTGTTCTTCCTGTAAAAGTCTTTATACCACTATCTTTCCAAGTCTGAGATAACCAAGTAGGTTATCCTTAAATAGTGGAGAAACTCTTTCTGACCCTTCAGCTTTCACTGGTTCTGGAACTTGTCCTTCAGAGGTACGAGGACTTTCTGGAACTCTAGTACTTTCTTCCATTTCTGGAACTAAAGTCTCGTGGAACTGAATCTATAGAAGGTTGTGAAATTCCTCTTTCTTCAATCCTTTCTTCAATCCTAGGAATTTTAACTCGCTCCTGATAAGGCTGAACATGTACTTCCAAATTCCTTCTAAAAAATCCATAGTCATTTTCACTAATGAACTCTGGAGTTTTTGCTTCTTTATCATAAATCTTATTTTCAGCAATATAAGCATTGCGTGAAAGAATAACTTCACCTGTCTCTGGAACATAAAACCTGTATCCTTTGCTTTCAATAGGATATCCAATAAAACAGCTTTCTTTGCCTTTACATCTAGTTTGCCATGATCCTTTTTCTCAACATGTACATAAGAAAGTGATCCGAATACTCTGAAGTAACTTACATTAGGTTTTCTACCATAATATGCTTCGTAAGGTGTGATTACCTTGAAGACCTGTTCAAAATGTGATTAGCTGTATATAATGCATCAAATCAGAATTTGGGTGAAAGCTTCTTGGACGCCATCATGCTCCGCATCATCTCAACAAGTACTCTATTCCTTCTTTCTGCAACACCATTCTGCTGAGGAGTATAAGCAATAGTAAGGTGTCGAGTAATACCTTTCTCTTCAAGAAATGTCTGGAACTCATTTGACAAGTATTCTCCACCTCTATCACTTCTGAGAATCTGGATAGTTACCTAACTTTCATTTTCAACCATAGCTACAAATTTCTTGAACATAAGAAAGACTTCTCACTTCAACTTAAGACCATAGGTCCATGAGTATCTCGTAAAATCATCAACAAATAGAACAAAATACCTAAAACCTTGAATAGAGTTTGCTCTCATAGGTCCATTCACATCTGAATGAATAATTTGCAATTTCTTGGTAGCTGTAATATGGCCATGTTTCTTGAAAGGTAGTTTATGCATCTTACCTTCAAGACAACCTTCACATATATCTGAATCATCTGGTAGCTCGAATGAGGGTAAACTCTCAACCATACCTCTGTCTTTGATACTCTTGAGAGCTCCAAAACTAATATGTCCAAATCTTTCATGCCATAACTTCATATCTTCCACTGGTGATGAAGATTTGATGGCATATGCTTGACTGATTTTTGACAAAATAAAAATCCCTCCTCTATGCTCACCTTGCAAAATACACTTCTCTTCTTTGTGTGATAAGATCTTACAAAGATCTCTCTCAAATACAACTTTGTAACCATCACCTAAAAATGCAGATATAGATAGCAGGTTCTTCTTCATATTAGGTACATATAAAACATTTGAAATCTGAAAATTACCACCTTCTCTTGACTTTAGGGTTACTGTACCTATTCCCACAACATCCAACAAACTCTGGGTAAAGATCTACTTGTGACTTTGGATGTAGAAGTGGTTACCTCTTCTTCAGTTGGTTATGTGATTGCAACACCAGTTCCTCTTGAAGTTGTTGTATCCTCTTCCTCGCCTTGGTCTTATTAAGGATCCATTGACGATACTCCATAAATCCTTTGTCACTAACAAATTCATCATCATGAAACTCCACATAGGATAATTAGACAATCCATCCAACTTGTCCTCAATCTCAATTCTATACTCACTCATTTTAACTAAGTGTATATGTCAATTATGCTATGATACCAAGTGTTGGAATTTGGGGCCCTAGAATCTTCCAATAGTAAAAACCTTTGAGCATACACACTTAATTAAACAAGATGATAAGTGAGAGATAGAGAGAGAAAATTGAGGCAAGAATGAGTAACGTAAGCAAAGTGCTTACTCACTAAATATAGATGGCCGAATTACAACATGGGAGTACTACTCAACCATATAATTATGCACTCACTAGATGGAAGAATAGCCAAGAAGATGATGATGTACAGAATTCAGAATATGCTGTTATAATCTAAGGCAGGCAAATAAACTCTCATAGTTTTGGATGACGTCTTGCATACACACAGCAAAATACTGCTACTACACACTAATTTTCCGTCTCCTCAAAGATATGGAAATGGTCTCCTCTAAGAATGTAGAAAGATAGTAACAATGGGAGAG
This sequence comes from Ceratopteris richardii, assembly GCA_020310875.1. Classification (NCBI taxonomy): domain Eukaryota; kingdom Viridiplantae; phylum Streptophyta; class Polypodiopsida; order Polypodiales; family Pteridaceae; genus Ceratopteris; species Ceratopteris richardii. Next base: position 1,258,700 of record CM035423.1, on the reverse strand, counting down.
TTCCCTTTAATGTACATATGTATATATGTATGTGCACACATGCTTGCATACACACCTGCACGCATGCCTAGTCGTGCCCACCTATCCACTCACTCATGCAACTACACACCATTCGTCCATGTACCCATACCTCTTCCCCCTCTTTCCCCCCTTTCCCTTTTTTTCTTTAATTTAACACAGGTAGACACGCACACGCACACGTGCACGCGCACGCGCACGCGCACATTCATTTGGTTTAAAATTTCAATTGAAAGCATAGAAGATATTAATTACTCTGGATACTACAAAGTTAAAGAATGCATTGGACAACACACCAACATGTTTCATTTGGGAAGTCTCAGCATATCTTATGCATTGATTCAGGTGAAAACAGTCCTGAATTGGTGGGTAGTCTTCTTGCTCTGGCTGGTGTCTACACAGAACCAGAGGAACGAGAAAAAGGCAAAGCTATATACAACCGAATCATACATATATTGGAGGGCTCAAAAGGAGAGGCTTGTGAAGAACTTGGGGCCCCTTTATTGCATCTTGGATACATCTCTTTGGAAGAAAATAACCCAGAGGAAGCTGAGGTGCACATCAGAAGGTAGATATCTCAGAAGTTTGTAGTTGCTGGCATGCTTTGTGCCATTGATCAATCAATTTCAAGGTACAGAGGTGAATCTTGATTGTGCATGAAAACCTAAGACGTTGCTTTGGAAAGTAAATCTGTTTGTTCTTGTCTGCTTGCTTCTTGTTGCTGCATGTATTTTTATGTAGCAGTTAATGTTGTTTTCTATTTTCATTCAGTATAACTCCTGCTTTGTTTCTTTTCCTTCCTCTTTCTGATCCCTATATACAGTGCCACCCCTGTTTCCATCCTTCTTTCTTTATCTCCATCAGAGCAACACAAACTAGTAAAGAGAAACATGAGCTGTTAATGAGAGAGAGAAGCTAGATAATGCAGTGTCTTCATTCATCTTTTGTAAATACCTATCTTTCTCATTGAAAGGGTTCAATCAAAAGTTACCTTCGATGGCACTAAAATATTATAGTCTTCTTTGCTGATCCAAACTTTATCTTAGTTTTTGGTTCTTCTTTGTGGCATAAATATGAACGTATATGGTATATGGAGAGCTTTGAACATAGCAGAACAAAACAAGGGAAAGGGTGGGAGCATTGGTGTTGCCACATGTGGACTTGCAAGGATAAAATATGCGAAAGGCAAGGATTTGAAGTGTTGAGACTGTTGTATGTAATCTTTTTAAATATCTTCACCCTAAATTTTTGGTGGTAAAATAATATGGGATCAGGTGACCATGACAAAGCTGCAGAGCTTTATCATAGTGGTTTGGACATCCTGAGGAAGTCAGGTCTGTGGGCAACTGGCGACATTGCACTTGAAAGTGTTAAAATGGAAGCTGCAGAGTTTTTCAGTGTTGTTGGCAGGTAAGTTTATTTGCAAGTGAATTTCCTTTTTCAATGTTCATATGGATGATGTAATTTTTGGATGCAACTCATGATTTGGTTAAAACAATGTCGTTTGTCAACAAATCATATAAGAAGGAAAACAGCTTTGTTGTTTATTTGAAAATGTTTAATTTAATTTTTTTTATATTATTATTATTTTCTTTCCCTAAGATGACTTTTCGTCTTGTACCTCCAACCCCTCTTTAATGATCAAAAGTAATTATCTCTTGATAAACACTATGACTTCATAAAAACTGAAGACAAACCATTGAGAGTTGAATCACGTTGTTGTCATCATATCTTTCATGCACTTTTCCTTGGTAGATGTTAATATTTCTATTCATATCAGATCCAGGTAGACTTTAGGAGATTGCTGCAAAGATGGATCTCATCTTATTATTGAAAATGTTGGAAACAATGTCAGAATAGCACAAAACCCTAATTTCCAGCAACCCTAATTTTTGGGTACTTTGCCAAATTTTGGTCACAGAAGGTCAAAAGTTTTTATGAGCTCATTAGATAAAGCTTGAGGAGAGCTTTCATTTGGTATATGACATTCAGTTATCAGAGGTCCAGATCAGGAGAAAACCCTAACCCTAATTTCTATGTAAAGAAGTGTTTTTCACCTCATTTTGTCCCTCTCCGTTCATAGATCAAGGAAAGCTAAGTAGTATCTTGAGCTGATGCATAGAACATGATGATTGCAGCTCATTTGGTAATCAAAAGCTAAATAAATGATAAAATAAATTCTATTGCAATTTTTTGAGTTAATCGCATACAAATCTGATTTTTTGTGCATTTGGAACTTGGATCGCTGTTTTTTGGTAAAAGCATTTTGTGGCTGATCTAAAACTGTAAAAGAAGAAGTTTGGGTCATCATTCAATCATCCAAGCATCGTTAGAGATCAAGGAGTGCTATATTTGGAGGTCCTCTACACTCGGAGGATGTGTGCTCTACCTTTGGTGCAGCATTGGAGGAGATTTTGGAAGGCAACCATCAGTTTCATGCCGATTGCTTTGAGTAGCAAGTCTATATTCAGCTTCTATTTTGCTAGGTCATCAATTTTTGATTTAAGGTTTCTGAAACCCTAATTTTAGAATTAGGGTCTGCTGTAAAACAGTTATAAACTGTTCATTCACTCCATTTTCATAGACACACTTTCTACATACCTCTTAGGCACTTTACACACAAACTCTTGTATCTAGTTCCCAAATTTCTGCCTAGATTCAGATTTTGTATCCAATTTCAGTATACATTCAGTTTTGTATCATCTACACACATTGTAATTTGACATTCAATATAAGTTAGTGTAGGTAAGCATTCTAGCTTACTGTTACACTTGGAAAATCTTGTCTATTCTCTCTATCTCTCACTCATCTCATTTAAGTCTCAAGGTGTGTATGCTAAGGTTTATTTGTTGGAAGATCTTGTAAACCTGTGATTATTGTTATTGAGGCCCACCCCAATTCAAGCAAAAAAGACATCAGATTTGAGACAGAGGACTACCACATGTGGAGGAGTGCTTATGGGAGTCATATTGAGTCATATTTGGATTCTTATATTCAGCCATACAAGGGGAGTGATGAACCTTTTCAAACCCTAAAAGATGTACTTGATAAAGGTGAGGAGAGTGTTTCATTACTTACATCTGTACCTAGTCCTTCATCAATACCTCTTGATGTTCCAACTTATGAAGTTGGAGAAGGTTCCAAAGTTCCTGACAAAAGAGAATGAAGAACCAAAAGAGATTTCACCGATTTTCAAGAATACTCTGAGGTGATTATATCAAACATGGAAAGACAGTGGTATAAAGAACTTTACAGGAAGAACCCGAAGTGAGACAAGGAAAGAACAAGCATATTGGATAAATTATGCAGAACATTTTGAGACTCATAACATTTTAGCACTAACTTGAGTTGAAAATGAAACAGCTAATGTTAAAGATGCACTACAAAGTCCTATAGGGAAGAAAGCTATGCCAAAAGAGATTGATTCTATTCATAAGAATCAAACATGGAAGCTTTATGAGTTACCAAAAGGTAAAAAGGCAATTGATGTTAAGTGGATCTTCAAAATCAAATGAAAAGTAGATGGTACCATTGACATGTATAAAGCAACATTAGTTGTCAAAGATTATGCACAAAAGAAAGAAATTTACTATGATGATACTTTTGCACCTGCTTCTAGAATGATAGTTTTCATAACAATACTTTCTCTTGTTGCATTCTTTGGATGGAATGTATACCAGTTCGATATCGAAACTGCATTTCTTAATGGTGATCTTCATAAAGATGTCTACATCTAGCAGCGAGAAGGTTTTGCAAAGACAGGTAAAGAGTATTTAGTGTGTAAGCTCATTAAAGCTTTGTTTGGTCTAAAGCAGGCACCAAAAGCTTAGTAGGGAAGATACATATCTATGTCTTATCTATTAGTTTTGAAAACTCAGATGTAGCTCCTACTCTTTATGTTAAAGGAGAGAAAGATGTAGCTCCTACTCTTTATGTTAAAGTAGGACTAAAGTATCTAGGTTCATGCACAGTCCCCTCAAGATTCATTGGAAAGAAGTTAAGAGAATTTTCAGATATTTGAAGGGAACTTCCAATTATGCTATGGTATTTCTGAGATCGCCACATCTTTTACTCAAAGGTTTTCAGATTTTGATTGGGAAGGTGATAAAGACTCAAGAAGAAGCACTAGTGGTTATTGTTTCTTTTTAGGAGATTGTCTTATCGCTTTGTTATCAAAGAAACAACCTACAATTGCTACATCTTCAAGTGAAGCAGTGAAGAGTTACCTTTATAGCTACACTTAAGCTATTTGGGTGTAGAAAATTATGAGTTATCTTGATGTTGAAGTTCATCTTCTTTTGCAGATGTTTTCAGATAGCTAGAGTGCTATTGCTATTGCAAAGAACCTTGTTTATCATGCTAGGACAAAGCATATTGAGGTTCATTATCACTATATTGAAAGAGGCCACGGAGAGCTACGTCGAGGTGTGTTTGATTGCTCCAAACGCCAAGGGAGTGGGCTGCTGCATGAGGAGAGAGAAAGTAGAGAGAGAAACTTGCGCAGAAATTTGAAGAAGATGGAGAAGCTGAAGTTGAAGAAGTCCCAATCAAGTTATGAGAGATTTGGGACCAAGTTTTATTGATAAGTGACTTTTAGGTCATTTGGGCATGTTCACACATGGCCAATGACCAAAAGTCATAAAAATAATGAAAATGCCTATAACTCCCCAATTCGGGGTTCCAAAAAATATAACAAAAATATGTCTGGAAAGCTCTCGAAGAGAGTTTTCACATGCAAGGGTCAAAATATACAAAAGGAGAGTCCTTGGGGCCTTTATTCCTAACAATCTCTCACTTAAACGACCAAGGAGGCTCCTTTAAGCTAAGTAACTCCCACCATCTGTATAAAAATAGCTGATGTTGTGCCTTGGGTAGACACTTCGTGACAACATATATAGGATTCTCATAAGTATTGACCTTGGTCTAAGTGATCAGGCCATCCTCTAACACCTCTCTGATGAAGTGGTATCTCACATCAATATGCTTTGTGCGAGCATGAAACATGGCATTCTTTGCCAAACATATGATACTCTGGCTATTGCATCCAAGAAGAGGTGCCTTTTCAGGCATCCCAAACTCAGTGCAGAGGCGGGCTAACCAAATGGCTTCTTTGGAAGCCTCTGTGGCCGAAATATATTCAGCCTCTGTAGTAGATAGTGAAACTATCCTCTGAAGTCTAGAGCACCATGAAATAGCTCCACCTGCAAGGATGTATACATAGCTACTTGTGGACTTGCGTGTTGGTGTAGATCAATCACCAATTGAATGTTTGAAGACTAAAGAATGAAGAATGAGATTAATTCTTGAAGCTTGGAAGGAAGATACATTCAGAGTATGTGAGGAATGTACACATGTACATAGTTCACTTAGATCTTTGATTAGTCATAGACTTGTACAAATTTATCTATAAATACCTTGAAAATGTCGAGGCGTGATATGAGAGCATATGTGAGAATAGATAGAAGTCAAGAAAGAGGAAGATAGATGTCATGAGACATGTGAAAAGTTAGTTGAGTTTCCTCTCATCACTCAACTGTAACTTTCTGAGTAAATGAAGAAATATTGCGCCCGATCTTTTCGTGTCTGCTCCGTCTGTGTTTGATCAATTGTGAAATCCTTTTGAGGATATCTAAGTTGGTAGTTAATGAGTCTGTGACCTGAGTTTCAGAGTCTAATTGCAAACAGACTAGGAGAATTGTTAGTAGGAACATTCATATGTGTTGAGTGTTCACAGTTCTCTGAAAGAGGCGCAAATTTCGATCTTAAACTTTTGGTCAGTTCTCACTCCATAGTTTAAAGTTTTGTGCAAGCAAGCACTTAATCTTTAAGTTGGAAGGTAATCTACTCGTGGCTAGAAGCATTTGCTTAAACGGGTTTTGTACTGAGAGAATTGAAGTTAAGAAGTTAGGGGTGTCTAAATCGACTTCTCAGAAGTGCAGATTCAGACATAGGTAACTTGTGAAGTTGATTTCTCAAGTTATACTAAACCTTTTGAAGAACTTTAACTTGGAGGAGGTGCGCAATCTCTAGGCGACACTCCATACAAAATTTCATAGAAAACTTTACATGTTTGATAGGTTAATGAGAAGAAATTGTGCAGCAGACTTTCTGTGTTTTATCTTCTTCACATAATTTCTTAACTTTTGATAATTTGGAGATTGGACCTCTAATTTGGTGAAGGTTTTGACTTACTCTTGATATAGAGGTGTTCTAAATTCAAGAGTAGGTTGTTCTTTTGGAGATTAACACTCTCCATCAGTGGTATCAGAGCAGGAGACATCAAATCAAGGAAAGGAGGGTCCCGACTGCTGCAGATTCAAGAAATTCAACAATTGAAGAACTAAAAGGTGAAAGTTTGAAGGCAAAGCTTGAGGAGGAGACCATACGATATCAAGAAGGACAAAAGGAGTCTAATTTGAAGTAAAGGTACATATATTGTTCATAAAGTTTGAAGATTTCAATACACAGGTGGACACAAGATGGGAGATTCTCTACAGATAGAGAAATTGGATAGGGAAAACTATCTTGCATGGCCAATGAGGATGGAAGCTCATCTTATGAGCAAAGATTTAATTGCTTATATCACAGGAGAAGAAGAGAAGCCACAGTTCAGAGATCCTAGTGTTCCAACTAGGAAAGAGTTAGCAGATTTGAAAAATTGGATGAAGAAAGATGCTCAAGCTAGGAGCATTATATATATGGCAGTCAATGATTACTTGTTACCTCATATTCGAGGTCTTGAAAGTGAAACTGATATTTGAAATGCTTTGGAGGAGCATTTCCAGAATACTACCAAATCAAGGAAGGCATCCCTATGGGCAGAGTTTACAACCTTCAAGAAGAAGGCCTCTCAATCTATTTCAGACTATGTAACAAGAATGAAAGACATTGCAGATGCATTAGGAGCTGTTGATGAAGACATTGAGGAGGATAAATTGGTAAGGCAAATCCTTACAGGTTTGAGAGGTGATGACAAATGGAAGCCATTCATTTTATCTACAGAATTATCACTTGACCATTTCACTCCTGATTTAAATCAGTTGCTAGGTCATATGCTAACATTTGAGCAGGATGTTAAAGGAGATGGTGACAAGAGTACAGGTCATGCAATGTACTCAAAGGACAAGAAGAAGAATGGCAAAGGAAAGCAACAAGCAGGTGAAGATGAAGGAACAACTACTCAAGCCAACTTCCTAAGAGGAAGAGGAGGTGGCAAAGGTAGAGGAAGAGGCAGGAATAACAAAGATGGAGGCAAAGCTTGCTGGATTTGTGGTAAGACAAATCACTTAGCTAATGATTGTTGGCACAATACTCAGAGTAATAATGGATATAGTCAAAACTATAATGCAAGAGGAAGAGGTGGCAGAAATCAAAGAGGTAATTTCAGAGGCAGAGGGGGTAGGAGTTACTTTGGAAGAAATGCAGGTAGAGGATTCCAAAGTCAACAATATAACAACACCTACTACAATTATGCTTCATATCAAAAGGAGGATTCAACATTAATAATGAATGCAACTTGTGAAAGGCAGAATGAAGATCAAAGAGTCTTCTATATTGACTCAGGGTGTAGCAATCACCTGAGTGGTAATATATCTTTGATGACTGATTTGGAGAGTAAAGTTTTTAATCATGTTGTTCAAACAGGAGACAACACAAAGCACAATGTGAAGTCAATTGGATCAGTGAAGGCCAAGGATGGTAGCACCTTATTGAGTAAGGTCTTGTATGTTCCTACAATTCCTAAGAATTTGATAAGTGTAGGACAAATTATTGAAAAGGGATATGAAGTAAGGTTCACTAATGATGGAGTATATGTGGAAGACCCTAGCCAAGGGTATAAACAGATTGTTTCAGGGAAGAAAGAAGGAAGATTATTTACATTGAAGATTCAAGGCAATATTGGTCATGCTATGTTCACATATGGAGGACATAAGATCTCTCAGTTAGATCTTTGGCACAAGAGGCTTGGACATTTCAATGAAAGAGGTATTAAAGACATGATTAATAATGGTTCAGTGCTTGGATTGCCTAATGTTGCAGGTCAATATATGACATACAAATGTGAGGCATGTCAATTAGGTAAGGCTCATAAGAATTCTTACTCCAAGCATGGTTTTATGTACTCAGAGAAGCTTGAATTGGTACACACAGATTTGTGGGGACCATCAAAGGATTTCAGTATAAATGGGTCAAGGTATTATGTGATCTATGTTGATGATGCTACCAGATGGATCACTATCTATGTGATCAAAGATAAGTCAGAAGTGTTTAATACATTTAAACACTATCATGCATATGCAGAAAGAATTACAGGTCATAAGTTGAAGAGACTAAGGTCAGATGGAGGGGGAGAGTATTTCTCTAATGAGTTCAGTGATTACTTATGGAATGCAGGTATAAAAAGGGAAGTTACTTGAAGGTACTCTCCTCAACAAAATGGTGTAGCAGAAAGGAGAAATAGAACACTTGTTGAGTTTGCAAGATCCATGATGAAGGAGAAAAATTGCCCTAATTATTTGTGGGCTGAGGCTGTAAATACAGCCACTTATTTGGTCAATAGGTTACCATGTAAAGCCTTGGAGGGTATGACACCATATGAGGCTTGGTGGGGTAAGAGACCTACCTTGGATCATTGCAGAGTTTTTGGATGTGTGGCATATGCATATGTGCCATCACAATTAAGGCACAAGTTGGAGCCTAAAGCTGAAAAATATGTTTTCATTGGTTATGATGATAAGCAGATGGGCTATAGATTGTGGAGTCCATCTACAAAACAATTCATGGTTTCTAAAGATGTTACATTTGATGAGCAAAGTACTTGGTATGCAGGTACAGTCAATATCAATACAGGTGATGAAGAAGAAGTGAACCAAAGGAAAGGTAAATCAAAGGTTCAAATATTTGATGAACAAGAGAATAATGAAGTGCAGGTTGAAGTGGAAGAAACCCCAAGATTTGATCCTGAATATGAAGAACCAGAAACCTCAAGAAGTGGAGAGCTTAGGAGGTCTACAAGGAATAAATGGCAACCTACAAGGTATAGCTATGATACTTCATTTTTGGCCACAAAAGATTATGCTTATATGGTGAATACAGATGAAGACCCTTCTACATATGAAGAGGCAAAAGGTAAGGAAAAATGGGAGAAAGCTATGCAGGAAGAATATGATGCACTATTGGAGAATCAAACATGGGATTTGGTTCCAAAACCAAATAGTCAGAAAATCATTGGATGCAAGTGGGTTTACAAAACCAAGAGGTTTGCAGATGGAAGTGTGTCTAGATACAAAGCTAGACTTGTTGTCAAAGGGTTTGCTCAGACTTATGGTGTTGACTATGATGAGACTTATAGTCCTGCGGCAAAGATGACAACCATGAGGACACTTATAGCTATTGCTGCATGTAAAGGTTGGAAGTTATGTCAACTCGATGTGAAAAATGCTTTTTTGAATGGTTATATTTCAGATGATGTGTTCATGGAGCAACCTCAAGGGTTCAGAGATAAAAGGTATCCAGATCATGTGTGCAAGCTCAAGAGAGCTTTGTATGGCTTGAAGCAGGCCCCAAGGGCATGGAACTATAGACTTGTGAAGTTCTTAAAAGAACTTGGATTTCAGGTGTCTAAAGCAGATAGTAGCTTGCTTGTCAAAGCAAGTGATAATGGTTTCATATACATGTGCATATATGTTGATGATATAATCCTTACAGGTACAGATGAAGAAGGAATACAAAGACTCAAGAAGCAAATGGAAAAGGAGTTCAAGATAAGTGACTTGGGAGACTTGTCATACTTCTTGGGCATGGAGATTACATATACTCAACATGGAGTATTTGTGACCCAAGAAAGGTATTTGAAGAACTTGTTAATCAAGTTTAAAATGCATGATTGCAGGGTAGCACCTACACCAATGGAGGTGAATCACAAATTGAGTAAGTTTGGAGGTGAAGAATTAAAGGACATGAGACAATATCAGAGTATAAGTTTGGAGGTGAAGAATTAAAGGACATGAGATAATATCAGAGTTTGGTTGGTAGCCTTATCTATGCTACTTTAACTAGACCTGATTTATCATATGCAGTTGGAGTTTTGTCTCAATTTATGCATTGTCCTAGGAAAGAGCATTGGATTGCAGGTCAAAGAGTGTTGAGGTACATTAAGGGTACACTCAATGAAGGTTTGTATTATGGGTTTACATCAGATACAAACATCAAGATCTATAGCAGATGATAGAAGGTCAACTTTTGGATATACGTGTTATGTGGGAGATAAACTTATCTCATGGTGTTCCAAGAAGCAACATACAGTTGCTTTGTCTTCTACAGAAGCAGAGTATAAAGGCATGGTTGAAGCTGCAAAGGAAGTGATTTGGCTCAAGACATTGATGAAGAGTTTTGACATTGTGCATGGAGTACCAATTATATATGGAGATAACATGAGTTCATTGTATTTAGCTGCTAATCCTGTTTTTCATGCCAGGACCAAACATATTGAGATACAGTATCACTTTCTAAGAGAGAAGGTGATGGATAAGGAGATTGAAGTCATACATACTTCAACAAAGGATCAGATAGCTGATATGCTTACAAAGAGCTTGGATGGACCAAAGTTACAGAAGTTTAAAGACATGGCAGGTATAAAGAAGAAAGGAGAAACCTCAATTGATGATTGAGGGGGAGCTGTTGGTGTAGATCAATCACCAATTGAATGTTTGAAGACTAAAGAATGAAGAATGAGATTAATTCTTGAAGCTTGGAAGGAAGATACATTCAGAGTATGTGAGGAATGTACACATATGTACATAGTTCACTTAGATCTTTGATTAGTCATAGACTTGTACAAATTTATCTATAAATACCTTGAAAATGTCGAGGCGTGATATGAGAGCATATGTGAGAATAGATAGAAGTCAAGAAAGAGGAAGATAGATGTCATGAGACATGTGAAAAGTTAGTTGAGTTTCCTCTATCACTCAACTGTAACTTTCTGAATAAATGAAGAAATATTGCGCCCGATCTTTTCGTGTCTGCTCCGTCTGTGTTTGATCAATTGTGAAATCCTTTTGAGGATATCTAAGTTGGTAGTTAATGAGTCTGTGACCTGAGTTTCAGAGTCTAATTGCAAACAGACTAGGAGAATTGTTAGTAGGAACATTCATATGTGTTGAGTGTTCACAGTTCTCTGAAAGAGGCGCAAATTTCGATCTTAATCTTTTGGTCAGTTCTCACTCCATAGTTTAAAGTTTTGTGCAAGCAAGCACTTAATCTTTAAGTTGGAAGGTAATCTACTCGTGGCTAGAAGCATTTGCTTAAACAGGTTTTGTACTGAGAGAATTGAAGTTAAGAAGTTAGGGGTGTCTAAATCGACTTCTCAGAAGTGCAGATTCAGACATAGGTAACTTGTGAAGTTGATTTCTCAAGTTATACTAAACCTTTTGAAGAACTTTAACTTGGAGGAGGTGCGCAATCTCTAGGCGACACTCCATACAAAATTTCATAGAAAACTTTACATGTTTGATAGGTTAATGAGAAGAAATTGTGCAGCAGACTTTCTGTGTTTTATCTTCTTCACAGAATTTCTTAACTTTTGATAATTTGGAGATTGGACCTCTAATTTGGTGAAGGTTTTGACTTACTCTTGATATAGAGGTGTTCTAAATTCAAAAGTAGGTTGTTCTTTTGGAGATTAACACTCTCCATCATTGCGTGTGTCCACATCACCTTCCATGTCTGAATCACAAAATCCTTTTAACTCCAATGGACCCTTTCCATAACATATGCATTCACTTTTGGTCCCTTTCAAATATCTCAAGATAGATTTGACTTGACTGCCTCTCAATGAGCTCTACCAGGATTAGCCATGAACCTGCTAACAACTCCCATTGCATGAGCAATGTCTAGCCGAGTAGCAACCATAGCATACATAAGTGAACCACAAGCTGATGCATATGGAACACTCTTCATGTAATTGGCTGCATCATCATCTTTGGGACAGTCATCCTTGGAAAGCATAACATGTGGCTGCAATGGCACTCCAAGAGGCTTAGCATCAGCCATATTAAATCTGTCCAGCACTTTCTCAATGTACTTTTCTTGGGATACCTGCAAAGTATGCTGCTGCCTATCCCTTTTTATACGCATACCAAGAATATGCTCAGCTTCCCCAAGGTCTTTCATTGAGAATGCAAAGTTCAGCTACTGTTTTAGAGCATTCAGAGTGCTCTTTTTCTTCCCAACCAGCAGCATATCATCTACATATAGTACAAGAATAATTGGGCTGCCATCTTCATCCTTTTTGGTGTACACGCAGTGATCTGCATGGCTTCTTTTAAAACCATGTTTGAGCACAAATGCATCAAACTTCTTATACCATTGTCTGGGGCCTATTTCAGCCCATATAAGCTCCTTTTCAGTTTGCATACCAGATGCTCTTTTCCAGGAATGGCATATCATTCTGGCTGTTACTCTTCGTCTAAATCACCATGCAAAAAGGCTGTTTTAACATCCATTTGGAATAATTCCAAACCCAAGGCACCTGTGAGAGCAAACAACACACGTAAAGTGGTCATTTTCACCACTGGAGAGAACACTTCTTGGAAATCAATGCCCACTTTTTGGGCATATCCCTTAGCAAGGAGCCTTGCCCTATACATGGGTTTGCCATCAACATTTTTGATTTTGTACACCCACTTGTTGGGAATGGCCTTCCTTCCTTTGGGTAACTCAACCAAATCCCAAGTATTAGTTGCATGCAAGGCCTTTATCTCTTCTTGCATGGCTAACTCCCACTTCTTCTTGTGCTCACATAGCTTTGCCACCTTATAAGTAAGAGGCTCACCCTCATCTGATAACATAATATAATGTATAGAGGGATCATATCTATTCACTCGCCTCTTAGGACGTATAGATCTTCTTACCCAATGATCCACATTATCAGGCAATGGATCTACATCAAGAGGTACATTAACTTCTTCATTGTTAACGGGCTGTTGTACATCATTTCCAGCCCTGTTTTCAGCATGAATAGGTGGCTGCATATGCCCATCAGGAGCATCATTTTGCTGTCCAGCATCATCTGGCTCAATAACCACGGGCTCATTGTCATTTCCAGCCATATGTGGGTCATCCCGAGGGTTCATATCAGATTTAACTGGTGGCTGTACATGCTGAAATTTGACTCTTTTATGGTCATCTTTAGAGGCACAATTGTTTTTGAGCAGCCTTGCCTCATTAAATACAACATCTCGGCTGCGTATTACCTTCTTAAGTTGAGGTAGCCAAATCCTGTAGCCATTTCACCTTCATCTCCATAACCCATGAAGATTCCTTTCATGGATTGCTTCTCAACTCAGGCCTTATATGCACAAAAGCATCACAGCCAAAGATGTGTAGGTGGTCATATGGTGCAAGACCAAACCTCTTCTTGAATGCCACCTTTTAAAGACATATGAGGGGATCGATTGCAAACATGAACTGCAGTTTTCAAAGCCTCTCCCCAAAATCCATGAGGGAGATTAGCTCTGGACAGCTTGCATCTCACCCTCTCACATAAAGTCCTATTATACCTTTCAGCCACACCGTTGGAAGAGGGGCTGTATGGGCCTGTTAGCTCCCTCTTAATACCAAGATTTTCACAAAATCTATTGAATTCAGCACTTGTTAACTCACCCGCATTATCTGTACGTAAGCATTTCAGCTTTCTACCTGTTTGAGTGGTCACAAATGCATGAAATTTCTTAAATGCAGCAAAGGCTTCATCTTTAGATTTTAACAAATATACCCAAAGCTTCCTAGAGTAGTCATCAACAAAAGAAACAAAGTAAAGAGCACCCCAATAGATTTTGTGGGCATGCTACAAACATCAGAATGAACAAGATCAAGCACATCAGACTTACGAGAGACACTAGAGTAGTAGGAATTCTTTACTTGCTTACCATATTGGCATTCATTACAAAAATCAAGTTTTGAGCCTTTAGCATCAAACTTGTCCAAATTACATAGTTTATCAAGGCCTTTTTGGCTCATGTGGCCAAGCCTTTTATGCCATAATTCCATATGTGAATGGATTTCAACCAAAGCAATAAACTTGCCCAACAAGGCTTTACCATGCAAGCAATAAAGAGTTCCTTTCTTTGTACCTTTAACAATCAGCCTAGAGCCTTTGATTCCATGACCCCTTCTCAAAGAGGGTACTATATCCATGCATATCCATTTGCCCAATAGACAATAAGCTTTTCTTGATGCTTGGTACATACCTTACATCATGCAAAACAAGCTCATTAGTACCATCCACTGTGCGATGCACTATGCCAATACCTTCAATAGAAGAAGCATGGTTATTTCCAAGATATACATGTCCATGGCTGCCTGCATGAAAGGTAGTAAAACACTCCTTAATAGGAGTTACATGAAACGATGCACCTGAAGCTACAATCCATGTTTGTGACAAAGCATCATTCACAGTAAGCAAGGCATCAATCAAATCCCTCTTTGTGATCTGCATATCTTATGCATGAATATTAATAGAAGCATCAATAACTTCGGCATGATCTGCTCCCATAGTAGCACAAAGTATATATTCTGCATCTGATAGCTCCTCAATGATGACACTAGAGGCCACATTGGCCTTCTCTTTGTCTTTGTCCTTTGAGGTATCTATCATATGCTGCATTCTTGGTGTTCTTTTTCTTCCTGTCACATGTGTTCTTCTTTCTTTCTAGTTCAACTTTGTAGTATCTGCAATCAAGCTTCTTGTGACCTTTCCTATCACATTGATAACAATTCACTTCAGCCTTACCTTTGCTTTTGCTCCCGTTCCTCTGTACATTTCCACTTTTCTTTTCTGTTCTTCCTTTAGCCACATTGGCTGAACGCTGCCCTCTCCACTAACTTTCCTCCTGATTTCCTCATTCAAAATAGAACCCTTACACCATCAAAGGTAAGATTGGGGCTATTCGAAAGTGAAACAACCAATGTTTCCCATGAATCAGGTAAGGTCATCAACAAGAAGATGGCCTTAAGCTTATCATCAAATGGAGGTAATCGAGAGTCTTGCAATTGTGAAAGAGTACTTGTAAAAGAAGATAAGTGCTCAGCCGCACTTTTTGACTCATCAAGCTACATACACACTAGCTTACGCATAAGGTGCACTTGATTTACAGGCGTGGTATTTTCATAAGTGGCTTTAAGCTTCTCCCATACCTCAAAAGCAATTGTAAGGCCTTTCAAATCCACTAAGATTTCATATGATACAGCCATCTTGATGTAAGTGATGGCCTTCTTGTTTAGGTTCATCCATGTTGCATCTGTTATATCTTCAGGCTTGACTTCCTCAAGAGCCCCTTCACAATCTTTAAGAAAGAGGATGCCCAACATTCTCTCTTTCCACAAATCAAAATCGCTACCTTCAAATCTCTTGATCTCAAACGAGCTTTTGACATGAGAGGAGGTAGAGGCCATGTTTGCACGCTAAGAGCTTCAAAATTTTTCACCAAAAAAGGTAAAATTCACCTGTTGTCCTGTGCGCAATTACCTTACGAGACTATAGATGAGAAATTAAGCCCAAAAACTGTTCAAAACTTGCAAAATCAATTTTTGAAATTTTATGCAGAAAATTTCAAAAATTCGAGCAAGCTGTAATTGCATAAAAAACAACAAATTTGTTGTTTTTCAACCATAAAAGGCATACATAGATGCAAAACCAAGTCAATGGGTGCTTGTTTTTACAAAAGCCACAATTTTTTGCAGCAATATGACCTGTATTTGTATTGTTTTCCCTTCGTAGGTGTTCTTATTATCAAAAGTGTATTTCCGAAATCTTTTCTACTGTAGTCAGAGAGCACAATCTAGTGCTCCCCTGACATTTTGGCAAGACTCGCTTCTATCGAAGACCAGGCATCATGGAGAACGCTTATGAACAGATTGTAGCATCACTTCAGAGTCTCCAACAACAAGTCGAAGACCTAAGTCATCGACAGACACAAGTCGAGATGGGACATTCAGTGCATGTAGGTGCACTCCTCCAAGAATTACAAGAACGAATCGGGAGTCTTCAAGCAAATCAAGGGAGTATTCAAGTGAATCAACGGCTCAGTACATCATTTATGAAGGAACCCAAGATTTGCATGCCAGAAAAGTTCGATGGGGATTGCACAAAGTTTCGTGGATTTCTCGAGCAAGTTAAATTGTACATCCGTATGCAACCTGATAGATACCCTGACGAGGCATCCAAGGTGGGGTTTATTGGAACCTTGTTCTGTGGCCAAACATTATCATGGTTTGCCCCAATCTTGGAGAAGAACATGGTAGTACTTCAGGACTATGAGGGGTTTCTTCGAGAACTCACCGCCACATTTGGAGATGCAGACACAAGTCGAGTAGCAGAAACAAAACTTCGGAAGTTACGTCAAGGTAACCGCCCTGCCTCTACCTATGCATCTGAATTTAGGTAGTTGATATGTGATCTCTCTTGGCATGAAGATTATTTCATAAGCCAATTTGGATGGGGTTTAAGAGATGATGTGAAGGACCTTTTGCTCACGGTGCCAGAGGTTAAAACATTGAATGAGTATATCATGCAAGCTATTCAATGTGATAATCGACTTTTTGAAAGAAAACAAGTAGAAGGAAGACCTCGCCAGTGAAAACCCTTCCAACCCACTCCTGAAGATGAGTCTATGCTTGAACCTATGCAAATAGATGTAACTAGGTTTCAGCCTCTAACACCTGAAGAGAAACAGAGAAGGAGAGCTAACAAGTTATGTCTCTATTGTGGAAACCCTGGACATATTGAAGTTAATTGTCCGAACAAGAGAACAAATTCCAGAGTCGCAGCCACCCTTGTAGAGTAGGGAAACAACGAAGTCCAGTTGTAAAAGAGACTGTGCACCCATACCATGATATTAGAAAGGGTCTCATAATTCCAGCTACACCCATAGAAACATGTCTTGCACCTGTCAAGTTAATCATGCCCAAGAAGACCCTTTCCCTTACAGCCCTGGTAGATTCAGGAGCCTCCTCATGTTTCATCGATGAAGGATTGGTTAAGAAACATGGAATTCCTATACTTCAAAAAAGCAAACCAGTAGTAGCTGAAGTAGTAGATGGACCACCTTTAGCATCTGGAAATATAACCATGGAAACCACACCATTGAGAGTACACCTTAGTGACCATGAATCCCACATATGTTTCAATGTAATATCAAGCCCAGTACATCTAGTTATCATTGGAATGCCCTGGTTAAAGAGGCATACTCCAGATATTAATTGGGAAAGGAATAAAATCACCCGTCGAGATATCCAGAAGAATCCAACATATGTCGGCGCCAAAGCCTTCATACATGCATTAGGGAAGGAACCTACATATATGATCTATGCCATGCCAGCTCAAGAATCCAAGAAAGATGATCCAGTACAGTTACCCAATCAGTACAAAGGCTTTGAAGATGTTTTTGAAAAGAAGAATGCAGATATCCTCCCAGAGCATAGACCTTATGATTGCCCCATAGATCTTCCAGAGGGAGCACAACCACCCTTTGGACCAATTTACAGACTATCCCAGAGGAACTTACAGAACTACGCAAGAACATTGATGAGAATCTAGCAAAGGGGTTTATCAAACACTCGAAGTCTCCAGCAAGAGCTCCTATTTTATTTGTAAAAAAGAAGGATGGGACTCTCCGGATGTGCGTAGACTATCGTGGATTGAATAAAGTCACTGTAAAGAACAGATACCCGCTACCACTTATATAAGAGCTCTTGGAACGCCTCGGAAAAGCAAAATTCTTCACAAAGATTGATCTTCGAGGAGCTTACAACCTTGTCAGGATCAAAGAAGGAGACGAATGAAAGACAGCATTTCAAACAAGGTATGGCCATTTTGAATATGTAGTTATACCATTCGGTCTTACAAATGCTCCAATTGTCTTCCAACATATGATGAATGACATATTTCGAGAACATTTAGATGATTTTGTTGTAATATACCTTGATGATATCTTGATATTCTCCAAAAATCTAGAGGAACATGAATGTCATGTAAAGATAGTCCTAGAGAAACTAAGAGAAAAAGGATTATATGCGAAATTGGAGAAGTGCTCTTTCCATAAGACAGAAGTGGAATTTTTAGGGTACATTGTATCAGATAAAGGAATTTTTATGGACCCTAAGAAGATTCAGACAATCCTTGATTGGCAACCACCTTCATGTGTTCAAGATGTACAATGTTTTCTGGGGTTTGCCAACTTCTATAAGATATTCATCAAAGATTACTCCAAGATAGTGACACCTCTTACCAAGCTTACAGGGAACTCCAAATTCTCATGGACCGAAGAAGCAGAAAAAGCATTTCGGACCTTGAAATAAGCATTCACTACTGCTCCAATTCTAGTTCATCCTGATTCTACTAAGCCCTTCTTCCTAGAGGCAGATGCATCAGACTTTGCCCTAGGGGCCATTCTCTCACAATATGGAGATGATGGACACCTACATCGAGTTGCATATAATTCAAGGAAATTTTCTCCTCCAGAAATTAATTATGAAATTCATGATGAAGAACTTCTTGCCATAGTGGACGCGTTTGATACTTGGAGTCACCATGTAGAAGGAGCAGCTCATAAAGTTATCGTGTATACAGATCACAAGAACCTAGAGTATTTTATGACCACCCGCATCCTCAACAGAAGGCAATCTCGATGGAGTAACTTTTTATCCAGGTTCGACTTTGTCATCTTATATCGTCCAGGACGGCGACAATGTCAGTCAGATGCCTTGTCAAGAAAATCTTACCTTGCACCAAAGAAGGGTGAAGAGGCCTTTGATCAACAAGAGAGTGTATTACTCAAGCCTGAGCATCTCGAGTTAGCAGCTATCTCTTCAACCCATCCTGAAGATTCAGCCTTGAATCATTTGATTCGTGAGAATCTACCACAAGATGAATTATTTTGTAATGTTAAGCAAAAAACTCAAGAAGGAAAAGTCCAAGAAGTAAATGAATTCGAGGAGAAGGACGGGTTACCCTTCTATAAGAACCTATTGTATGTCCCTCCAGGAAAGCCGAGGATCCAAGTACTTCAACAACGTCATGACAACCTTACAGTAGGATATTTTGGAGTAAATAAAACAATAGAACTCATATCCAAGGATTTTTGGTGGCCTCAAATGTGGAAGGAAGTCAAAGGATATATCCGAACCTGTGACACTTGCAATAGATCTAAGGTACCACGACATAAGCCTCATGGCCTGTTGCAACCTTTACCTATTCCAGAAAGGCCATGGGCTTCATTATCTATGGATTTCATCACAGATCTACCAAAGTCAGATAAGTATGATGCCATTCTTGTTATTGTGGATAGATTCACAAAGATGGCACACTTCATTCCAACTACAAAGACAATCACAGGTGAAGCCACTGCTAGACTCTTTCTTAGATACATCTTTAGGCTTCATGGATTGCCTCATGATATTGTCAGTGATCGAGGTCCACAATTCATATCCAGCTTTTGGAACAGTCTTTGCAAGCTCCTTGGTGTTCAAGTTAACATGAAGAATTTGAAGTCGAGCATGTCCTAGATTCCAGAATATCCCGAGGAAGATTGGAATACCTTAATCATTGGAAAGGGTATGACTTTAGTGATCGTACTTGGGAACTTGCAGAAAACCTTCAGAGAGCACCAATCAAGGTTCGAGAATTCCATAAGAGAAGTCCAACGAAGCCAAGACCAGATAACATGACCGCTCCTCGTGGAACTCGTCGCTTTAGGGGGAGGTGATGTCATGGACAAAGGAAACCATCCTGAACCTTAGATTCCATGTGAACCCTGTATCTCATGATTGGTTCAAAATTAGGAGAAACCAATGCTTTCATTGCGTCCGGAACGTGCCAAAACCCTAAGATCGACTGTCTACTTGCCTGATTCGGATATCCAGAACTCATGTTTCGAATTGATGACATCATCGATGACATCATCAATTCGTAACCGCCTTTCATGAACCGCCCTTGAAAACCTATATAAGGAGGGGTTGACCACATTCATAATCAGTCTTGCCAATACGGTGTCTTGGGAGCTCAAGGAGTCGTGACCGCCAAGTAAGTACTCTTCAAGTTTCAGTTCTAGTTCTTGTCTTGTTCCTTGTTCTAGTCTAGTTCTTGGACATCCTATCTTGTCCTCTTGTAATCTCGTAGTACGAGATCCTGTCGAGTTATTTCTTGTATCTAGTTCATCTCCGAGAAGGGGATTCTTGTAATCCAGATATCTTGTCTCATACTTATGATCTCGGGTTGTGGGATCTCCTGTATCATCTCTAGTCGAGTTATTCATACCTATCAGTCCCAAGTTGTGGAACATCTTGTATCTATCACATATTCTTGTATTGTTTTCCCTTCGTGGGTGTTCTTGTTATCAAAAGTGTATTTCCGAAATCTTGTCTACTGTAGTCAGAGAGCACAATCTAGTGCTCCCCTGACAGCAAGTGCATAGATGCTACAAACAGTAGTCATTCGGCAAGTAGGAGCAAAGGTCTCATCAAAATCAAATCTTTTTTTCTGCGCATAACCCTTTGCAGCAAGCCTAGCCTTATACCTGTCAAGTGTTCCATCAGGCTTACACTTTAGCTTGTATACCCACTTAGTGTCAATGGCCTTCTTGCGAAGAGGCAGGTCACACAAAGGCCGGGTACCATTCTTCATTATAGCATCATATTCAGATTGCATAGAAGCCATCCAATTTTGTGAATTTTGTGCTTCATCAAACGAGACAGGCTCATTCTTATCACAGAGACTAGAGGAATCCATAGCATAGCAATCTGATGCAAAAGAGGCACTATGAGAGCCTCAACGAGTACGATATGACACAGGTGCATCTAATTTGCCATTACGCAAAGTGTGCACCAACCATTTTGGCATAGTTTTTGCCTCCTTAGTATGAGCTCTCTCATCAACAAGCGCATCATGTAAATCTGCATCATAAATAGAATGATATGCATGATCACATGAAGCTTGTAAAAGTTGAGGAGTTGGACCAACACTAGATTGTCCACCTGTAAAGGCAACAAAGTATCATACATGTCTTTGGAGCTAATAGATGTCTCCTTAGTACATGAAAGTAGTGGCTGAATAGCATCTTCCACTAAAACATCACGGGTAACCAAAATGCGTTTAGTCTCTGGATGATGTAGACAATAGCCTT